>CM002476.1:26279240-26471731 GCA_000325765.3 Leersia perrieri
ATCTATTTGATTACTTGGATCTATGTCTAATATACAGCCGATTGCCATCAGCGTTCTATCTACAATCGGCTTGCAGCGCATCAGATCGGCTTGAGAGCCGATCGGCTTCCGGATCATCATCGCCAACATCAATCGGAGGCGCTACAACGCATCGGTTTGACAGCCGATCAACTCTTTGGCGATCAACATACACCATCTTGTCGGTTGCAGGATCAAACTGACTGGCACGCCCGCATCCCAACGTTTAGGACCTGTATTGGAGCCAAGCAGATCTCCTAGGTCTTCGTGTGTCCGAGCGCAGAGGACTCTATCGGCTAGCGCACCCGACGGCAACGCTCCATCGGCCGGTGGTAGAATTTCGCGTCAACAACTTTGATCAGAGTTTAAGAGCTAAAAATAAAATTTGTTCTATCAGTAATAATAGCATGTGCAACTAGATCGACGACTATGCCTAAAAGACTGATGACTATATTATTTATACACTATTGGTAGTGGACTAGTGGTGCATCCTGAGAAATAAAAAGGACTGAAACAACCTTTGATCTTTGGCAAATGCTGCATCCTGAGAAGTTAAAAGGACTGAAACAACTCGACCAGTAACAGAGGCCAGGGGAAGGTTGGTGCAAATGCAATACGGAACAGGACGGGAAGGGAGCTACAGGCTGTGTAAAAATATTCCGATGACACGACACAGAACGTCGAGCGTGGCGAGTCCTATGATGACACAGCGTGCTAGGCCCCACCACCAGTGCTGCTGATGCTCGTCGGCGGGTGGTTGTGGCGGCGGTAGCAGCAGCGGGAGCTTGCTCTTGCCGCCGTCGAGGCTGCAGCAGCAGAAGGCCCAGAAGTAGACAAGGATCCTGCCCATGTCCAACCACTCCAGGTCCGTCTTCCTCGGCGCTTGTTCCTCAAATAGCGCCACCAGAGCCGTGAAGCAGATGTACATGATACCCAGCCACAACAGCTGCAGGCCCTCCATCTCCCCCGCCGCCGGCGCCGTTGCGGACGAAATAGGAAGCATCGGATCGGAGGAAGAAGGCTCGTCGTAGAAGGTGACTTTGAAGAAGAAGACGAGCTCGAGGAAATCGATGGAGAAGGCGAGCAGCGCGAGCCCGCCGACGAAGTCGACGGCGCCGGCGAACGCGCTGAGGGAGAGCAGCACCGGCAGGCTCCCCAGCAAGAGGCCCAAGAAGCCAGCGAATCTCGCCGGCGAGGACTCCCTTGTGAAAACCGGTCGGGCAGCCGTGACAAGCATGATGAACTGTCCGCCGAGGATGGTGAGGAAAAGCAGGCTCTCGGAGACGGTGACGTCGTGGTCGGGGGAGTAATCCGTGGAGTAGCCGAAGAAGGCGGCGATCAGCCCCGCCCCGGTGGTTATGGTGTTTACGGCGGCCGAGGCATCGAACTGGTGCTTCAGCTTGCTGTCGTGCTCCTCGTAAAGCAACTCGTCCAGCACGTAGGAGCCGGATCCGGATCCGGTGCCACGGCAGCGGTGCTCCTTGGCGAACAGCAAGCAGACAATAGAAAGGAGCGGCAGGAGCGCCATGAGGAGGAATCCATACCAAACGTTGAGCGACATGAGCAGGCAGTAGGGCATGCACATGAGGAACACACCAGAGGCGTAGATCCTCACACCATGCCGCTTGCAGGAGGACTCGCTGATAACCTTCCTGTTCATGGTGACGAGGACGAGGAAAAGGGATCCCATCATGTCGACATACACGGCGGCCAAGAGGAGAGCGATGCCGACCTTCGCCCACGCGCTGCCGGTGAAGCTCGCCTTCGACTTCGACTTCGAGTGCTGCATCAGCAGCGGGATGGCGAGTTGGAACTCGCACGCCATGGCGCGCTTCGAGTACTCCACGAACCGCATCAGCCGCTTCTTCCGCTTCACCTTTGACCTTTCCTCCGGTTCAAGGTCATCACTAGTATCCTCACGCTGAGGCTGCTGCGCCAGCACCATGCCTCCGTGCCCACGGTGGCGGAGTTCCTCACCGCAGCCGGACATCACCGGTGCAAGAACTATAATATCTCACAGAAAAAAAATGCATATATGGATGGATGTATATATAACTACCATTCTCAATACAATACACAACCCATACACGATCCCATCTCGTCCGAAATTTGGAGTATCCTCATGATATTTCTAAACTTCACATCAAAAGTAAAATCAAAACAATGTTCCGCCACTGTATTTGTCTTTTTTTTCTTTCGATAATTAAGTTATTCCCCAAGGTTGTTCCTTTCGTACATTTCTACTTCGCCTATAATAAAATTACCATAGAAACAAGAGAATATAAGATTCCTTTGCCGTCGTTATCCGTTGTTACTGGCGAAGTGGTGATGTAGATGGTCAATGGTCTAAAGTACTAGACCTGATCTAAAGTCTTTGGGTCAATGGTCAACGCCAGTGAATGCGATCTTAGCGGGGCCATTTGGTACGACTTCAACTTCAAGACTCTTACCACGTGTCACGTTGCAACTGTACCAAACGCTTTGAAGATCTTATAAAACATAGAGTGTAGCTACAGCTTCGCCCCCTACTGTCTTTTTCTAGCGCCTCTACTCCACTCCATCCTCGGAGTAGGAGCTGCACCAAACAGGCCCAAACATTGAAAGTTTTCAATTAGTATCCCTATTTTTAAATTTTAAATTTCATTTATTTATAAATTGAATTTCTATGGACTCTAGATCCCCTTTTAAATGTCTTGTCTATTCAATTCCAAGTTTCATCTATTTTAGAATTATATTTATAGTCTTTGAATGTTTCCACTTTTTAACTCCAAATTTTTCCTATATGTAAATTGTATTTTCATATGGTCTTTGGGCCCTCTTTTACATTTCCTTTTTTTAATTTCAATTTTTACTTCTTTCTAAATTGTATTTCTATATGGACTTTAGATTCCCTATTAATATTTTTATTTCTTTAATTTAGAATTTCAATTATCTAGGAATCGTATTTCTATATAATCTCGAGACCCACTTTCAAATTTCCATAGTTTTTATACCGAATTTTAGTTATTTCTAAATTGTATTTCTATACTCTTCTTTCAATATGACTTATTTTTTAATTCCAAACTTCATAAATTGTATCCCTACTCTTAAATCTTTTTTAATTTTCTTCGATTAATATGAGAACTTCTACCCTCGAGAGCTTTCAATATGGACTCTATACCATCTTTGAATATTTATTATTTATTGATTTCGAATTTCAATTGTTTATAAAATTGTATTTATATATGGACTCTAGACCCTCTTTATAATTGCCCTATTTATTAATTGCGAATTTTATTTATTTCTGAATTGTATTTCAATATGAACTCTAGACTTCCTTTCAATACTGTCTACTCTCTCCGTCCCAAAATAAACCAATTTCTGACATAGCCTATGCCCAGATTCATCCTCAAAAAGTGATTTATTTTGGGACAGAGGGAGTATTCAGTAGTTCCAAATTTCACTTGTTTATAAAACTATATTTCTATATGGACTCTAGGCCCTCATCTAAATTTCCTTATTTTTTAATTCCAAATTTCAGTTATTTCTAATTGTATATCTATATGGACTTTAGACTCTCTTTCAATATTCCCTATTTATTAATTCTAAATTTCACTTATTTATAAAATTTTATTTCTATATGGACTATGCCCTCTTACAAATTTTCGTTATTTTTAAATTTTGAATTTCAGTTATTTCTAAATTGTATGTTCTGAACCTCTCTTCAATATGCCTTATTTTTCTCTGATCAATGTGGGAATTTCTAGCCTCCAAAGGTGAACGTGGTGGCTTATTTCAAAGCTATTTTTAATAACTAGGTAAGTGTCCATGTGTTGTAACGAGACCAAATAATTTCATCCTTGAATAGTAAAGCTTCCCTCACGTATAAGCATCAAAATCACGTTGGCTTAAGCAATTCGCAGATTTTATCGAGTTCGCTTAGCATCAACCGTCCATCGTGCACAACCAAACTTGGAGAAAATGCACGTAGCTAGCATATAACTTGGAAAAAGAATATTAAAAGTGTGTGGAACACAACAGGACTCCATATTAAGGCCTCGTTTCGTTTCCAAAAACTTTTCGCCCAAAAACATTACATCAAATTTTTAAACTCAAGCATTAAATATAGATAAAAAATAAATCTAATTGCACAGTTGGGTTGTAAACAACGAGACAAATCTTTTAAGCCTAATTATACCAGTAACCCACTGTGTTAATCATAGATTAGATTCGTCTTGCGGTTTCCAGGCTAGTCGTGAAATTAGTTTTTTCATTCATGTCCAAAAGCACCTCCCAACATCTGGTCAAACGACTGATGTGATGTTTTCGCAAAAAAAATTCACAAACTAAACAATGCCTAAATGTGCATGCTTGATAAAAAAGTAAGTTCAAATGAAGCACCATATCAAATTACTTTTGCAGTCACTCAACCATTAGAAAAACATGGTTTCAATCATTTCAGTGATTATTTTAATAGACAAGTAATTAAAACCCCCCTCAATGATTCAGCTAATTCCGGCCTGATCTTCTTTTATTCCTACCCGCCGTCCATCTTGTCTCCTTCCTCTTCCTCTTGTGTTAGGCCCAAGGCCGACAAAAGTCTGCTTTGTGTACCTCTTTCCTTTCTCCATGTCTGGACCAAGACCTTATACCTCCATTTGCCTTCGGCCCAGCAAGACTAGATGGCTCCGCCACAAGACCCATCTTGAGCTGAAGCCTAGCATCAACACAGAGTCGTCGTCTTCCTCTTCACGCCAGCGCCGCAACCTGCAAATCCCGCAAGAAATCCTGCCTCTCCAACGCCTCCCTCTTGAATCTAACCCTGAAAGTCGGACCCCATCTCTATGCTTTTTCTTTCTTCTCAGGAAATTTAAAGAAATCCCCAAAGAATTAATTGCATGGGAAAGAGTCTGTTTACAACAGCGATGATGTATATGTGTTCGTGAGTGACATCACGATGACGCAACGACAGACGACGCGGAGAGGTGACAAATTGGAAACATCTTGTTTACAATAGGTTAGATACGGGAGAATTTTTACGGTACAACAAATGGTATCCCAAGGTACCGGTACTTCGAGATGCCAAAACACAATGTAATCGTTTATTTTGGTATCTCAAGATACCGATATGATAAATGGACGGCTAGATTTTATTTTGGTACCTCGAGCCACCGATACATCGAGATACTTTTTGTTGGACCGTAAAAAAACTCAACCGTCCATTTATCATACCGGTATCTCGAGGTACCAAAATAAACGGTTGGATTATGTTTTGGTACTTCAAGGTTCCGATTTAAAATTTAACTCTTTGATTCACATAATGTTGGTTTAATCCCGTAGATCTAAAAATTGAGTTAAAATTTTACTCAAAAATGATGTGTGGGACTGGTTAGGTACGTGCACCGATCGCGAGTAAAAATTTTACTCAAAACTAAGATGTGTGGAAGTGGTTTGGTAGGTGCACTGATCGCGAGTAAAAATTTAACTCATAACTGAGATGTGCGGGATTGATGAATCATAGTTAAAATTTTACTCAAATTTCTGGATCTTGGGAGCCTGGGAGGGATAGAGGTAGCAGAAGTTTACCTCGTTAAGTTTTTGTTATCCAGATAATTTCCAGTTTTTTCATGAGCTATTCCAGTTAACAATAACACAAAGCTACACCAGCATTACATCACCGAATTAACAATAAACGTTGAAAGTAACATACACCAGTGTCATAGATCAGACACCACTGGAACGAGCAGGCACAAACCCAAACCCTTGATGTCTTCTACAACTGAATGGTAACACCCCTAGCTCCCATGTTGGTCAGCCTCTGCTCCATGGTGTCCTCCCTGCCCGCGCCGCCAGCGCCGCCCGTCCTCGTCGTCTCCGGCCGCGTCACGTCGAACTTCTCGCCGTCCCCCCACAGCGCGTAGGCCTCCTCCCCGTGCGCCGCGTCGTCGCCGATCATGAGCTGGTCGTCGGACATGCGGAGCGGGATGAAGAGGCCGATGCAGAGGAGGATTGCGCTGGTGACGATGAGGTTCCAGACGGTGACGAACAGCGCGCCGCCGAGCTGCTTCCCGAGCTGGCCGATGCCGCTGCCGTAGAAGACGCCGCGCATGTTCGGGATCGGGCAGTCGAGGGCGCAGAGCTCCGGCGTTGCCATGAGGCCCGTGAGGACGCCGCCGAGGAGGCCCGCGACGGCGTGGGTGTGGAACACGGCGAGCGTGTCGTCGACCTTCATGAGGAAGGTGGACTTCTTGTGCAGGATCATCATCGTGAACCACGGCACACTGCCCGCGAACATGCCCATCAGCATCGCCGACCACGTGTGCACCAGTCCTGTGCCCATGCAAAAAAAAAAAAGTGCATGAGGATTTGGACTCACGATTTCACTAACTGTACGATTAATTTTGATCGGATGAAAGGTTGTTACCGGCGCCGGGAGTGATGCAGACAAGCCCCGTCATCATACCCTGCACGGCGCCGATGACGGAGGGTTTGCCGAAGAAGATGACGTCGAGGCAGGTCCAGGTGAGTAGGCTTGTTGCGGCGCTGACGTTGGTGTTGAGCACGGCGACCGTGGCAGTGACGTTGGGGGCGTACGGCGCGCCACCGTTGAATCCTGCCCAGCCCAGCCACAGCAGCCCGCCACCGGCAATCATGAGCAGGATGTTATTCGGCGAGAACCTCTCCCTATCGCTCTTCAGCCTCGGGCCCACCTGCAGTGTCACGTTGTAATATGGACACGTAGGAATAATGCAATAAACATGATCGATGCAGACTGGACGTGTGTGTTTACCCAGTAGGCGGCGGTGAAGCCAGCGACGCCGGAGGAGAGGTGGATGACGTAGCCGCCGGAGTAGTCGATGACGCCCCACTGGTAGAGGAAGCCGCCGCCCCAGAGGCTGAAGGCGCCGACGGTGTAGGAGAAGAGGAGCCAGAGCGGGGTGAACGCCATCCACGCCTTGATGTTCATCCGCCCGAGCAGCGAACCGGCGAGCAGCACAAGCGTGATGGCGGCGAACTCGAACTCGAACAGCACCAGCGCCGCCTCCGCGTAGAACGGCTCGGTGCGCGGCGTCTCGAGCGACCCGTCGCTGCCGTAGTGGGCCGTGGCCGGGAACACCGCGCGGCGCACCAGGAAGTCCTGCGTCAGCGCCGGCCCGGCCTTGGCCCAGAACGGGAGCAGCCTGTCGCCGAACGCCATGCGGAAGCCCACGAGCACCCACACGATGAGCGTGGACGCGTACGCGTACAGCGCCATGAAGGCGGAGTTGACGGCCCACTTCTTCTTCACGATGCTGCCGTAGATCACCACCAGACCCGGCATGGACTGGATGCCGACGAACGTCGCCGCCACCAGCTGCCACGCGGTGTCGCCCTTGTTCAGCCACGCCGGCACGGCCGGAAGGTCCGGCATGTACGGCCCCGGCTGCGGCGGCATCGCCGTTCCGGCCGACCTGAGGTGCATTGTATGCTCAGTCTCAGCTCGGAGCAAGCAAGCGATCGAGCAAGGGAGTGATCGATGAGCTAGTGAGCGAGAAGTGTCCGGCTAGCTACCTTGTGGCGATGGGCGTTTAATAGCCGCGCTGAGATGGCGATTTTTGTGGTTATGTAATGCAGGTGGCGTTTAACTATTGCTTGATTAGGCCCAGGGCTTCGCTAATCGTGACGCGCGCTTGCACCGAAGCGAAGGTGGGGACGAAGTGTGGGGAGCCGTAGCCTGTTTCCAGGTCAACCAGGGCAACTCTGGCCCATGGTACTCCTATTCCTTAACCTCGGCCCTCTTTGATTAGCTAGGCTGGATTGAAAATGGTTAATCTGAATGGATTTTTTATAGGAATTGGCTAGGCTAAATGATTTTATTTTAAGAACTGGCTAGGCTGGTTGGAGCCAACCGGCTAGCCGAAAGGGCACTCCTATTTAGTCTCTCATTGACATCTTAAGCGTATTTGCAATTTCTCGGGTAAATGAACTGTTGTTGTCAACCGAGGTCTACAGGAGAGAACGTAAGATGCTAGGATAGTTGCAAACAGTACATGTGAGTGGTCCACTCCAACTTGTACTGTATGTCTGTATGTAGGGGCAGCTATTTGCAGATGACCGCTAGGTAGTCTTGCAGTAGAGGATTTCCAGTTATGGAATGGGCTAGGGTTGCAGCTTCCTGTTCAGAAGTTCAGCTATATAGTGGGATTGTTGTTTCCACAATCCAATATCAAGCTGTTTAGATGCATTTGAATTGACCTTCACAATTTAATTACTACTCCACGTACCAAGATAAAAATTATACCACCACCATAGACAATATCATAATAATCCTCCTTTTTTAAAAAATAGATAGGCATGTTTGTTCCTAGCAAAACGTAAAGAAAACAAAGCAGGCAACTGAGTAAACGGTCCTGTATTCAGATAGTAAAGATAACTAAAGAAACAAAACAAACAGTTAGATAGTCATGTTATTCAGATATTTATGTCCATGGTATTCTGATTTTCTTGCAAATTATCAACAGAGTAGTTACAGTTTACATCTGGATCCTGGAGATTGGTCCCAAGGGTTCGCACTTTTTCAGTATATTCCACCTCCAAAGGTCCTCGAAATGGAGAATCATCTCTTTTCTCGTAAAGTGACCGTGTAAGGTTGACTGAGATGGGGTAACAGCTGGGGATTGGATCGCAACGGGACATTCTATGTCACAGGCATGTCATTCTATCATATTTGTAACCACCATTTGGACTGTGTGAGTTATAGAATCCACACAAGTGCATGCTGTAGCGAAGGCCGAAACTTCAAGATAGGCTACGTGGTTTAGAGTTAATGATTTGCTGCAGGATCCAACACAAATATGAAGGTGAATCCCAACAAGGAGTTCAGAGCAATCGATTAGGTATGCTCAATGCTTGCCAGGATTACTGAAATGCTGGGAAGCTTGTCTACCTCCGCTGTAGCATAGCCGAATTATCAACTTACCAAGTTGAGAAAAACTTTTATCGGTTATTGGAATACAGGAGCAGTTACGCTATTTCATAACCTGCAATAGAAAGAGCCTTACAAAGTGGGAGATGAACCTAGCTTCCTGTTTACTGAAAATTGATGCTAGTGGAACTGATCCAGTGCATCACTTAAGCATTTTGGATAAGCCCGTAACTGATAGGGATTATTTTAGAATGCTTATGCAGCATATCTGGGAGAAAATGGAAGGGGCAAAAGGACAGGCTTGCTGTCAGACATCCTCAAAAGATCTACCTTAGCCTGTAAAAAGTATGTATTGCTCGTCGATAAATGCACCAGTGGGCAATTTTATTCATACCATTGAAGTCACTCCACATACAAGGTAAAAGTTTCTGGCGAGCTCTTTGAAATACTTCTTGCATGTCAGAAGATCACGAACAGAAAGGCTCACCACAATTTTACCTTGTAAAGCTAAACATCAGAAAACTAGGCTCCCAACTAAGAATGATGTTAATGGAACAGTCAAGTTGTCATCCAAATGTGAGCTGATGGGATGGGACTCCACGAGTGCTGCAGTTACAGAAACCACAAGGAAGCCAAAAGCCAATGACCAACTTTCTTCAATGAAACCAAATGTCTGGAAGTAATGCATATACCTGAACAATATGCAATGAACAACTTAAACCACGGATATGCAACAGAAAACTACAGAAAAAGTTCTCCAGGTAATTACCCAATTGAAGCCAAGAAACCAGCTAGTGCCATAGCTATGCTGCCTGCATATGACTTATTGGGATTGTATGGAAGCTTTTCTTTACCAAGACGTCTACCCACTATGTCTGCTAAACCTGAAAGTGCAGGGGAAAAGATATCAGCAAGGAAAATATGCATGGTCTGTTTTCAATTGTGCTGTGTTACTACAGGTGTATGCACATACCGTCTCCCGCACATAAGTTGCAAATAAGAGCTATAGCAATTGGAGAGGTTCTCCAGAATACAGAAGTTGCAAAAGTTATAGTGGTAGCATAATACAGTGGACCCTTGAGAAGTTCCCTGTGTTCATGAGAAAAATGAAGTGTAAAGGATCATGACCTGCAGCATCAGTAGCGGCAACAATAGATATGCAATAGAAACAAATAACAAGCAAACCCGTGCCAAAAATAGAAGGCATAAAATAAGAAAAAGGATAATCTGAGTGAAAAAATAATAGAAGAATAGCTGGCAAATCTGAGCAAAAAAAACCAAGCTGTTTATTAAATGGCCAGAAGTTGGCATATGAAAGTATGCAACCTGTAGTCTCCATATCGGCTCATCGATTTCACCATAGCTTCATTTTTCATTACTCCTAACCCCAGCAGAAGCATCCTTATAATATTAATCCCTGGTGCTACTGCAGCAAGGAAAGGGGCATAGCTTCCTGAGCTGTATAAAGCATTAGTACCATCCTGAGCTGTATAAAGCAGCAAGGAATGCCAACATGGTTATTTATGTTGACCGGAATGAATTAGTCTCTTACCTAAAAAGTGGCCAAAAGAGCAAAAATACCATACCGATAGTTATATGAACAAGTTTTCTATTGAGTTTCTGCGCAAAGAAATAAAAAATTTCAATACAAAGCATCCTTATATTGAAGCAAAGAACAATAAGAAAATGCACTGGTAATTATCACTTAACTACATGGTTCAATTTATTATTTGTGGCTATGTTAGGAAACAAAAGGATGGATACTTTGGACATATCTTCTAAGCAAGCCAATACAGACCATTTAAATAATTGGTATATAGTGGTGCTTTGTGAAATTCCAACATTTGGGTTAACATGTTGGGTGTTTTTTTTCAATCCATGAATCCATGTGCATTACCAAACCACTAATCGAACTGAGCAACAAATAATGCAATCAAACTTCAATAGTTGGTTCAACCATCGATACATATCTACTAATTCAAAATAAATTTAATCAACTAGAGTGCTACTCTGTTGTATTCCAAAATTGAGAAAATGAACACAGTATTAAAAGCATGTAAGAAAATGCATGAGCTAAAACCAACCTATCTGAAACCAATCCAGTTTGTTGTTGCTGACATTCAGGAAGACCTATATATGTTTGTACCATGTTGAAAGCTTAGCTGAACTTTCACCTGGTATCAATAACCTAATGCCAGCCATCAGACATTCATCTATAATAACAGATCAGCAGGCTTTGCTGTGCTGTTAGCCCAAGGTTTCACGAGCCTTTGTTGGCTGTAACTTATATCTCACTGGAATGCTCTGGAAAGTAGAAGTTCAAGTTTTGCAATACAAAACGAGGCATCAATGGGTTCAATGGATTATAAAAAAATTCCATATTTAAACCTTTCTGAAAGGGTGTTGGAAACGGGATAGAAAGATCAATCTTGTTAGTAGAAATAAGAAAGAGGGACATTATACGGAGTACTTTTGAAGAAAGAAATTTACCAAAATTGGATTATATGTCATTGAATAATTCCATTGCAATTCTATTTTAATCCCCTATCACCACTCCCAGAATGAATTGTATGATTTAATCTGATTTGCTGGACCTCATTCTGAAACAACTTTGTATTCTTAAAACAACGGGAAGACGATGGGGCATCAAACTGACAAATTTCTCGCGCATCTGCATGGATGCTTTCCACTTCATCTTCCCTGAATCTAACAGGCAATAGCTAAACTTGTCCTAGAAGGGTCTATTTCAATGAATGGTGTTGCTTATGCGTTTATCATTAATTCCCATCTACAAATTATCTCAAAGTAAAATTATTAAACAGACACCTCGGACCAGCACGTTTAATACTTAGCAGTATAGATCTCCTGTACAGTTTGGAGCCTTGGACTAAACTGTGACCACTCACCACTAACCAATACTGTCAACGCCATCATCTGCTAAATATTCTAACAAACAACTTGTACTGCTTGGGAGAAGCAGAAAGCGCCATGGAAATCCAACAAATGTACTAGACGTTTGTACACGCAACCTTGTCACTTTGCGTGTCGATCTGTCCCGGCCGCCACCCAACTCTAGTACTAAGTACTGCGTGCTTAAGACGGAGCATGAATCTTCGTTCTCAATATTAGCAGGCGCGCAAAAGGGGCAACGGCGAAGCGAAGGGCGGTGGGCTCACCTGCTCGAAGACGCCGCGCTTAGCGAGCTCTTCGAAGAACCGGAGGAGGGCGAGGGCGACGCCGGCGGTGACGGCCGCGGACACGAGGTCGTGGGCCAGGCCATCGGCGACCTCGGGAGGAATCGCCGCGGGCATCTTCGACCTCTTCGTCCGGCTCCGGTCGGCGACGACGAGGCGGCGTGGCCGGGGCAGGAGGAACGACGGCGCGGAGCAGGAGGCGGCGGCGGGCGACGAGAGGGGATTCGATTGCAGGCGAGAGCGGAGGGATGGTGAGGAGGGTAGCGAGAGGAGATGGACACTGAGACTGACCATACCGATTTTTTCCGAATTCTGAAGTGCCGAGTTCCAACTTCCAACCGACGACTTCGACCCCGTGGTAATGGACAAACTGAAGGGATGACCGAGCGCAAGAGCTGTAGAGAAGAAATGGGAGCCGGAAAAACGGCAGATTGGGAAAATGCAAGAGAAGATACAGGAAGGAATATTTCTAAACTAACTACTAGTGCTAAATATTCTCCCTAAATATTAAAGGATATTTAAATGTCATTTGTAAGAAATAACTTAGCATCTGTCTGAAACATAGATATTTCATACAAATAAATTCATGTCCAATTGATCAAATAAATAAATAAATTCATGTCCTATAAAAATCAGAAATGTTTTTTCATGAGAAAATATATGTTATGATGTTGGATTAGTTACTAGGTTTTAATGAAATATTAAGCATGAAGTAAAGTTTGAACTAAGCAGAATTATAAGAGAATTACTTTTTGTTTTTCATGAGAAAATATATTTTATGATGTTGGATTAGTTACTAATTTTTTTAATGAAAAATTAAGTATGAAGTGAAGTTTGAACTAAGCAAAAATTATAGTCTCAAATTTCTTCTTTCTTGGATAATTTGTAGATTGGTTTAGGTTTAGCTACTGAGTTTCACATTGGACCATGTCTTATTTAACATTTTCATTTCAAGCTAGATACCATTACCCATTCTTTAACTCTGTCTAGGTGACCCTACGTGTAAGCAGGACCAAAGCGTCAAAGTCATCCTGTGCAGGAGGTGGCAAATGCATTGAAAGTCATTCTTATGTCAACGCAGGGAGGCCGTGTCATGATTGTCACTCATGTAAAGACGTCACGACTGTGGCAATCAACACACAAAGGACGCCTCCGTTGCCAGTCTTGTTCTACTGGGGATGTAGCCACAGTGAAGCCATCATAGTCGCACATGAGGATGCCACCAAAATCTGGCTTGTTAAAGGGTCGGAGATGCATCCACCGTGGTTTGTCATGGTCACGCGCAAAGTAATTAATTGCATTTGACGCAAGCACTGATACGTGCATCATAAGATTAGCCGCCACATCAAGATACAACATATGCAATGCATAGTGCAACGTTACAGTGAAGGCAAAAGCAGTGGAGGCTGCAGAGTAGGCCATGGTGGGATGATCCATTCCATCAATTAATCGTTCATTCGCGTGATTTCTCACTCATTTAGCAATGGATTAGGAAATCACTCGAGCTGTTGCAGCAGCAGATAGAATTGAGTCGGTGATAGTTGCTCATAATTCTAACCATCGACATGCTCGAGTTGAGTGGGTCGTCGACAGGGGAGGGGGGATTTTGAGTCCAAGCTCAAGATAGGAGAAGCCTATGATGATGATGGTGGAGACTAGGAGGTAGAGAAGAAAGGGTGGTCCTTATACTGTCAGCGCGTGGACAGAGTACAAAAGACTGGTAACAATGCATCGACATTAAGTGATAATCTTTAACAAGATATGTGTATGTATATAAACATAGCCCACCTTTAACTTGCTCTTTTTTCTTTAAGCGCATATACAACCCACAGACGGCTGGTCGTCTCTAAGATCTCGAATTTATCATACAGATAGATGTAAAGACAGTACATACAACCACCCACAGACAGAAAGTCCATCTCTAATCTGTTTAATGCTTTGCATGTGGCTAAGATCCGCTACAAATATATTTTTCCATTGTGGGGCTATTTTTTATTTTTTTTTGTATTGCACGGATAGAATCTCATCCCCATCGCCTCTGTTCCATCGGTCCCAGCTGTAAGTCTCACAAAGCACTTCCTTTCCCAGCTGCCACCTTATCTTCTTTCCCTGTGTGACTCCTACGAGCTCTTGCTATTCGAGCTTCCTCTCGCTCGAGCTCGTGTTGCCGGCAGCCCAACACCAACGACGAAGCTTCACCAGATCCCACAAGCTAGCGCCACACTCCTCTCAGCTACCAACAATCAGCTTGAACCGAAAGTCAGTAGAGATTTCATGCCAAAAAAAAAAGAAGGAAAATTGAAGAAGGTTTGGAGAAGGGATTGGGAGCTGGGAGGAAGATTTGTGGCGCCATGTTCCCGTGGGCGATTTGGAGAAGAGCGCGGGCGCGCGGGATCCAGCAGGTCGTCGCCTGGGGACGACGGCAGCGTACAATGCGCGCCCGCCCGTCTGCTCCGCCTGGGAGAACGGGACGGGAGCGTCGTCTCGCCAGGCGACGGGAAGGCCGTCTGTGGGCTAAGCTGGGGGGTTAGTTGCAAAATTGTCAACACAAAGACGGGATTAATCGCCGGGTTGTACATGCCCTAAGGGAAATAATTGAAGCATGTCAAAGAAGCCATGTGGCCATTTATAGCGGCTTGCTGGTTTTGAAAACACTGTTTCCAAACAGTATATTGGTTGGGTGTTTGGTAAGTCCATTAAGATTTGAAAAGATAGATACTCCTATCAGTTACGCTTGACCACTAGTTCAACGCAGCCTGAAACTTGGTGTGCCAAGCTGCATGCCTGCCTTGCACGGTTGCACACACTTGTGTGGGACTGCACGTACCCGTCATACACTCATACAATCACTAGCACGCTAGTATAGTAGTATGCATTTTGTCACACAACACAGAAACAGATAATTACATAGCCATCTTAATTTTTCTCAAACCTGTACACTGACTAAACCTTTTGTCTGAATTCCAAACAGGCTAAGGCTGCATTCGGAAGTGGTGAAAAGAAACAGTACCGGCTAAAAGGAAAAAAATAGTGTCACACGTAGAACGAGAAACATCATTAGCACATGATTAATTAAGTATTAACTATTTTTAAATTAAAAAATGAAATATTTTGCTTTTTTAAAACAACTTTCGTGTATAAAATTTTTCCAAAAAACACACCGTTTGATAGTTCGGGAAACATGCACACGAAAAAGAGAGTGAAAAACACTGTTTGAAGTTGTCTCACTGTTTTTTCTTCCTGCAAATAAACACAGCCTAACTGCATGGTCTTTTTAAACCAATCACGTTGCCTCGCGCGCGGTGTCGGGCTTCAGCTGAACAAGAATGACAGGAATTAGTTGACAGGCAGCTCGACGTAAATACGAGCTGCTAAATGTCACAGCATGACTGATCTCGATACTACTATCACACTCCTATATATCTACAAGCGGCCAAGTGCACTGTGCGTGCAGTACACCATCTTATAGCTGGAACGTACGTGCGTTGCCAGCATGGCGCTTAAGCCAACACTCGCCGCCCTCCTCATCTTCTCCCTGGCCGCCATCCACGACGTCGCCGTCGCAGCCGCCGCCGCCGCCGCGAGTGACATCCCGGCAGTGTTCGCCTTCGGGGACTCCACGCTCGACGCGGGCAACAACAACCGCCTCGCCACCGCGGTGCGCGCCGACCACCCGCCCTACGGCCAGGACTTCCCCGGCGGCGCGCCGACGGGAAGGTTCTGCGACGGCAAGATCATGAGCGACTTCCTCGTCGAGGCGCTCGGCATCAAGGCCCTCCTGCCGGCCTACCACTCCGGCGACGACGACGCCGATGCCGCCACGGGTGTCAGCTTCGCGTCCGGAGGCTCGGGACTCGACGACGCGACGGCGACGAACGCCGGCGTCGCGACGCTGGCATCGCAGATCGCCGACTTAAGCGAGCTCGTTGGGAGGATGGGTCCCGGCAAGGCTGGCGAGGTGGTGAACAAGTCGGTGTTCCTCGTGTCGGCCGGGACGAACGACATGATCATGAACTACTACCTGATGCCGAGCAAGTACACGCTGGACCAGTACCATGCCCTCCTCATCGGCAAGCTCCGATCTTACCTACAGGTTATTTAATTTCTTCGCGACCGAAACCCATTCATTTATTCATGTTAACTCAGTCAGTTTCTCTCTATCTACCTACTTAATTAGTGATACGTACCTACTACAATGCTGAGATTAGTTGGTGTTCACGTTATGCCTTCTCGTGAAAGGTTCTTGAGCGGTTTAGAACTAACTGTGACTGTTCTTGTGCGTAGTCGTGTTTATTCCTGGTATGTATGGATAGTGACTGCATGTTTGCACTTACATTTTAGTCACAGGATCAGGTGCAAACGTCGTCCTTGATCTCTCTTGCTGGCAAGCACTTGCCGTAAGCACTCTATTCCAACTTCCAACAAGCAAGATCGAATCCATTCCTACCCATCACCGTCCACAGTAGATCTGTACCCATGCATAATGCACCGTCGCAACCTTGAAACGTGTCGAGTCCCCCAATCTCACTGTGAAAAGTTGAATTTACTCCCTCGTTTGTCCCTGTAAGATCTAGCCATACATGATATGATCAATGCTGCTACTGCATGATCAATGTGCAGGGCCTGTATAACCTGGGCGCCCGGAGAATCCTGGTCGCCGGCTTGCCGCCGGTCGGATGCCTCCCGTTGCAGATGACACTGACGGCGCTGCGGCAGCCGCCGAGGTCACAGGGCTGCATCGATGAGCAGAACACGGCGGCGGAGAGATACAACGCCAAGCTCCGGCAAATGCTCACAAAGTTCAAGTCAACTTCGCCAGGAGCGAAGGCCGTGTACGCTGACATCTACAGCCCTCTGAAGGACATGGTGGATCATCCCCATAAGTACGGTGAGTAAAGAGCGACTTCTGAACCCAACAGTATCGAATTAGTTGCGTTGTCTTCCTTTTTTTTGCAGAATTGACAGCATTTGATGTTGCTTTCCGATCTTCTGTTAACCAGGTTTCGCCGAAACCGGGAAGGGATGCTGCGGCACAGGGCTGCTGGAGATGGGTCCCCTGTGCACCGATCTGATGCCGACCTGCACGACGCCGTCCCAGTTCATGTTCTGGGACTCTGTCCATCCGACGCAAGCCACATACAAAGCTGTCGCTGACCACTTCCTGCGAACTAACATCTTGCAGTTCGATGATTAAATGTTACTTAGTTAATGTGCTACACCGTGGCTCTGAGAGATATTGTACGCATTGTGACAATACTTTAATCCATCTTTGAAGAGCAACAATTGAAATCTCATCTTCAGTTCAGCTCCTTATTTTCCCAAGACACATTTGATGAGTTACTAGAGTTCTTTTAGTTCTAGAGCTGGCACCGATCTGAACTGCTATTGCTACCAGTATGGCCCTGACTTTACTTATCAGGTTTCTCTAGTTTCCTGTACTGCATCATCAATGCGGATTGGGGAATGACAGCCAGCCTGCTCGCTTAATTACTTCATATGATGGCCGACAATTGCAAGTGTCATGAGACCATGATCACCTCATTTCGGTTGTTGAGAATGAAGAAACGCTTTTGCAGGTAACTCCTGCAGGATCTGCTATTCCCTGCACCATTTTCTCTAAAAATTGTACACAGTTGGGCTGGACTCAATGCGGGTCTCTGGACCGTTTTCTCTTAAAACAGTATTTTGAAAGCTCATCAAATGGCGCGACTAACATGGTTTGAATGACATCGTCGTGCCCCCCTCAAGCTGATCAAGAATTGCAATGAGACCAAAAAAACAGAGCAAGCTGATCAAGAATTGCAATGAGACCAACATCCCTCCCTCCCTCCCTCCATGCACTTCGAAAGTTCGAGTCCAAAAGTCAGAGTAATTTGAAAGTTCGAGTCCAAAAGTCAGAGCAATTTGAAAGTTTTGAGTCCAAAAGTCAGTAAATCTGTTTATGATAAATAACAAGGAATATTTAAGTAGGGGTGTTATAGTTTACATCCTCTTTGAGTAAATCTGACAGTTCTAAGAAACTAACATAAGCCACCGAAGTACAGAATTCCTCCCCTTTCTTTGTTAGGGTAATACATTATTTACAAAAACAAAGTACCCATCTTCACCAAAAAAAAAAGAAGCAAATAGCATGTGATTGACAATTAACTGTGAATTTTCAAGCGGTTCTGTAAATTGAATAACACATAAATGAAGTAGGGTCTCTTCACATCAACATCTACGACCAAACCTTTTCCAGATTTTTGCCAAACTGAGAATCTGGTAGCCTATTGCCAATGAGCTCCCGTAGCTCAAACTCACTAGGAAATCTCTGCTCGGATAATTTTGAGAACACCTGAAGAAAAAAGTTCAATTGAATTAGTCTATCAGGTACAAAGTGCATAAGAAATTAAGCTTCAAAGAAAATCCAGAACACTTTAAACACACTGTGTTCTAAAGGACGGCCACCTAGTCCACCCAATTCCCAATTAGTTGCTAGGAGCTGCTCTAGCACCCAACCAGTGCCTAATGCTTGGTGACCATTGTTAAGTGATCCAGAGAAAGATTGCATATTTATTTAAAGGGAATACCTATCATTGCAAACCAGTTCTAGAAAACATGCAGATAACTCTTTTTTTGAAACATCTATCCTATTGGTTATTACTGATTCATTATGAGTTCAATCTAATTACACAAGTGTATCGCTAGTTTCGCTACACACATAATGCAAGGAATTGGACAAAATTGTTGGCAACTAGAGATTAGAGGTTAATGGACAATTAACTTGCACATATAAATGCAACAAATATAGCTCTCTTCTACAGCACCTTGACTCTGGCACAAGGTTTCGCCACTAACTGATATTATGCCACCCTACAGATATTTGGAGTCAAATGGTTCAGCTACAGTACAGAGTC
The DNA here is from genome assembly GCA_000325765.3 of Leersia perrieri. Lineage (NCBI taxonomy): Eukaryota > Viridiplantae > Streptophyta > Magnoliopsida > Poales > Poaceae > Leersia > Leersia perrieri. The sequence goes on from CM002476.1 coordinate 26,298,233, forward strand.
TAGTACCACTCGAAATTATATAAATAAGAAAAGCCCATCAAAGCATACCATATTAACTAGAAACGTTGGCACTAAACAACCATGAGGTGTAGCCATAGAGAAAAACAATGTTTGTTGTACTAGTTTGCATAAAAAAGACTAAAGGCTTTTTATGTTTGAAAATTCTAACATTGCATAATGCACGAAAGTAGTACTGAATCGATGCAGCAAAAAAGGATGTATGCATAGCAGACGTACCAATTGCCCATTGCAGTAAACTTCGAAGGCACCAGAACTTTGTAGAAATGACTGGGCGAAATTGCCGAACAGCCAGATCGTTGCCATTGTTCCAAATCTATTAGCACGGAGTGAGTAGTACCATGGAGGTGGAACCATTCCAAACCTAGGGAAAATCTGATCACCGGCCATTAATGTTGCCATTGCTCCAACTTGAAGGAAAGGTACTGCTTTGCTGAGTGTGTTTTTTGGGAATGGTGGAGGATAATTTTCTAAAACGACGTGAATCCCAGGAAATGAAGTTTCCAACATCTGCTTCACGGTCATTGCATTTCCCCTGCAGAATTTGATTTCAAGTTATCTGTCTTAACTCAGAAATCAATTAATGGAAGAGCAAAAGGTATTTCATTAACTAGAGCATCTGAAATAACAAGGTTTTGCTCCAACATATGTTGAAATAAATGTCACATCAACACAAGTCATTGTAAGGTCAAACAAAGATATGTTCAGCATGACCTCTTCTTTCTCTCAGTTCATCTTTCCTAGCATGCCATATGCATAAAAAAGGTGTAAAAACACAGAAATATAGCATTCCAGAATAATTACCTAAGAGCATAGATGGGTGCAAATAACTGAAATAAGGCCAGGAAGAAAACTTAAAAAATTTTGAGAGGATGAACAGAGATGTTTGGAGCAAAACATGTCCATTCACAAACTACAAGAATATGAACAAATGGATTGAGAATCTGCATTCTTACTTAACAGATACTAGGAATGCATAAAAGAGAGGACCAGTTAGTTGAAAACTACAGGCGTTATTCTTCTCATCATAAGCTATTCACTTGAAAAAAAAAAAGGAACCAAAATTCATGGCATAAGCCTTATCTGAAAAAATAAATTAAAATATTGTTTTCAGTGTACGTAAAATGTTTGTATATCTTAAATTAAGATGATGAAAACATAAGAAAAAGATATTGTTTTGGCTTTTGAGAAAATGTGTGAATTTTTGCCATTCTGCAATATCATTTGCCAAACAAATACAAGTGTCACCAATGGTTAATAGAAGTAGGAGTATATATTAGAACGAGATTGAATGCTGGTATCCCCAGTTTTCCTTTTTGTAAGAACATCTGTATGCTTTCTTAGTAAATCTGGATGCATGCCTTATTTTCAAAATGGTTAAGTAGGAAGCATATCATATATGAAAGGGTTAGAACAGAACTAACATCAGGCTTTATTCTTGTCTTAAAAGAAGTACAAGACAGCCGACATTACGAATGAACTAAAACAAGTGAGATGATTCCAACCATCATTGATAACTTATTTCTGATTTCTGCACAAGTTACTTACAGCCGACCATATCAGCCATTACCATCTACTAGATGATACACTTGAAGTTTGAGTCATGTTATCAGCTTGGATAAGTTTGATTATCATATGTGTTGCGAACTGAACACAAATCAAGATTCAGAAAGGGGCTCATTTTTGGGCCGGACAATAACCGAAAAGCTATGTGTAGTAGATGTTCAAGATTCAGAAGGGGGCTCATTTTGGGGCCGGACAATAACAGAAAAGCTATGTGCAGTAGAATTGGTATGGTCAACGGTCCTAACTACTAGTAATACACAATTAACGTACCCCTACGATCTCTGGGCACATAGAAATCTGACATAATCTGTCGGGTTTGATCTGTGACTCACTGGCCATATTTTTCGACGCTATCGATTCATCCAAACCAGCAATCCACTCCACAGAAACCAATAGTATATGGTCATACCTATACGAACAAGAGGCGCAGAACTTCAACTCGACGGTTGTGCCGGAGGCAGGTCCATCCACCTGCGGCTCCTACAAAAAGTCAGCAGACAGAGAAAAATCAAACGACTCCTCTCGCTCAAACCAGATCGGAGATCAAATTGGCACTAAAGCAAGCAGAGAGGCTTCTACTTACAGCTATCTGCGCGGGATCGCCGGCATCGGCCGCGCCGTCGGCGTCGGGCTGCAACGCGCCGTCGGAGGTCGGGTCGGGCTGGTGGTGGGGGTGGGGTTGCTCCGGTTTCGCGGTCGGCAGCTGCTCCGGCCCGAAGAGGGTGACGAGGTCGGAGCAGAAGAGGAGGATTGGGAGGCCGAGGAGCACCAGCTGCACGCGGTCCATGGCGTCTGCCTGCGCTGCTCTGCTCTTCCCTGCTCCGAAGTCTCCGCCTTCTCGGTCTCGGCTCGGCTTCCGGACGGCGGCGTGACCACCACCAGATTGAAAAATAGAAAAATGCAAGGGGCACACGTCACGCAAGGAATTGCGACGCGCCGGGCCGGGCTTGCAGAAACAGGCCGTCGGTTCTAGTGGGCTGACATAATATGGCCAACTCTGACATGATAGGCCCAAAGTTCGGGGCCACTTTGCCAAACTGAAAAATGGGCCACCCCAGATTGGCAAACGTTCAGAGGCCGTCTCGAATTCCTCCATCTGCAGTACAATCTCGTTGTATCAGTAAAAGCGCCCGCGCCGGCGCCACTTGCACTGTTGCCCAACATGGCCTGTACAGCTACTGCAGGAATTCTCTTTTACTACTAGTACCGGTGTAACGTACCACGCGATCCATTCTTCCAGCACCAGCGGCAAGTACGTTACAGAATCGTGTTGTGCGTGTCCGCGCGTTTACTCCGATCAATCATTCGGCCGGCCGAATTTAATTCCGCTGCAACCGCACGACGTCGACGGCTCGTTCGCGTGAACGTACGCGACGGTCGCCGCGCGCCGCCGGGCAGTAACAGTGCCCCCTTTTCATTACTAGGGCTCATGTGACCGGCCCGGGGACGGACAGCTAGCTAGCTGAGTGCCACCGAATTCGGCTCGTCCTTCTTTAACACGAGGCAAGATGAGCAACGCGAGATACGGAGCAAGATATTTTGACAGCTGCTGCTGTGAATTGGCCGATGGCGGCGTACACGTTCTTCAGCGCCGTTGGGCGTTGGAGCGAGACGGAGAAGAAAGGGGGCGTGCGTACGCAAGGCTGGATGATGGAATCCGAAGAAAAAGGAGGCGAGGGAAGGGGAAGGTGGAGCCCTGGCCAGCGGCAGCACAGCATCAGCGTCGCTGCTTTTCAAGCAAAGGTTCGGTACGGCGCGGAGGACTTTGCTGTCGCCGAGATCCGTTTTCCGGTAGCGAGGTCAGCAGTCGTTGGCACCTGCTTGGACAGTTGGGACCGCTGCTTCCTGCACACGCTGCAATGTGTCAGGCTTCTCGCCTCTCCCACTGCAGTCTGCAGATGTGACTGCTTGAGCCCCTCCGTTTCATACCACTGCTCACGCTGCAGGAGTTGCTAGCTGCCGGTTTTGCTTTCGAATTTACCCCACGACGGCGATCTCTCATCTCCTCACCCCCGGAATTCCCGATCGAGAAAAGCGAGGATATCCCTGTGCTGCATGCGGGCAAACATGGCCACAAACACAAAAACACAGTCCCACACACAGTCCCGTTACTTTGTTCGCCGGTAAGTTTTTTTTTTTCCGCGTCTTTCGCCGCCTCACAGGTCGTATTCTTTTTTGTGACACGGATCACCGATCACAGGTCGTATTCTACCCACTGTTCCATGGTTAATGTCGAAGCAAACGGGGAGGTTGCTTTTGTGGAGCGGTCGTTGTCGCCCCTTGCCGTCGGAAGCATGGCTAATTAAGCCAAGCTGCCAAAGCTGCCAGCCGGAGCTTAGCCCCGCTTTGTCCCTGCGTGTTTCGGAAGCATTTGCTGTCCGGACACAGATACAACATTTGACATTGCTTATGCTCTGTTTGGAACGCATGATAAATTTCGCGGTGATTTCAAAAATGGAAAGGAAGTACTACTTCTCTGTTGTTACTGATTAGTACTACTATTGCCGGATAGACGAAACGCGTAACAACTCCATCTGACTACTGCGTTGGTTAGGCTTGCCTTTTGATCCTGTAAATTGTGTTAGCGTTGAAGGTTGGCAACTTGGTAAGGAACGTTGAAATTTAACAAGAAGCTTCTAATGGTGGTTGCAACACGGCCCACATATTGTTGACATTCTCGCCTTTCAAGTTTCAACCTTTCGAGCCACAGAAAAAGATAGCGTAAACTACACTTGTGGGTGGTATAGACAGGGCTATTAAGCTCGCGATGAAATAAAGTCGCACGGTGCACACAACACATCACAGTATCACACGCGAATCACGGCTTATTGTCCCGCAGCGAGGTCCTGCGAAAGCAGCAATATACAAATTTTCGGACTTCGTTAACACGATCTTGACGGTCTCTGGCAGGGACAGTATTCGTGAATCACGAAAGACAAAAAAACTCACAGCTCAGATCCTCAGAAGCATCAGTATTCATCGAAGTTTATCGCAAAAAAAGATTCAATTACCAAGGCTTGTGAACACCCTGAACAATAAGCATACTCCCCTCCTACTACTACTCGTAGTAGGATGGAATTGGCAAAGCGTATGAGCTGCAAAGTGATTTTCTTGTTAAAATCACAGAGCTACTAGTAATATGCAGTGAATCGGTTTTGTTCTGCCAGCTCAGACTGAAAGGATCAGAGACGAGACGGCGCCACCCACGCCGGCTGAGCAACGGACAAACGGTGCGCGGCAGAGCGCAGTCAAACGCCGCCGCGAACCCCCGAAACGCACACGATAACCCACCCAAAAACCGCAACGGCCCCACCGATCAGCGGCACACCACGGCGCCACGTGGGAATGCTCCCCCTTCCGCTTCGTCCTCGTCGTCCAAGCCTAAAAGCTGCCGCCCCTCGCACCGCCAGCTACGCGTCCCCAGCCAGCGCCTCAATACCGTTACGGCGTTACCAACTCTACACAGTTTTACCGCTGCTCTACTCCTCTTCTTTCTCTCCCTCTCTCTTCTCCCAAACTTCACCAATTTTTCTCCTCCACCATTACCAACCCAGCGCCCAATGCAGCACAAACCCTAGCCCGTCCGGCCCTGATCTCGCGCGCCGATGGGTAACTGCTGCCGCTCGCCGGCCGCCGTGGCGCGGGAGGACGTCAAGTCCTCCCACTTCCCCGCATCGGCCGCGGGGAAGAAGAAGGCCCACCAGCCGCGGAACGGCGCTGCCGCGGGGGGCGGCGGCGGCGGCGGCGAGGGGAAGAAGCGGCTGCCCGTGCTCGGGGAGGAAGGGTGCGAGCTGATCGGCGGGATCGACGGCAAGTACGTGCTGGACAGGGAGCTCGGGCGCGGGGAGTTCGGGGTGACGTACCTGTGCATGGATCGGGACACCAAGGAGCTGCTCGCCTGCAAGTCCATCTCCAAGAGGAAGCTGAGGACGGCCGTCGATGTGGAGGACGTGCGCCGGGAGGTCGCCATCATGCGCCACCTGCCCAAGAGCGCCAGCATCGTGTCACTGCGGGAGGCGTGCGAGGACGAGGGCGCCGTGCACCTCGTCATGGAGCTCTGCGAGGGCGGCGAGCTCTTCGACCGCATCGTCGCGCGGGGGCACTACACGGAGCGCGCCGCCGCCAATGTTACCCGCACCATTGTCGAGGTCGTGCAGCTCTGCCACCGGCACGGAGTTATCCACCGGGACCTCAAGCCCGAGAACTTCCTCTTCGCCAACAAGAAGGAGAACTCGCCGCTCAAGGCCATCGATTTCGGCCTCTCTATCTTCTTCAAGCCCGGTAAGCCCGCGGAATCGAGATCCGTTCCCAATTCGGAACACTTGCTCACTTGGACTGCTAAATTCCCGTACGGTCTTGTGAGATCTCTAGCTTAATGGTCTGTTTTGGGTGGAATACTTAGTAGTTGACATCGCTGTGGCTAAATGCAGTTGCTCTGCTTCGTTATCTGAAAAAGTTTTGCGTTTCTTCCTTAAAGGAAAAAACTGTCTCGTGTAGAATTGAACAATAGCCATCAAAATTTTGGTACTTCTATTTGAAGGCAGGATTTGGGGGTTGTAGAGTGGAGACTGCATATTCCAGCGCCTTTACTATGGTATTTGGATGAGTGTCTTTTTTACCAAACGGTAGTTCAATGTTGGCCGTTCTTGTTCCCTTGCTACGGAATGTGATTTGGCTAAAATGAGTGATAATTTGCAGAACAGCAGTGCAATATTGGCTCTTTCTATTATTGCATTAGTTTCATCAGTAGTTTGGTTTGCTGAAGACTGTGTCGTGGGTTCAGTGTTTGGCACACTAGGTTTAGGATCTAAGATGTTTGTAGTGTAGCTGTATAGTTTGTAGTGTAGCTGTATAGGTCTACTATTTATAGAATTTGGAAGAAACAAATGATGGCATTAGTCATTGCTAAATTTAGTTTTGCTGCACCATACATGTTAGTACATTGATTTTGAAAATATATTATGTTGAGTTCAGCGCGTTGTACTCAGGGAGAATAGTACAGAACTGAAGCTGCTTTGTTTAGCACTAAATGCACTTTAGTTATTACAAGAGTGGTGATTATGGCACTTAATTTACATATAAACTTATAACATGTTTAAACTAGTGTACATACGATACATCCCTGCCTTCACCACAATATTTTAACTCAATTAGACTGGATTCCATTTTAGGTGCTTCTCATCTTGAGTATTCCCTTTATACTAGTTTATCTTGCCTTTTCCACAACCAGTATGTTACCATTCATTAACCTTTTTCCTTGTGACTTTGACATTAAAACACGATTTCTTGCATGACATAGTGGGGAAAATGCAAATTTTACTCAAGTAGTGTATTCATAACTCTTAAATCCTGCAATGTAACTTATTCAAGTACTTAATCCTTAGCCTAATTTTTGCCGCCTGTTTTGCACATTTGTTTGGATTGCTATTAAGAATTGTGACCTCTAAAATAACACGGTACATTTTATTCTAAACTTTTCATTTTATCATTTTTCTTTTACTTTGGAACATATACAAGAGCATAATTGTCTTCCAGCGGAAAAATTGATGGTCAATCCATGTTGACCAGACAAGGATGGCAATAGAAAAATGCATACTAATAGATGTGGAAAATAGAATAGGGTAAATTGTGAAGTGTGTCAAGATCATTGCCTGTATGAACTCATTTCAAGTTTTTATTTAAGTGATTATTGAATTTTCTTAGTTCTACACATGCACTGTTATGCATTATTTGCCTGGAGGCATTGAATTGTTATGGTGACATTTCTACCTTGCTTTTTAGTCATATTGTATGTTTGTTTGTGGACAACTGAATTTTGTAATGTTAAGCTGTTACTAGGTAGGATATTTCCACACAGAAGGGTCTGCTCAGACTTGAGGAACTCCTGTAAATTCTAGACTAGCACCCCTTAGCATGTTTCATGAATATTATGGTACCTTGGAATTCCTTAATGCTAATACCTTAGCATCAAGAGAAAAAAAAAAGGAGAACTGGATGATGTCAGTCCTTGTCAATAATGGCATTGTCCTCTATACTATGTTGTATACTCAGTACTTGTACAACAGTTGATCACTGTTCTTAGTATACAGACAAAAATCCTAGTTCCATCTTGTCCTTATGTGATTGTTCTGTTCTTTTAGGTGAGAAGTTTTCTGAAATTGTGGGAAGCCCATATTACATGGCTCCGGAAGTGTTGAAGAGAAACTATGGGCCAGAAATAGATATCTGGAGTGCAGGAGTTATCCTGTATATTTTGTTATGTGGAGTTCCTCCATTTTGGGCTGGTATGTTGCCTTTCTATTAAAACCTTCGTTATCATTTGCTGTCTTCTCCCTTAAACAATGTCACTTGGAAAAATTTTAGAGACTGAGCAAGGGGTGGCACAAGCTATTCTTCGTGGAAATATCGATTTCAAGCGGGAACCCTGGCCAAATGTTTCAGAAAATGCTAAAGATTTGGTTCGACGCATGTTGGAGCCAGATCCAAAACTCAGGTTAACAGCAAAGCAGGTTCTTGGTACGTTTTACATAGCACTGAAAAACAGACATGATATTCGACTTGCCGTCAATAGTCATTGTAGCATTGAGTTTGTTTCCTGTTCTTTCAAACTTTATATCATTGTGGTGGAGTCTGATTTGATGTTATTAGATTGCCATTTCCTGGGATCACTAGCCATACATAATTTTTATCATTGTCTAATACACGCAACATGCTTACATGCACCATCTATTGTCTTATAGCGAAATCCACCTAGAGTACTAAAATGGTCCCTACTTACATTAATTAGTACAAATAACCTGTTAAACTTCTGTTGTACTCTGTTTTCCCTGGGGAATCTTGACATTCTTCTTTTTGACCACAGAACATCATTGGCTTCAAAATGCTAAGAAAGCTCCAAATGTTCCTCTTGGAGATATTGTGAAGTCAAGGCTCAAACAATTTTCTAGAATGAATAGATTCAAAAGAAGAGCTCTACGGGTATTTATCTTGATCTCTTCACCTTTCCATTTGTCCTGGTGCTTTCTAACAAGTATTTATTATGGTAATCTACTGTTGAGTGAAAAATTGATGTTGGGTATCTGACTAGGTCATTGCTGATCATTTATCTGCTGAGGAAGTTGAGGACATAAAGGAGATGTTCAAGGCAATGGACACTGATAATGATGGCATTGTATCTTACGAAGAATTAAAGAGCGGAATAGCAAAATTTGGTTCTCATCTGGCAGAAGCAGAAGTTCAGATGCTTATTGAAGCTGTAAGTATTTTCAGATATTCAATCTCAAATATATGTACTAATTTTCTATATACAAAATGTTGAATGATAATTTGCATTGTTTTTACATGATAGGTCTTTTTTATTATTATTTTTTTGCTATCAATACTCAAAATTAAAATTCTTTGACTTAGCACTATTCTAGAAGTAGTTATATTTTGAGATAGAAGGAATATCTGTTTGGCTGCCTTGCATCCCTTGGAGCAATTTCTCCAATGGTTTGTGTAAAGTTTTAGCAGTTAGTTGATTAGTTTGGTAGGATCTTTCAAGAATAGGCCATTAGAATCCTAGAAAGAGTGAAGATTTATTTTGGACAGGTGCACATGAACGCACATATACGGATATACCACATGTACAAAACTTGCCTGCCCCTAGTCATTAATGGCTACATTCACTTTAACACATCTTTCATGCCTAGTACATAACTTTCCTGCCCCTAGTCACTAATAAAATAACTGATCTGTGCATCTTTCATTCAGTACACCATGATTTATAGACCCCTTTGATATCCCATAATAGCACAAGTATCAATTTGAGTCGAACATATTTGTGAGGTCTATAATAGCACAAGTATCAATTTAAGAAGGGCGGGCAGGAGACTATATAAGAGGAAATAGGTGTGTGTGTTTGTTGGGGGGGGGGGGGGGGGTATTACTTCAAAGTTTAAACCCCAACCGCTGGATCTATTTGATTTATCAATATGGTACACATGGTTTTTCCCATGAGGTCAACAAGCCTGCCATTTTGTCTGTCCATTGCCGAGTTTTCATGCTAATCTATTGCTTATGTGTAAAATATGCTAATTTAGTTCTGCTGTTCATGATGTACTACTAGAATTAGAGTACATTTTAGAGCCAATGCAGTACTGCATCAATCAATGTGTTTGCCATTCCTTCCAGAATAAGGCTGAAAGTTTGAGATGGATATTTATTCTAGTTCACCACTTGATCTAGGTTCATGTACTGGTATCCTTGTAGTTGACAAAAGCTGGGATACAAGCATCCGGGTGCATGCTTTTCCTTCATCATATTTGAGTTATCTATCCCATCTTCACTAATGGCTTGTTAGTGACTGTCACCTTGGTGTAGGAGCTGAACCTGCACTAGTAGATTGCAGGACTAGGAAACTAGCTGGTACAATTTGATGGTACTGCTTACCACAATTGTTTGCTCGGATAACTATTTTTTTTCTGTTGCATATTTTAGCAATAGAAATAGTTTTACTCCAACCATATGTGTATCAAGAAACCTATATGTGCCTTGTGAAGTAACAGAACAGTAGGGGAAATAGTAGAAAGTACTGCATTTTGCTTTGATGTTCACATTGAAAGTTGCGTTGCCTTCATATAGAACAGCCATTTTGGCAGTTCTATTTTGGGGGTTGAGACCCTTTGGAACAATGCCATCACTTAAGTTTTGTGTTTCCTTTGGTAGATCATGTTCGACGATTGATCCACATGGTCCATGGGCATCACCTGTAGAGCTGTCTTGATTGCGTAGATGGTTAATATATTACAACTATGTAACGCAAGGAGCAAAGTAATGAGCAGGGAGAAGCATATTCATAAGAGAGGGAAAGATTACTGAATTCACGCAAACACTGATGTACTATGGCTACCGTTAATCAGATAGGTTGCATAGAGCATAGTACTAGACTACTTTGCAACTATCTAATTGATCTTGTGTTGCAAATAGGTGGATACAAATGGTAGGGGCGCTCTAGATTATGGCGAATTTCTGGCTGTCTCTCTTCATTTGCAAAGGATGGCAAATGACGAGCATCTCCGGCGAGCCTTCCTATTTTTTGACAAGGATGGCAATGGTTTCATTGAGCCTGAAGAGCTTCGAGAGGCTCTAGTGGACGATGGAGCAGGGGACAGCATGGAAGTGGTGAATGACATATTGCAAGAAGTTGACACTGATAAGGTGATGATATATTTATATCTGAATACAACCATTCTTTTGGTAATTTTGTTCAAAATTTTCAACTAATAACATCTGCTTTGTTTCTCACTGTAGGATGGCAAGATTAGCTATGACGAATTTGTAGCAATGATGAAGACGGGCACAGATTGGAGAAAGGCGTCCCGGCATTATTCTAGAGGGAGATTCAACAGCCTTAGCATGAAGCTTATAAAGGATGGATCCGTAAAACTGGGCAATGAGTGAAGCTATGCTAAGGGTGTTAATTTTATGCGTGTAGTTTAGGCCTTTGGGCCCGCTAAGCAGAAACCCGTTCTCCTTTTTTTTTTCTCATGATTATTTTGCGTGGAAATTTAGATAGGTTGTACCACCCGATTGGCTTACCTGTGTAATTAGTTCTTCTGACAAGCTCGTGCCGAATGATATACCAAATGCTGTGCGCCTGCTGCGACTTGTGGCCCTTGTTTGATCCTATGGGGTACCTGATGCCAAGTGTTGTACTACAATGTTTTGCCGTATTCAAATGCAATTTGTTCATTTGGGGTGCTAAAATTCAATGTGCCAGTGTAGTGGAGGCATCGAGTGATCTACTAACAACGTGCTATCAAAAATAAAAGTTACGAGACAATGTTCACCTAGTACACCAGGTGCAAATAATACAGAATTATGTTCTATCTGCACCCAAGTTGCTCTGACCCGATGCTTTCGTAATCAAGAAGTCTGAGACCGATGCCGCTCGATTTCAACCACGCGCCGGAATTTTCACTGGGCGATGCTGCATCTTTAAAAACGCATCACTGCTGGAGAGCACCACCGGCCGCATCAGGCGTGGAGCATAATTAAGATAAGGTTAATGCTGCCAAATTCAGGGAACAAGATTAAGCCAGGACGAACACGTCTCTGTTTTTAATAACCCCACGGTCAAACCAAGCAACAGGTCATGCGTCGATACCAATTCGATCTCTTTGCTCCTCCATACATCCGCCGGAATAAAAACGAAAAAACAAATCCGCGTGCGCGTCCTTTCCGCCACGCCATAACGTATCTTCGTTTTCGCTTCTCCAAACAAAACGATATCCAAATCAACCGGAACGGGGACGTGCCTGGCCTCGCCTACATGCACATTCGCACCACACCATGCCAACTATCGTGGAACGTCTGGGCAGCACACAAGCCGTCGTCAGAAAAGCCGCCGCAACCTCGTCAATTCGGTCGCTGTAGCCGTGGCAGGGTCAGCCTGCAGACTTTTCCAAATCCCCGATCACGATGAATCCACAGGCGCGCCACCGTCAGTGTCACTCCACTCCACTCGGCGAAAGATCGAGCAGAGTATAGATACTAGCAAGCAGCGCGCCGATCGGGACGATGTCACAGTCGAAGAATCAGCGGGAGCCCCGCAACGTGCACGGCCGCGTCCGCCCGCTCACTGGCTGGCCACGCCGCGCCCCGCGCGCGCGCGGGGTCGTGGCCCAACGACAACCGAGCGCCGAACCGGATGATGGCGCCGAGACCGACACGCGAGGAGGACGAGGGATCGACAGCCGTCCGTGCGGCGCGCCGTCAAATCGCGCGCGCTGTCAGCTGCAGCTACTACTAGTCGTCGGCAGATATCGCGCTCGTGCGCATTTCTGTTCCCACCCGCGGCTGCGCCGCAATCGGCGCCGCAGCCTTGCGGGCACCACCCGTGAAGCCAGCCGAGCCACCCAGCCAAATCCGCAGGGAATATCTAATTCATTTCGGCGTTTCGCTCCGCAGGGAATATATCATTCATTTCGGCGTTTCGTTCGGCACCGCGCGGGGCGCAGCCGCAGCGAATATCATCAGAATACGTTCGCCGCGACGACTCTGTTCGGGGGATGTGACGTGATAAAACGAAGGCGCAGACGGCGATACGAAAGCCGTGGTGGAGGTTAGCCCGGGGCCAAAACTACCGGCGGTGCGCCCGTGGGCATGCATGCCGACAACGAGCGGCCTCGATTGGACACCATGTGGCTGCCTGGCCGGCCGGCCTGATCCTCTCGTGTGCCGGTGTCTATCCGAATACTCACTACTGTAGTAGGCCCTTTACGTATTGATTGATGGGGCATGCACACAGTTGAAACTCGAAACGTGGTAGGTCAGGACGAGTCACGATAGACGTACGGGGGTCGATGGTAACAACGGTGGATACGGAAGTTGGAAACAGGCCGAACACAGGAGTAATAAAAGGACAACGGTGCAGAGCGGGTTTCTCCTATAACAACAACGATCCCGTGCCGTCCGATTGCGAAGATCTATCGATGGTATGCCATGTTCTGATCGATGGTACACTCGTACGAACCACACGTACGACAAGCGGTTTTCCCCAGCTAGAGCAAGGGCCCAGCTAGAGCTAGCAGCTCTGCCTCACTCACCCACTACCGCTGCTTTCTGTTTCACGCTTTATCCCCAACCTTTTGTCCTTCTCGTCATCGCTCAGATCAGAGCCCACACCACATTGCGGCGATGCATGAAGTTGCAACAGTCGGCACTTGACACTTGCCGTTGGCTGTCCAAATTAAGCCCCTACCACACATGTACATATCACCATCAGCGACTGAAAGCTACTCCATATTCCACACACGTCATTTAATTAATGTAACTTTCACTTGTCCCATGCGGAGATGTGATATAGACGACGACCGACAAACAACACGACACGAGCCGAACTAGTTAATCAGCACTTCAACAGATGAAGGTAGCAAATGGCCGCCGCATGCATATCCGCACCAAGCCCCCAGGTACTCCCTGCGTCACAAAATGAACATTTCAAGAATCTAGTAAATTTTTTTATCAAATATTTATAAATTAAGTAATTTTCTTCAACTACATCTCATTAAATTTCCTTCTTATCTCTTACCTCTACTCAATGAGGGACATCGTGAAAAAAACTGTAAGAATGCTTATCGCGGACAAAGATAGTAGGATCACTGAGCTGTAGTGAAATAATGGCCATGTTGCTGACATAGACTATGCATCAACAAGCAAAATCAGTCACATACAGGTGATCGATATCTGTGTGGTCATTGAGAAATTTTCTCATTGCACAGAAACCTTGTCTGATGTTCTTATCTAGTCACAATGCCGATTGACTTTAATTTTCGGTATGACCTTAAAGATAGGGAACCTTTTTAGAATAAATTCAACGGATCTAACAAGTTTATAATTTTCAAGACACAAATTAATTATAAAAGTAAAAAAAATCAAAGATATGTTAGGTACAGTATCTCTAGCGAGTTAAAAAACCTAAATGAAACTACAAAATATTTACTTCATAATACCCTCAAGGTTGTGGAACAATCCTTAGGAAATTTATATACATCCCATATTGGCATGATGTCTCGTTAAGACATGGGTTACGTAGCTTAGCGGCTAGGGTGTTTCCGAAAGTTAGCTAATGGGCATGTTTGGTTGGCTGGCTGGCTCCAGCCAGTCCAGCTAGCCTTTAAGAAAAACTCATTCAGCCTAGTCAGTCTCTATAGAAAAAATCATTCAGCCCAGTCAATTTCAGCCAGTTTCAGCCAGCCGAACAGGGCAAATGGCCCAGGTTCGAACCCAATGTGCTCATCCCCTCTCAAATAGATTTTATAAAAGAATAAAATTTCTTCTTCATATTGATAGGCTCCTCTCCATCATCTCATTTTCCCCTTCTACGGACTAAATGACCTAGTATAAGAAGTATTACGCATCTAAACTATGGGTGGACCCATGAGTAGCTTGATGAAAAAGATCTATTGAGTCATGTAAATTTCCACCACACTTTGGTCTAGATTTTTATACATTTCTAGCACCATCCCATTCAGAACAATTGTTCTACAATGATATTGCTTTGTTGCAATCTTTTTGCTCTTTTGTACAAAAAAAAAAACAATACCTCTTGTGCCTATGAGGAAGCAAATTAGGGTGTATTTCGTTGCACATGATTGCTAGCCTAAGCCACTTGAGCCAAGATGAGGAAATACAATGAACCTTATATGGTTGCCTTGCTTTTGATAAGACTCTGTCTGTTGAGGCATAGTTTGGTTGTTTGCAATAGTTATAACGCAAAAAATTGCTACAGGACACTGCGACTTCGTGGTTTTAGCCCTAGGACACTACCCGAACTCACTTTTGGGGGAAACACTCCATAAACGTGGTAGTTGCCAATGGACAATAATAATTTCTGGTTGAAGAGGAGAAGAAATCGCGTGAAATGTGAAAAAATGCCCTTGGGCCCACATGTCTGCTCTCCTATCTCTCTTCTCTCAGTCCCCTCCTCTTCGCAGAGCAGCGACGCGGGCTGACGGTAGCAGCGGCGAAGAGGGCAATGGCGCCTGTGGCTTGATCCGGCTCCCCCATGGTGGAGCGGTGGTGACGGCAACGAGCCGACAATAGCGGCGGCGATGGCAGCAGGCCGGCGGCGCTCACGATCGGATCTGGCCCCCCGATGGTGAAGCAATGGCGACGGAGACAGGGCGATGGCAAGACGGAAGCGGGGAGCACGAGCGAGCTGGCGGCTGGGCCCGTCACAACGCCCCCACCGTCAAAGCAAGCAGGTGGCTGGTTTGGCCGCGTGCGCACCGTCGTGGCATCGGCGGTGGGCGTGGCGTAGGAGCAGGGTGTGACATCGGTAGCGGGTGCGGCAGGCATGGCGCTGCTTGTTGTTGCCGGACCTCACCCTTCCCCTCGCGGACGCTCCGCCCTCCACCGCCGAGCCTTAGCCAGTCGTCGTCAACGCTGACATGTGGGATGAGAGAAGAGGAAGGGATAGAGAGAGAAGAGAGATAGGAGAGCTGACACGTACGTTGGCCCAAGGGTATTTTTGACATTTCACGTGATTTCTCTCTCCTCTTCAACCAAAAATTAGTATTTCAATCGGCACCGAAGCCGCAGTGTCCTGCAGCAAATTTTGCCTAGTTATAAGGATCGACAAGTTAGCATAAATTATAAAATGAATATTTGGAAAAAAAATTAGCCATCTCAGATTTTACCGAGACAAGTCACGTTCGTGATGGATCCAAAGTCCTTATGGCTAGATCCGGCGGCAATTATACTACGCCTGAATGATGCGGGAGAATGGTTGATGCAACGCCAACGACATCGATGCTGGGATGATGGCAGGGATGACGACACACGTGCAAGCTAAATTCTTTTGACTGTACTACCCAGGGTGAAGTATACACATGGTTAAAATCATATCTTAGAGGTTGTTTGGTTCCAGGTATTTTTTTTTAACTTCGTGTTTCATCGGATGTTTACACGTCAATTAGAAGTATTAAATATAGACTGATAATAAAACTAATTGCATAGATAAAGACTAATTCACGAGACGATTTTTTTAAGCCTAATTAATTCACGATTAGCAAATGTCTACCGTAACACCATATTCGCTAATCACCACAATCCGCTCCTTAGGTAGAAGAGAGGTTGCAACCGTTATTCTTATGACACCACTGGCTATGACCTGCGACAAGAAGTACCAACACTAGCCAGTGCCAAAGTGGCTACGACAATGACGTCAGTGATGTGGCAATATTTCCTTCTTCCGCAGAATCTTAGTACCAATGACTGGCAACTTACTCTTGCAACGATATCTCTTTCAGTTAGGGCTTACAGTCTAACTTGTAGACTAAAGTAATCTTAGCTCTGAGTCTGGGTATTGTTTACGTCAATAGCTTAGCTGCTATTCATATGGACTCTACGGATTGCGGATTTAGCATACCCTTTTGGAATCATAATCACCACTGGGAAACATATCTAAATATGGTTGTCGTTGTGGTGTGTATTGAGGTTAAGACTGAGAGGGATGCATGTTTTGACTCGAGATGAGGTGGTGGCAACACAGGGACTAAATATCTAGGTCTAGCATTAACTGGCTATACATGGCAATAATGTTTTTCCTTGTCAAAAGCATTGTCTAGACTCTAGAGGCAACGTTTAATCTCTAGGATGAAAACATATGGCCTAGACCTTACACTAATTGAATCATTGGAACGGTGGCATGCACACGCTCATTTCCTTTTTGAAAGTGTTGCTTTTGGTAAAGGCTTTTTCATAATCCATGTATTACTTCGGTGGAGTTTGAGGATGCATCTATTGTGGTTGTGGCTAGTTTGTTAAGGCAAAATATTTGTTGTGCATCTTGGTTATGTAAAGTCCAAAAGTGATAGTACTAATTAGAGTTATTGTCTCATTTTGATGTAATTGTCCAAAATTAACTCTAGTTTTGGACAAAACTTAGGGATTAATTAGGAGGGATTGGTAAAAAAAACCAAGGATATGTAGAGAATTTTATCAATCCGAAATGTTCCATTAGAAAGTAAGTGAAGCTAATCACTAGTACTAGTTTTTTTTTTTTGAGCTGTGGTAAATCTGCTGTTTACAATAATATCATTTATTTATATAGTTTGTGATGTGAATTAAATCAGTAGATTTATGATAGTTTCATTTAATTGTGAAATTTAACACAATGATTTTCTTCTTAGCTGCCATTCTCTTATTTTATTAAAAAAAATCTGTCACCGGCCACCGGCCAGCACTGGTCACCGGTATAGAGATATATACATAGTTTTATCCATACATGGACTTCTGAAATTTGTTTATGCTTAATATTTGTGCGACACGACTCTTTAAAAATCAAAACGCGTACGTACATTCAACGGATAGTCCTGTACATCATTCACATTTTCGTCAGGAAACTAATTGCTACACCGTTTGACTTCACTTCTTAGACATGGCGGCACAAATGTTTGCCTCGCACGACACTCTCTGGTTGGAGTTGAAAAAAAAAAAGAAAAGAAAGGATAGGACCATATACATCCTATCAGTCGTCTCGTCTCATCATGATGCCTCGACATGTATTAGCACACCCAACAACAACATCATCTGGCCACTAACTACTACACGCTCGCGTGGACGGTGGACCTTCCCACTAAGCCAATTCACTCATGTGTTGTATGTATGTGCTCGCCACATCCGATCGATCTATATCGTGGAATTCTCGGGTGCTGGAGAGAGACGGCTCTGCTTTTGCTTGCTGCTATCGTCGTAGCAGTACCACTACTAGTACGTCTTGTTACAACCCGAGTCCAGCTCGCTGCCTGCCCTCACTGGTCAGCATCAAACACGCACAAAAGATCCCGGTTCTCTCACTAAAAACACGTTTTTAGTTTTAATTCGGGCAGCTCTTGGCTTGGCCCCTGTATCAGTATGGCCCAGCTTGTATCCTACTCACTGCCAAACCAGATCAACCAGCTGTCTGATGATGAATTGTCCTTCGCTAGAGACAAAATTAAGCAAATCAACCACATAAACGACCTTCTCCAAAAAGAATTAATTCACTTGCCTCCCTCTCCTCTCTCTCCTGGTCTCCCACCTCCTCTGGCTATATATACCCCGTCTGTGATGACTGGAACACTCAAGGAGGGAGCTAACAGAGGCATACTCAAGCAGAGCCCTCACTGATTAAACACTCTCGGTTTATTGCTCGATCGATATCTCCTAGAGTCCCAGTACGTTCATTCAATTCCTCCATTAATTCTCTGTGCTGTAACGTGTTATATCTAGCTCGATCGATCGCGTTTATATATGTGCATATGCTGCTCGTGTTCGCCGCGTGGTTTAATAGCGCCTTGATGGTGAACACCCGTAACGTACACATGCAGCTGGTAGCGTGGGTGCGTGCGACTGTGCGTGTGTCCATGCCTGCACGATTCCTCGTCCCGGCCATTAATCCCCTCCCGCCGGCCATCTCGTGCCAGATCTGTCGCGTTTCCGATCGATCGATCGATCGATCGATCGATCTCCCACCCGTGTCGCATTCCTCATCGATTTCCCCGTGATCCGTATAGCCGTTTTTACGGGTGCATGCACGTGCATGTGCGCGTCCGTTTGTAACACGTTTTTGCTTATCTTGTTCATTCTGTTTACTGTTGCATAGGAGGAGGAGTCGATCGAGGCCTAGCTAGCCTTTTGCAATGGCGGACTGCATGCAGGAGTGGCCGGAGCCCGTGGTGCGCGTGCAGTCGCTCGCCGAGAGCGGCCTCGCCGCCATCCCTCGCTGCTACGTCAAGCCACCGTGCGACCGCCCCGCGGCGCACGTCGATGCCGTCCACGACGACGACGACGACATCAGCATTCCGGTCGTGGACTTCGGCGCAGGCGACGACGACGACGTCGGTCTCGCGGAGGCCGTGGCGGCGGCGTGCCGGGATTGGGGATTCTTCCAGGTGGTGAACCACGGGGTGAAGCCGGAGCTGATGCGCGCGGCGAGGGAGGCGTGGCGCGGATTCTTCCGCCAGCCGCTGCCGGCGAAGCAGCGGTACGCGAACTCGCCGCGGACGTACGAAGGGTACGGGAGCCGGCTCGGCGTCGAGAAGGGCGCAATCCTCGACTGGGGAGACTACTACTTCCTCCACCTCTCGCCGGCGGCGGCCAAGAGCCCGGACAAGTACTGGCCGGAAAATCCCGGCGTCTGCAAGTAAGTACTACCTCCCTTTGCGAGCACTCTAGCTACGTCCGTCCATTTTTCCTTTTCCTTTGCGGGATTTTTCATTTAGCTTGCCCATGTGCATGCATGTACCAGATGTATGTCTAGTACCACGTCGAATTTCCTTTTCAAAAGGGTGGGAATACTGATCAAACCGTGCATTTCACTGTTAAACAGAAAGTTCATCAGTAGTTAACGTCCAAATAGCCTTTTTTTAAAGGTCAAATAGCAATTTAAAATGTTTAGCAAGGAAAATGTTCATTTTGCTCCATATATAGTGATTATATTCTAACAATATTTAGGGCTTGCCTTTTGTTTTTGCCCAAAAAACTTATCAGGTTTTTGGTAAGGTAAAACAATGTGGAGGTGTGTATGATTCAACACCTTACCAAATTTTGGTACTGATATGTCTGGCGGTGATGAGTTTATATGGTGTGTCATCCTACCAAAATTTGCTCGGTTTTCTTAATTCACAAAACAAAAAAACCCTTAGTTTGATTGGAATTGAGCATTACTCATTTGTTTATCTATTAGAACATTGGTATCTTTTGTGACATACTAATATGTACTACCTACACGCCAAAGTTAATATAGAAGCATGTCATTCATTAAAAAATACAAGAAATCTAACAGTTACATATTTAATTTACTATTGTGTGCATATAAATCAACATCCATTCCGTCAGCCATTACCTGAGAACAGTGTACTGATTGTCATGGACTATAATATAACAGATCAACTTAACTGTCTGGACCATCATCGATCTTCTTTTCATCCTACTGTTGTTCTACCTTTTACTCTATTAGCACAATAGTAGAAGATGCAAGTACTTGTTATTTATATACGCGTGTCTTGACTGTGTTTTTGGCATGGGTAGATGTAATAGTTGGCCGATCCAAAACCTAAACCTAGCTAGAAAATAGGCTGTAGAAAAGGAACAAGGTACGTTCATCTGGCTCACCTTTCTCAGTTTTATGAAATCCAACACGTGCATGCAACGAAAAGTAGGTGAAGGGTGCTTTCATGCAAAAGGTCCATCCAGATACCAAGAGCAAGAGTGCCAGTGTGATGCCTACTAGTCCAGGCAAAGAAACAAGACAGCATGCACAGTACATGTCAAGTGTCCTCCTATTCTTGATTTTTGAGAGGCCTCACCGGTCACCACTATTCCCTCTGTTCCACGGTATAATGCACGGTTAAACTTAACATTGTCTATATATAAAACTAATCTTTAACATTTAATTTCTTATATTATATAATGTTTGTGTCAACAAAACTATTGTCTTATGTAAGTAAATTTGAATGTCTATTCAACTAATATTATTTAATAAAATTCAAACAATATTGAAATAATTATTGATCAAATATGCAAAAAGTTAAACATTAAAATATGTGCACGTCTTATATTATGGAACGGGTTTAGTAAAAAAATCCAGCTTATTTGTGCACTATAAGTTGCTAGTAGTACTAGTCACTGTCCATTGTGTGACTTAATGCCAATAGAAATCAATCTGTTTAATTATGTATTCTCTTCTCTGTCACAAATACATACTACGTTTAGATTAATAAGTACTATCTTCGTCTGAAAATATAACAACATTAGCCTGGATGAGATATAACCTAGGACTATAAATCTGGATAAAGGCTTGTTTAGATTTATGGTCCAAAGATTTGTCTCATCTAGACGGTTATTATATTTTGGGACATAGATAATAGATCTTTGACGTCAAGTATTTATAACCAGTGTTAATTAACTGGTTAATAATCAATGAGTTGCTCCAGGGAGGTGTCGGAGGAGTACGGGGAAGAGGTGATCAGGCTGTGCGAGCGGCTGATGAGGGCGCTGTCAGCGAGCCTGGGCCTGGACGAGACGCGGTTCCAGGAGGCGTTCGGTGGCGCGGAGTGCGGCGCGTGCCTGCGCGCCAACTACTACCCACGTTGCCCGCAGCCGGACCTAACGCTGGGCCTCTCCGCGCACTCCGACCCCGGCGTCCTCACCGTCCTCCTCGCCGACGACCACGTCCGCGGCCTCCAGGTTCGCCGCCGCGACGGCCACTGGGTCACCGTCCAGCCCCTCCCAGACGCCTTCATCGTCAACGTCGGCGACCAGATTCAGGTACGTACTTTGTGTGTGTGTATATAAAATTAACCGATCGATGGCTGCTACTGATTAAATTAATTAACGATTGGTGTACGTACGTGTGTGTGCCTGGATAGCCGGCTGGTGATTAGTTAATTTGGGGGTGAAAATTAATGATCGGGAGTTGACTTGTGAGCAGCTCGATCGATCGATCATGCAGCCAAAGATTTTTTCAAGCGGCTTGCATGCACGCCATGAGCGCAACACATGCATGGGCGGTGAAGGGGCAGCGTACCATAAAATGCGTGGATTGTGATCGATCGCTTCATAAATGCATGGCCAGCGAATAATCTATGTGTCGGCTCGAAGCTATATATATATACTCTACCTCGGACAATCATGCATGTTACGGCGAATCATACCACGAGCCGTCCAAGTATATATACCCAACTGCACTCAATGCATGGCCAACGAATCCGTATCAGTATTCCATAATGCATGTGCATTAATTTATGCATCCATGGCCGTATATGTATATAGCTGGCAAGTTATATATATAGCTTCTCCATATAGCATAAAGCTTGCAGTGCTATACGTATAGTACTCTAATAATATCATTAATGTTTCAATTTGTTGTTCAATTTAATTTCTCAGGAACTAATTAAAAACTTTATGCACATGAATGAACGTACAGATTTTGAGCAACTCGATGTACAAGAGCGTAGAGCACCGTGTGATTGTGAACGCCGAGGAAGAGCGCATCTCCCTCGCTCTCTTCTACAACCCGAGAGGCGACATTCCGGTGGCGCCGGCGCCGGAGTTGGTGACGCCGGAGCGGCCGTCTCTCTACCCTCCGATGACATTCGACGAGTACAGGGTGTACGTCAGGAAGAATGGCCCAAAGGGCAAGGCACAGCTCGAGGCTCTCAAGGGCCAGTCCATCACGGAAAACAACGAATAATTTTTTTAAAAAAACTATTGACTACGAGCACCGATATATTATCAAAACAACGATGGCGGTTAATCGATCGGATCGAACTAGCTAGCTAGCAACGACCTGCCTAGCAGCAGCCAGCTCCCATGTATAATCTGTTGGAATTGAATAACGCTTCATGGATATATACTTAGGCTACGTAATTTACACTACCCATATATGTAGATAGGCTAATATTATAAGCATATGTATTGCATGCGTGCTCACTATCTGAAGTCAATGCATTCCCAACTATATATGTAATTCAGGGATGCAATATAGTTCTAATTAAGTATCATCTTGACTATACCATATTCAAGCAGAAAGCATATATACAGGCATGCATGCATGCATGAATGGTTCAAAATGTGTTGAGCGCGCTTTACATATATGATCTGGGCTTCTGGAGCATTGCTTTGAGATATCTCCGAATATATGCTGTGTGCACTGCTTTAATTAATTTGGAAAATGTACGTCATGCGTCAGTCAAATCTTGTCTAAAAACGGATGAAGCATCTTCATGCCTTCGGAACATTGGCTATTCCAATTCAACTGCTACGAGCTACCAAGCTAGATGCATGTTCCTAACCTGTGATATATAGCTCTCTCTAGCTGTAGCATGCATATGCCAATCAGTAGGTAGCCAACCATGCAATGAGATGAATATATCTACACATGGAGTCTATATATAAAGCAATTACAACAGTAATGTGATTGATATGACATTTGTTGGTCCAGCAGTTTCTTGCACTAAGGGGAAGGGGTTAAAATTCACAAGGGGCCATTTATTCTTCACATCATACTATTTATATAGCGCACATAGACAACCCGTATAACACGTCGTTTATTTAGTAGAGATAACAGGTAATATATATGCTATTGTAATGCTGTCTTTTATCTTTTTAATAAATATTGGTTGTGTGTCGAGCCATTATTAGAGCCAACATGTATAATATGTCGGCTATAATGTTGACTTCGATTTTCTTGTTCTATTTTTTTCTTTCACCTATGAATTTAGTATATTTTTTTTGAGCAAGTGTAGAACTGTCTCTTGCATGAGAACCAAACATTCCTGCTTTGTTTTATCTCTCTTATCCACATCAGTTTGTAGTTAGCTCACTATTGTACTTGCTTCTAATGTAGCATTCCGTACGATCAATAAAAGTTATTTTATCTTAAAAAATGTAAAATGATATTCATATGACCATCTGTTGATTTTCAGCAGTGGACAACGTACTTATCTCCATTTAATTAATAACTTCTCTCTTTCACCTGATCACTCACTCCATACGTTGGATGACATATAATTGTTCGTGCCTTTTATTTTCTTTTCTTTTGGGGAAGTTTTCTATATGAATCCCTTCGAGCATATCCTTCTATCCAAAGACATGAACGAAAAATATCCTCTAGAACTGCAAGCTCTAAAAAAATCGCCATGAAAGAAAAGGAACGACTCCACTAGCTAGTTGGTGAGTCGAGCAGACATCACACAGACACAAAGGTGAGCGATAGTAGAAACGGGAAAATGACTAAAGTTAGGCATTCAGCAAATCCAACAACTTGATCCAGAGAAGACGAGAAAAAGAAAAACCCAAAAGGGCATCCACTTTACTTGTTTTTATTTGTCCCCAAGCTAATTGCTAGTTCGAGTAGTCATCATCTCATCGATCAATCAATCGGTATGTGTTCTTAATTTGACTAGATCACTACTCTCACCTCTCACCACTCGTTATGCATTATCCATCGTATATATGCTATATGTTTTGTGCGCTGCCTGCATATATATCCAGATGATCGCCATTCATCAAGTGGAAACTAGGCCTTTTGAGTTTTTTTTTGGCAAAAAGGGTATATGTTTAGAATAAAATGTTTTTTTTATCATCTTTTAGAAAATAAAATGAACTTTTTTCTGTACTTTATACTGTGGTGTATATTTCTAGCAAACGAAAACACAAATTGGAGAGAAAGATGGGTGAATCATGTATAAACCTGTTCAAGCAAACGTGTAATCTATATGGAGACTACTCGCCCGCTCGCTTTATCGAGCGACACGGGCGAGCGACGGCGCTGATGTGGCCCGACGTGCCCGGCGGCAACGACAGCGAAGCAGGGGGTCGGCGATGGCGCGCGCGGGCGAGGAAACCCCGGCTCTGTATTTAGGGTTCGGGTGGGGTGGAGGAGGAGGGGGTGGAAGTTGGGGGTCACCGGAATTTAGAGGGGATTGCCAGGGCGGTGGGCAGCGGAATTGGGCTGGCAGCGGTGGCGCCGTCGAAGCCATGGGGTCGGAGGCGGGTGGGGTAGGCGGCAGAGGCAACCGAGGGTCGACGGCAATTCCGGCGGCGGCGCCGCTACCGGATGCGGGGAAAAATGAGGGGAGAGAGAGGGGGGTGGGCGGAGACCGGCGGGCGGGCCTCGTCGGCGCCATTGGCGTCTTCTGACACCGGCGAGGCGGGAGGTGGCTCGTGGGGCCGGGGGAGGCGGCGGTGGAGGTCGGAGGTGACAGTTACTGGAGACAGTGAGAAAGGGACGGGGATGGGTAGCCCGTTTGCGCGTTTTTCACTAGGTGTAGTCGGGTCCTTAAGCAAAGGGCTAAATTGTTGACAATCTCTATGAATATTCTAATTGTGTTGAACTGAATGACAAGTTAGCTAGGTTAATTAATTAATTTACAACGAAGAGAGTTGAACTCGAATAAACTAACCAGGACTATATATCTGTATATAATGGTCATGCCAACCATTTGTACCCCTCCACATGGCCATGCATGAAGCAAAACATCAGAACCACTGAAATGTATTTAATTAGTTGACTAAACCCTGCATAATCTTGCTGCTGTGCATCTCTCGTCCCCTCATCGTGGACCCAAAACATGCGCTCGGAGCGAATGGCTCCACGTCCATGGCGCTAGCCTGTTTGTTAGCTAGTAATACACCTCACAACAAGCTAGCTAATATATATATGTGTATACAATTATGCATACATGGTCAACTCAAAGTGCTCCGCTTCGGTGCTCCGTACTAAAAGATTAAAAACGATCTTATTGCTAATTTTTTAATTCTACTGTCCGTTTGAATATCTGAGTTTGCATTTTTTGCACGATTTAGTTGGATTATAAGAAAAGGACAAACAGTCAATAAAGGAAGTAATTTAAAATGGGAAATTTTTTATTTCACTTTCCATTCAGATATTCAAATTGAAATTGAGTACTTTAATTGGAAAAGTTCAATGAACTCGGAGTAAATCTTTTTTGTGGCAACGCACGGGTACCATTACTAGCAGTTAATACATATGCTATAGTTTTGTTCTTGAATGGTGGATAACCCGTTCTCCCCCTATTTTAGTTATCTGTTCCACCTTATAAGGTGTCCGAGTCCCTTTTTCTCTTCTCTTCTTTTTAAAAGCTGCTCCTAAAACTCTAAATTAACCTACAATTGAAACATAGGAAGTAACCAGTACAGTATTAATTCTCCGAATGATCTTTGCAATACATAATCTAACAAGTTTCTGGATGCATATACCAGCATTGATCAGTATAATTGAGTTGCGTGATGTCTAATGCATAAATGAAGTAGTTTGATTCATTCAGTTGTTGTATCCTACTTTGAAGGGAAAAAAATAGGCGGCGTCTGTGGGCTACTTGTTGCAACAAATATGGGCCTTACCCCCAAGGAGAGAAGGCCCAACATGTATAATAGGCTGCGAACACAGCGAGCTGGGCTCCACTCACCAGGTCTCTAGTCTTCGCTCTTCAGGTCTCTTCAGAAGTTCAGATCAGAGAGTGACGCTGTCAAGTTCAAAAAAAAAAAGAGAGAGAGTGGCGCTGTCTCTTAATTCTCAAATGCTTATATACTACAAAAAAGATAATTAATTAAAGATCATTTATTAGAAAGTCAGGTTTTACAAAATTAAAATTTTGAATCACTCTCAGTTTTAAAAATCAATTTTTTTATAACTACCAATTCCATTTTTCTGATATGATTTCTTCCATTTCTCTAATAGGATTTTAAATTGAAAATTTTCAATCACAAACTTGAAACTTTTCAAAGTAACACAAACCGATTGTTCCTAACGATCGGACATGTGTTAGACCGGCGTACGTATATACGAGGGTAGAAGTTATGTCTCGTATATATTAATAGAGCATGAATACATATAGGGTAATTATAGGGTGTCTTAAAAAAAAGTGCACCGTAAAAAGAGAGAAATTATGTGATATCTCCCAAATGTCGAACTCCTGCCCAAAACTAGGTTTTGGCTTCATCTTTCATCTTTGCTACAATGGAGGCATACGTTTCTTTCGGAAGATTCTTGCATTGCGCTCGCACCAGATCTCACAGGACATCATTATGATCATTGATCTCAGTCCCAAGATAAACAACCACCAATCTTCGATTGGAGCACAGTCGTCCCATTGCTACAGTCACAAGTTTGTGTTGGTCAACCTTTCAATTTTCTTCCAAATCTTTTTTTGACAACCTACATTTAATGAACAGGTAAGCGCCGTTTTGTTGACCACACAGTAGAGCGGCATGTCTTTTGGTTTTGCCACCCTCTTTTCTATAGGCGATTTATCGTCCAGACTCTGTTTTGGATGACGAGGCATGAAAAGAATTTGTACTTCGGCAGTGATGGGCGTATATACATTATGTTATAAGCGACTGATATTAACGAGGGGCTATTACGTAAAATGATAGTGCTAATTTGTTTATTTTATATCAAAAGGGAAAAGGTGTACCGACCAGAGCTGCATTGGCCCATGTCTGTCTCTAGAAGCCCAATGATTTAGCTACAATTGAACTTTTCTTTTCTTTTTTGCTTTGGTTCTCTATTTTGAAACCAACAAATAAAAAAAATGGCATCATAAAGTAAAAGTATAAGAAATCAACATCTTTCAGGAGGAAAAATGTAAAAGATACTAGTATAGTTTCAGTGTAACTTGCATGCATTCTTTTACATGCTTTTCTGCTCTTTGAATTCTCTCTAATATCTTTATCTTTTCATTTGCCCACTCCCAATAAACCTGATCTAAAGCGACTGAGCCGTGCAATAAGCAAAAGGAGAGTACATTGCACACCGCCACTAATCCGGATTACCCTTGGAAACCGACTAAAAATCAACGAATTAACTGAAGTCGATTTCGCGCCAAATCTATCTGACCAACCGCTGTTATGCCAGGACCAGCAGCCATCAAGATGAACCCGCACCTCTCGGTTTGTATTTTGGCCGGATTTCTATGCCGCTCTCTGAACACAGCTGGAGTCTGTAAACCTGGAACTCGACATGCTTGCTGTTCCCTTGACAGTGTCTGGCAAGTTTCAGTGTTCTACTAGTCTACTATAGTGCATCAATCTTTTCTGAACTCACTTGCACGGTATATATAACTTGACATTGTTCCAAACTGGAACACAAGTGAGCAGAAATTTTTTAGAGGAATAGACATTGAAATTTTTAGAGGAATAGATATTGGCTGGTGTTTAGTTATATCCACCAAAAGGTGCACTCATCTCGCTGCAAGAATCCCGTGCTGGTAGCCTGGGTAGCTGAACAATGTGAGCCACCGCAAAGGGTGAGAGACGATGGGTTGAGAACATAGAGTCGTGATTTCGTGAACCTACGTACCGCAAAAGAGATGACAAGATTCGGGACCAAGTTAATATAGGTTCACATTTTCATGCACTCGGCAATAGATTCTCTTTTGCCACCAAAAGGTACTTGGATCATATAAAGGTAAGCACATTGATTAAGCAAAAGGACCGGATCACATCACATTATTGATTGTTCTCTACGAACTTTTCAAGATGAATTTACTATTCATTAGACCCTCTCCCTTCACTGTCCACTGTAGCAGGTAATACTTCAAGAGCTGGCGAGAGGAATGTGAGTGTTCAATTAGCTAGTATATTTAAGTCGCCTGGAATAATCAATGGCACTATATTACTCGGCAGTCATCAGGCATATCACCAACCTTTGGACCAAATTAAGTTATTAGAGTTGGTTATCTTTGTCCGAGTCCTCTCCCGTCATTCAGTGGCGTGTTAGTACAATTATCATTCTGGTGACGCACAGTCCGCTGCTTGATTGAAATATACATCAGGGAGCGATAACTTTTTCTGAATCGCTAATCAGAACAAATGGACCTTTTCCGCAACTACCGCCGACCACGAGCTCTCTCTTTCGGGTGTCCTGTCTGAGGAAGGTGAGCCTAACACCCTCCAGGTGACGATCATGTTGAGTGTTGATGATCCTTCATGAATTAAAACTTTTGTTCGGTGACCTGTTCCGAAGTCTCGGTGTTTGATAGCAAAATAGGCTTTTAATTACTGCGGTTGTTAATTTGTTATTCAGTATCCACACACTTTTACTCCTCTAAGCAAGATTGGGTTGATTGATAACACAAGGTGAACTGCAGGTCTATATAATTCAGCCGTCATGATTATGCTTGCTCATCCAGCAATGGCTAATGTCATCATTCTCCGAGCTCTCTTAACATTATCATCTCTCGTCCTTGGTTGCAAGCGAGTGATCGATCGATCATCTGCATAATGCATGCTTGCTTGCTATAGTACTGTACAGGCGGTTATGCATGCTTCATGTTACCATGTACGCCCAGGCATTGAGTGAAGAAGATCATTAACTGTACCGTACCAAAATACAGGCAAGAAGGCAACAGTTGGCATGCTATTACAAACCAAAAATTACACCAACGTTTTCCTTTTTGTACAAAACCGCGTGAAATACGGTGTGTGCTCGTTACTCGTACCAACAGGGCAATTGCAGCCGCCAGCCGACAGTCACGGCCTTGAAGACAAAGGAGACGGGGACATCCCCACGGACCGGACCACGGACGGGGGCGGTAGCAGCAGGAAGCAATGCCGCGCGCACCGGCTACGGCTACGGCTAGCTACCTACCGACCCACTCCCCGTCTCGCCATCGGCCGCGTCACAGTCCAGAACTCCAGACCCGTCGCGCGCGCTCGGTGACACGACGGGATTTTGCCGATTTCTCGATTGGGATCCCCACCCCGAGCAAATCGCGGAAAAAGTGGCGACACGCACAGGCGGGTGGGGTGGGTTGGTGGGGGTGCGGTGCGGTGCGGTGCAGCGGGCGGCAGATGTGGGGAGGGAGAGACGCGGGGTCGGGGTCCAGCTTCACTGGAGAGAGGTGAATGAGGTGGTGGACGCGGGACGGCGCGCGGTGAATGCCGGTCATAATTTCGCGCCCCCGCGCGCGAGGCCGCTGTGGATGCAAACCAGGGGTGACGCCGTCTTCTGGAATGTGGATGAGATCGAACACCCACCGCGCGGGACGGTAGCGCGGTGCAACCGTGCAACACGGGCGGGCACCGAGGATGCTGCACATCAGTTGGCTACTTGGCTCTGCTCTGTCTGGTGCAGGCTACAGCGAGGGCCACCGGGAGAGGACCCATGACTACTAGCGCAGTCGCTCTTTTTCCCTCCTCCTGGAGCCAAAACCCCAAAAGGGGGCACATCAGCACGGGGACGGGCCACAGCCACAGGCCGCATCATCATAGACAAAGAGCACGGCGTAATGTGTCACTTGCTACGGGACAAAGATGCATTTTAGTCCTTCGTTTCATCTCTACTCGTCCAAAAAGATTGTTGTGACTATGGTACGGATGTAAGTTGGAAAATTATTTTAGGGGCGTTTTACTCTATATAATATATATATTTCACATGTTGCACCATTCAACGATATATGTTTTGATGTTTCATCACTCGATACAAATATTTTAAGTGGATACAACATCGAAAAAGACTGATTACAGCATCAACACTAGCTATGCAACGTCAAATAAAGTACAACGTACATAATTCTGACTGACGACGATGAAACGCTCGAATAACCCTGTGTTCAACAAGATGACATATGTCGGTGATATGGATATAGGGGTACCCTGAGGGCGTGACAAAGGCCCCGGGGTGGGTGCATTACAGTACACGCGACGACCAAGTCCGGCACGGGACTTGGAGGCCATTGACTTTAGCCAAAGGATTAGGCCCCGAGAAAGCCACATGGCCACCCCGAGGGGTTGACCCAGTGTGCCGCCCGGAGGCCGAACCCCTACACCAGGGGTCTCGGGTAGATCCCAAAGCCTCATATGTTTTACACCGAGAGGCTCGGGTCGATCCTGAGCCCCTGTGCACCACGCACCCCACCCGAAGGGGAGGAGAGGCGGTGCGGGCTGTCTTCAAACCACCGCGTTTAAGACTACAGGGGAGACGCCTGCACCATGGCATTAATGGCGATGTGAGGCGCGGCTGTCAGCCTCTCGTCATCACCTATTTACCTCCTTTCTCTTGATTCGAGGGAAAGTAGGGTGGGCGACCAAAGTCTTCCCTCGGTAACAGTACGCTAACAGCGCTGTCGTCGCGGGACAGCACGCCTCTCTGACATTTAATGCGACGGACGGCTGCATGGCAGAGGGGCATGAGTACTCTACTCTCCTACTCCCTGCCTAGGCCAGTCAGTGGGACGCGGACAAGTGGGTCTCGCTACTGGTTGAGCAGGATGACATCCCCAAGCACCAAATCTTCGGTGATCTCTCCGCCCGTTTTCTCCGCCGACCACTGCGACGTGGCAACGGGGGAGGGAGGCAAGGAAGCACAGACGACAAGACAGGGCAAGCATGCCCGCTCCAAGTGGGAGAACATCCCTCACACATGAAAAAACAGTAGAGGACCACTGTGGTGTCCCCTTGAACTATAAAAGGAGGCCTGGTCCTTTGTAGAAAGGGGAGGCGGGTTGGACCATAGAGATCCTTATTTTCGCCTCAGTCATCAACTCTAGCACCACCCGGGAGAGAACTCCTCCTTGTAATTCTTCATTCACCACATAGTGCAAGAACAGGAGTAGGGTATTACGCTTCCCTGGCGGCCCGAACCTGTATAAATCTCTGTGTCTTGTGTGTAGCAGGATTTTTCCTTCCTGTCCACCTTCTTCTTCCCCTTAACTCAGGCCTTGGCATTCCGTACCCCTGTGCCGAACCGAAAAGGGGGTCTCCCGGATCCCCGCGTGTCGAGCACACGCCATCGACAACATAATAGGCTACAACATGCCATAAATTATCGTCTTATTCCTCTACCTGAGCTTCGTAGCTTAATATTGGCTCGATCTAACCTCGGGAGCAGTTAGATCCATACAACGACTGAGCTATGGACTTTGGGAGGTATGAAGGACGGTGACAAACGAAGTTGTAGGCAGCGAGGATGTCTCTAGTGGCACCAATCCAACTTTGTGCCATGCCTATGCTTCCACGTTCATATTGTTGTCAACTTCTCCATCTGTATTTTGTTCGTCGACGTCACCTAATTAGTACCACGTTCTCTTCCTCTCGACACATTGTTTCTTCTCACTGTCATTGTCCTATATCTATTCGATAGTCATGCGTGGAGCAACGAGCTTCGTCTCATGACCTTGGCGTTTGGGAGACGAAGGTAAAAAGATAATGATGACATTAAGGAAAGAAGACGAAGGAGAATGATTTCACTTTTTTTTCCTAAAGCGATGCGTGCACGCGGAGCCAAGGCAATGTTTCCTTGTTTTCCTTCGAGCAAACCATGTATGCGAAGAGTGGCGTCCGAACTCTCGTATGGTAGCGTTTCTTCGAAGAAAAGAAAAGGATACGTCTCAATTTATAGATGAACTTAACAACTTTTGTCACATTCTAAATAGGACCTAAATTGCACCAAATTCCTAAAGTAGTACTCTATTAAAATAAAATAAAATGTAGAGTGACTCCAAATACATTAATCAACAATTCAACGTGTTGCAACTTGTGTCCTTTTAAACCCAAGCAACGGTGCCCTTCCATGGTTGGACCTAAGATCTATCACTTGATTATAAAAAGATGCAGCTATAAGAGTTCAGGATTCCATTGTGACCTATACGTGTCAACGAGACATCAACAAGTTACTGTTGCATATTTGGAAAAAAAAAAAACTCCAAGTTGTAATATCGGAATTGCTGGAGGGGCTGAAACGCAATCAACGCAAAGTTTTTGTGCGCATATGCTTTTCTCGTCTCTCTTTCTTCTGACTTCTCTCAGGCTTCCTTCCTTCTAGTCCTCTCCTCGCTCGCCTTCGTCCTCCTCCTCCGTCACTCTCGTCTCTCTTTCGCTTCGCTTCCAAGCCCCAATGCCGACGCAACAGCTTACCTCACGCCGCGCTCCACGCGCTTGAGCTTGAGCACCGCGCGCCATACACATGGCGTCGCCGGGGTTGAACGAGGTCATGGCGTTCCTCACCGACCACGGCTTCGCGAGCGCCGCCTCCGCCCTCCGCGATGACGTCCTCGCCCGCACCTCCGCCGCCGGGGACGCCGACTCCGACTCCGATGCCGCATTAGATCCCCAGCTCCCGCCACTCCGGTTGCCGGCGTCGACCTCTGGAGGCAGTGGGGCGGCATCGGCGGTGGCGGCGGCCGCGCCGGCCGCGAGCCCTGGCTCCGGCTCCGACTCGGCGTCCTCCTCTGACTTCGTCAGTATGGGCTCCTCTCCCTCAGGTAGTCAGGGGATCAGGGCAGGGAGCTAGTATTTTATTTTCATCGTCCTCAGCGTTGTACTCGCTTTCCGAGGTTTTCAGTTATGTCGCGCGAAATCTCGATCTATGCGCTGATGTTTTGGCGGCTATGGTTGGCTTTGGGTCCAATACGAACCTTCTGGATAAAAGACAGCATACTTTGATGCATTTGTTCATGGAGGAAAATTTTGATCTTCTGATCTAGTGGGGGACTAGTTAAACCCCTCCGCCTGGGTTTTGTACACATATTTTGCTGCTTGTCATCAAATTCTGATCTCCCTTTACCTCAAAAAAATTCTGATCTCCCAGCATAGTCGAGTGTTCCAAATTTGTGAATTTTGGGATGTCCTACTCACAATTTTGATGCTAAATTTGATAATTTTGTTTGGGAGATTAGGGATGAGGAATCCATATGGACTATGGTCGCCGCCACACTCAGACGCGTCGTCATCGGAGATGGAGTTTGGCACAGCGCGGCAGTACGACTCCACTGACTTCTTTTTCCAAGAAGGATGGCTTTACGACGACCATTTCTTCCATAGCAAACCGGAGCTGGACGACAACAATGGAGAAGACAGAGAGGAGGACAAGTTTGTGCTTGGTGGCTCAGGGAGGATAGAAATGGGAGTGCTTAGTGCCGGTGACAATCACCGTCACGAACATGTTGGCGATGATGATTGTGAGGGGTGCGCTGAGGTGTATACATGTTCATCTCCACTCTGTGGATGCTGTGGTGACAGACTAAAGAGCGAGGAGGGGCTAGAGGTGGTCAAGGAATCTAGCTCAACTGTATATGGGAGATACCAGATCATTGATGACCAGACAGAGATACTTGATGAATGTGGCATGGATGGGTTTCAGTTTAAGCAACCTGGGGATGTTGTGCTTGAGTGTCATTTGCCAAGAGATTCCGGGGAAGGAGATGAGCGATCAGAGCTGAGTGTAGTGGAGAAGGAGCTTCAAATGCTTAGTTCATTTGGTACTGGTGCTGCTGCAGATGCTTTCACAAGTAAGTACTTCTGAAATCTGAAGCTTTCGACTTGACTTCACTTCTAGAAAGAAAATACAGTACCAATAATTCTAAAAAAAATACAGTATTTGTACACAGTAATTTTCAAATTTCATACCTCTTTGTGCTCATAAAGATGTGATGAATTTATTTATTGAAGTGGGGGAACGGGGTTGAACTATAGCATTGAAGAGGTTAGCTACTGTTAGGCTCCTTTTGGATGCCAGAATTGAATTGTGTTTGTGGAAATGCCAAAAAAGGTGGTCCAGTTCAATTTCAACTACAATTAGTGTTGGGCTCCAATTCAATTTCATTTTGTATGGATGGTGCAAACAGTGCTGAATGAGAGAAGCCCTGGATACTGAAATGTCCTGTAAAATATGCACAGTGCTAAAGAAATGGTGCACTTCAGTGGCAACCTTTTCCTGCAACTTTTTTGCAGATTTGCAAGGTTGCTGTTGCTTCACATGTTTTCTCTTTGTTAATTAGAAGAATCGAAATACTCTCCTCTGCTCTTCAATGTGTAATTTGGCTTCAGTAGAACAACGACAACTAAATGGAATTAAACATACATGCTTGAACTTTTGAACTGGTCAGTTTTTAACAATGAGGGTCAGATTTATTTTACTCATCAATCTTGCTTAGTTGTTCATTTACCAACAGTTGTGTAAGTTTGTAGTTTTGTTCCAGCCATCTTATATTATTTTGCATGTTGTTTGGAGTTTACCCTAAGTCTTTAGGCCCTGGACTTGTACATGATATCGCAGACAATGCCAAGCTGGATGATAGCATTGGAAAGAGTATGAAAGACAGTAGCGACAAACAACACATAAAAGAAGGTTATAGCATAGAGCCTTTCCCTGAGAGTGTTGTTGATGATGCCTTTGAATTTGGAGTTATTGGAAAATTGAATACAGATGTCCAAAACTCTGCTGATGTTAAAGCTGAGGAAGAAGATCCAGAGACAAGTGTTGATGTTGCTCTTGCTAATTTCCATCGAGAATATGAGGTATTTGAACTGAGAATTGTCCACCGCAAGAACAGGTTCACAATCACATCTCGTTTTTCCTTTTCCTTCCATTTTTTATTTACTATATGATACTGTCAAATTAGTTCATATGCTCATATAGTAGGCCTTCACTGCAGAACTGGCTTTGAAGTAAGCAAAGATTTTCCCATCGTCATAAATTCAGTCATAGCAGGAAGATATTATGTCACTGAATACCTTGGGTCAGCTGCATTCAGTAAAGTTGTGCAAGCACATGATCTTCAGACAGGAACAGATGTTTGCCTTAAAATAATTAAAAATGATAAGGATTTCTTTGATCAGAGTTTGGATGAGATCAAGCTTCTGAAGTTTGTGAACAAATATGATCCATTAGATGAGCACCATGTGTTGCGTCTCTATGATTATTTCTATCATCAGGTATATCACTTAAGAAACAGAGTTGGCTGAAATACTTCCTTTGCATTGATGTTATTCTGTATACTCCTTGGTTATTTGGAACCTAAGGAACTGTATACTCCTTGGTTATTTGGAGCCTAAGGAAGAATGTAAAGGGATATACTATAGATCTTTAGCACTTTTCCAAATGATCTACTGTGGCTACTGGCTAGTAGCAATATAGCTCCTTATCTTAATTTATTTTATGAAGTTGCTTGCATGTGTTCAATAGTATAAAATCATAGAATTACTGTCATGACATTGCATATATTATTGGCAGGAACACCTTTTTATTGTCACTGAATTACTACGAGCAAATCTATATGAGTTCCAGAAATATAACCAAGAATCTGGTATGGAGCCATACTTCACATTGCCTAGAATACAGGTATGCTTGACCGTCCTATACTAAGATGTAATATTTAATTGCAGCATATGCATGAGCACTTGCATTTCAATTTGTAGTATGCACTATATGCAAAGTCCCAAACCATTTTAATATGCTTCATTTAAACATTAAAGAGTTTTTGAACAGTAAGAGCTCATATTCTTGATATGATGCTGTTGTCAATAAATGGTTAACTATTTTAGGTGCAATTAAATATGATTTTAACGAAGTTAAACAATTCTGATGGAGCAGAACTTTCCATTTTAATCCAGGCAATAGCTCGGCAATGTTTAGAAGCCTTAGTATACTTGCATCATCTGAGGATCATTCACAGTGACCTGAAGCCTGAGAATATCCTTATCAAGAGCTACAGCAGATGTGAAGTTAAGGTTATTGATCTTGGAAGTAGTTGCTTCTTGACAGACAACTTATGCTTCTATGTACAATCACGGTCTTATCGAGCTCCTGAGGTTATTCTGGGCCTGCCTTATGATCAGAGGATTGATATCTGGTCCCTTGGTTGCATCCTTGCGGAACTCTACACTGGTGATGTAAGAAGTTTTTGCTGCCTTGACCTTTTATATTTGTTAAACCCATAGTGCCCTGTTGTCATACAGCACATTGCATCTTATGGAAATTTCAACACTCCACTCGCTTCAGTGGTCTCTACTGCTAGTATTATACTACCAATAGAAATAATCTTAACCGTCCATATTTTCACATTTCTACTACCATTAATTAAGGTGGCAGTAGAAATCAATACAAACCTTTAGATTAGAATAGATCTACGGTTTAGATTAATTTCTAATAAGTAAAGTAGTGCGTTGGCATGTTGGTAACCTTCTTTGCTCTCTAAATACCATGCAGCACATAGCTCCTAACTGAAAACAGAGATAAAACTTCCAGGCCTGAGTATTTCAATTTTTTTTTTTTGAGATGAGTATTTCAAAAGCTGCTGAACATAGAGGATGCCTATTTTCTTTTAATTTGGGGGGATAAGAACAGGCTTTATCAAGACAAACAAATCTAGAGGAATAATGTGTTTCAAGTTTTTTAATTGTTATCCATATGGAAATAAAGTAGTTTTAAAATTTAAAAGAAGCTAAGGCTAATTCTAATATCTAACTGGTACACATAACAGGTACTATTTCCTAATGAACCAGTGCCAATAATGCTTGCTCAAATGATTGGGATAATTGGTCCAATTGATATGGAAATGCTTGCACTGGGAGAGGAGACGCAAAAGTATTTCACTGATGATTACGACCTTTTCACCAAGAACGAGGTACAGTTCATTTCTTAGTGCTATCATGTTACGTTCTGCACGCTTTAGCACCTGGTTTAGTTTGTTTTCTACTATACTGATTTAGTAACATTTCTTTTCCTTCATTGAAAAGTAGCCTTCTTGTGTCTAATTTAATTTCATCATGTCCATCTCTATCTGCGAACTGTGGTAGTAATAAAACTTTAACCTTTTTTTGTTGCCTACCTCATTTATATTCAGGAAACAGATCAATTCGAGTATTTGATCCCAGAAAAGTCCTCTCTGGTGAGTCACTTACAATGCCCTGATCCAGAGTTTGTTGATTTTCTCTCCTATCTACTGCAAATAAACCCCAGGAGAAGACCAACAGCAAGTGAAGCCCTGCAGCATCAATGGCTTTCATTCGCATACTAATGAGAAACCAACTAACCGGTGGTTTCATCTTTTTCAAGGGTGTTTTCTGCACTGTTTGCTTGCTCCTAAATTGGACCCCTGCAATCTTCCAAAAATGGATTGACTTGCTGATATTTCCTCATGACATGAAGCATTACATTTTTTTTCTTAGTTTTAGAAGGATTTACCTTTGTGCTTGCAGGCTTGCTGAAACAGCCTGTGACAGTTTCTTGTTTCGCTTCTTAAATCGGGGCAACTCTTGGAGTTTCATGGGTGTGTTAAGATTCATGAGTGTATGTAAATATGAGGAATTTTTCTTATGTACATTGTACAGTTGAAACAAGCTCTTGTGAGCCACTGATTCATCTTTTGATAACATAATGAAAAATATGAAATAATCATCCAGCATTTCTTCAGTTGTGGCCGTACTTATTCAGTAGAAATGTCCCCCTAATCCCATGGAAATATTCCTTTTGTTAAATGCACAGGACACTGAGGACAGTACTCGTGGAAAAAAAAGTACATTCACCTATTGTACCAAAAAAAAAATCAAGTTTTTCAATTTGTCTCTTGAGAACTTTTACGCTCACCAATCACCATTGCAGTGCAGTCATTGTAGCACAGCGCGGTCAAGAAAGGGCAGCGTAGGCCGCGCCAGACTATTCCTAGCCGTCCGATCTTGAACCATACGTCTCAGGTCGGATCTGATGGCGACACTCTCCGTTTCCCTCCTCCCTCGTCCCTACCACCGGCGCGCAAAAATCTTCCTATCCATTCTCGGATTCTCCCCGTGCCCCGCCATTGGCCACGACCAATGCTGCCACCCGCCGCCATGGCCGCGGCCGCGGCCTCGGCCACCATGCTCCCTTCTCCCTCCTCCTCCTCCCACCGACGTGTCCCCGCCGCCGCAAAATCCGTCTGGATAAACCCCACCCTCCCGAGCTCCCACCGCCGCAAACTCGCCGCCGAGCCGCCGCCCCAGCCCCAGCGCCGGCGGCACGAGGACCACGTCCCCGACCTCCCCGCGCTCCTCTCCGCCCTCTCGGCCGCGCGCACGGCCGCCGACATGGCCACCGCGCTCGCGCCGCACCGCCCGGTATCCCCTCGCCTCCTCGGCACGCTCCTCTCCCGCCTCCCCGACGCCCGCCGCGGCGTCGCGCTGCTGGACCTCGTCGCCCCCGACATCCCGTCCTCCTCCTCGCTCCTCATACCGTACAACCTCCTCCTCCGCTCCGCCTGCCGCGCCGGGATGCTCCGCCTCGCCTCCGGCCTCTTACTAGAGATGCGTGACGCCGGTGTCACCCCCGACGCCTTCTCCTACTCCACCCTCCTCGCCGCGTTCACACGGGCGGGACACCTCGACCACGCGCTCACCTTCCTCCCTCTCATGGATCACGACGCCGTGTCCCCGGACCTCGTCCTCTTCTCCAACCTCATCCACCTCGCCCTCCGCTCCGGCGACGCGCCAAAGGCGCTCGCCCTCTTCTCCCGCCTCCGTGCCGCGGGGATCAAACCCGACCTCAAGGCCTACAACGCCGCCATCGCCGCGTACTGCAAGTCCGGCCTTCTCCGCGACGCCAAGCGCATCCTCCTCCACGACATGCCATCCGGCGACGGCGGCGGCGGAGGAATCGCGCCCGACGCCGAGTCCTACTCCCCGATCCTCGCCGCGCTGGCGCGGCGAGGGCAGCACCTCGCCGCCGTGTCGCTCTTCACCCACATGCGCGCCGTGGCGAGTGTCAGGCCCGACCTGTCGGTGTTCAACATCGTGCTCAGCGCGTACGGCCAGCTCGACCTCGCCCGCGAGGCCGACCGCCTGTTCTGGTCCATGCGCCGCGGCGGGGTTTCCCCAAGCGTTGTCACCTACAACACCATGCTCCGCGTGTACGGCGACGCTGGCCTTTTCGGCGAGGCGGTCCACCTGTTCGGGCTCATGCGTAGCGCCGCTGCCTCCGATGGCGTCAGGCCGAACGTTGTGACGTACAACACCATGATCGCCATCTACGGCAAGTCGCTGGAGGACGAGAAGGCCGGGAGCCTTGTGCAGGACATGCAGGCGAATGGGATTCAACCCAATGCCATCACCTACTCGACCATCTTGTCAATTTGGGTGAAGGCCGGGAAGCTCGATCGTGCCGGTAAGCTTTTCGAGAAGCTCCGGGAAGCCGGCACGGAGATTGATCCGGTGCTTTACCAGACGATGGTCGTCGCGTATGAGCGTGCCGGGCTTGTTTCACAGGCGAAGCGTCTGTTGCATGAGCTCAAAGACACGGAGGATGTGCCCAAGGAGACGGCCATCAAAATCTTGGCGAGTGCCGGGCGGGTGGAGGAGGCCGCATGGTTGTTTCGCCGTGCAGCTGACGCCGGCGAGGTCAGGGACACGTCGGTGTACAGAACGATGATCGACTTGTTCGCGAAGAACCGGAGGCACCGGAATGTGGTTGAGGTGTTCGACGAAATGAGGAGGGCGGGCTCTTTGCCGGATTCGGAGACGATTGCCATCACCATGAATGCCCATGGTAAGCTGAAGGATTTCGACAAGGCGGCGGCGCTGTACCGGGAGATGAGGGAGGAGGGATGCGTCTTCTCGGATAGAGTACACTTCCAGATGGTCAGCCTGCTTGGAGCTCAGAAGGATTTCGACGCGCTGGAGGCACTGCTCGGTGAGCTTAGCGATGACCCGAGCATCGACAAGAGGGAGCTTTACCTTGTGGCTGCCGGCGTGTATGAGAGAGCTTGCAAGTTTGATGAGTCATCTCAGATTATCAGCCAGATTAGAAACCCCAATGCTTCTGTTGTCCAGAAGTTCAGATGAGAAGCTCCAATTTCTGAAGACAAATTTCAGGGGCAACAGAGAAATGATGTTACTGACAGTTCAAGGTTGCAAGTGCGCGTGGCCTCTGGAGGGTCTAATATGAATTTGTAAAATTTTAGAACCATCTGAGCATGGGCCTTTGTAAATATAAATATCAGATGGTTGCAGTTATAAACACAGAGTAATTTTTTGGTGGAGTGAACTTGTGTTACAATTCCCCCCAAAATTTCTGACGGTGAAATCTTTGCTGAACAAAATATGCCAAATGTTGGCATAATACCACAAGACTATCTGAAGTTCTGAACTATCAACAATGAAATTTTACAACAAAAGGTGATATACAACAACTGGTTTTTAAATGTCCCACTAGAGCAAATCTAACATTCTGCTAGATTACAATTCCTTTATCTTCAGACATGGCAATTCTATATGAACAATGGCTTGGTTTTATCAGGACAGAGAAACCTAAACGAATATATAAATAATAATGTACAAGTGCTATCCGCTGATAAGGACTTATGGCGTGGCAGGCACTTGAGCCTTCATCAAAACAATTACATATGGCGGCTGCAAAATTTATACTGCCTGGTCAGTTTGGGGGATGCCATGTTTTTGGAACCATTCTGGCATATGAAACCTTTCGTACAATGCTGGTCTAACATCTCTCTGCAGAGAGAGATGCTTCAGAAGTGGAAATATAACCTCCATGAGCTGAAACCATTTAAACAAACTAAAATTAGTAAATAGTGGAAACTCAAACATGACCAAAGATTGGTGGCAGTTATCAGCTACCTGATCGTCTGTATGCTGTCCAGCTGAAAATGGAACACAAGGTATTCCATTCAAAGGCTGCAATATGAAACTGAATGGATTGTTGTCAACAATGACAACTCTACAGAAATCTTTCGACACACAAGAAAGATCTTTGACGTGTTCTCTGTATTCCCTGAAATTGTGCACCCCATGGATATCAG
The DNA here is from genome assembly GCA_000325765.3 of Leersia perrieri. Classification (NCBI taxonomy): domain Eukaryota; kingdom Viridiplantae; phylum Streptophyta; class Magnoliopsida; order Poales; family Poaceae; genus Leersia; species Leersia perrieri. The sequence goes on from CM002476.1 coordinate 26,339,377, forward strand.
AAAGTGCATTGGCCAAACCCCAAACCATTAGGTATTATGCAACATTTTCAACTGAAAAAAGTGCCACTTTACACATAGCCTTTAACTAATTTGGCACACGTCTCAACAAGCATGGTAATGTCCTGTAAACATTAGAATGCTGCAGCAGCAGCAGTGGAACAGTGATAATATGGAAAACACCGTTTTATCCATAGGAAAGTTAACTAACTTACGTAGTAACAGTTGATGGACGATATAGACGGATTTTGAATCTATTGTGCACATCTATTCTGTCAACTAAAGGTCTTGCATAACCTGAGAACAAATATGGGCATGTGAGATGACACTAATTGGGTTCAAATGAATGAAAAGGAACAGTAGCAGGCACACATACCTTCCAAACCTGCTGTAAAGAGAATGAGATCTGCAAATTCACTAGTCTTCTGCAAGAACTCATGCAAACCAGGACGTTCAAAAACAGTGACATGATTCACCTTCTGTCTCCCTTCAACATCCTTTATAGTTCACAGCAGCAAAAAATCCTTGAGCAGTAGTAATTAAAATCATCACATAAAATAAGGAGCAAAAGCATGAGTTTTGTACCTTCTCAGTGGATATGCACTCCATGTCAAAGCAATGTAATCCGGCTTCAACAGCTTGGGTGCGTACAATAGGAGGAAGACTGGACGATTCGTATGCAGAAACTAAAGTCTCATCCAAATCAAGTACCACCTGAATAGATAACCCGCATATTTCAGAAATAGTGAGTGGATAACGTACAGTTATCATTTCATTGTTTGTTTCATGTAATGATGCAAGCTTATCAGATAAATCCAAGTTCTTCACCCACTTAAAGAAAAATAACCTTTTACGAGAAAATGTGACAATGTTGATCCCACACAGCAATTCATATATAATCATCAAATGCATGATCTCATTATTCTGATTCAGTTGCAAGACTAATATATCATCACGAAATGCATTGTTATGCCTTAACACCACTCAAATATCTACTCATATACACATAATGGACGTTCTAAACTACCTTCCACAGCTCTGCTAACAGAGCACAGGCAATGTATCGCCACAGTTAAGTACCAACACCGTCAAGACGGCAATTTTGGAATATGTAATCTCCATTTCGTGAATTATCCAAGCAGTATAGCTCAGAGGGAAGGATTAACTAAATTAACTGGGGATTGCAGCACAATAAATTGTGTATGCTCGTTACCCAAGATAACAAACTTATAGCAATCCAAACCCCCAGAAAAAATGCCGGCTTCACAACCTACACAATACTAATTAGCAACAAAAGTAAACAATCGAATTGGCTAAATTAAGCCGGAATAACACCCAAATTAATCACTCTTCGTCTCTACCGAATCCTAAATCACCCGTGAAGACCGAAACATCGAGCAAGTAGATCAGGAGACTCCTCCCAAATCTACTGTTTCATCCAAATGATGCCCATATCATTCCCCGAACTTCCCATTCCCCCCTACCAACTACCAAGGACACCACCACCAACAGCGGCAACGAATCCACCCAAAACCGAATCTCTCGTACCGTGAGGCGCTGCAGGGACTCGGGCGGAGGCGCCGGGGCAGGCGCCGCGTCCGCCGCCGGGATCTCGGAGCGGAGCGGCATGAAGGCCACCGACGGCGACGGCTGCTCGGAGCCCGCCGGCCCGGGGAGGAGCGGGTAGCGGAACCCGACGAAGGAGAGGAGCTGCGCGCAGGAGGGGGTGCCCCGGAGGATCTGGAGCAGCACCCGGAGGAGGAACCCGATCCACCCCACCACCGCCTGCCACGCCTGCGCCGCCGCCTTCCCCCGCTGCTGCTGCTGCTGCGCCGCCGCCGCCACCGTCGGCGAGTACACCTCCGCCGCCGCCATGATCGCGACGAACCTTCGCGAGAGGGGTGGGAGAGGAGATGCCGATGCCGGAGAGGCAACCGGAGCGGAGAGGAGAGGAGAGGAGGAGGAGGACGTGGTGGTCGACTGGTCGTGGTCGTGTCTCTGAGGCAGCGGTTGCCCGAGCCTGTATGCGTCTAGTTCTTCTTCTTCGTGTTGCTTCGTTTCCGGGGTGGGCTTAGCGAAGTGAGGAGGATGGGTGATTGGTGGTAGATTTAGTGGGCCCAGTTGTCAGTGAGAGTACGGCTCGTCTGGCCAGCGACCGGGGAGTGTGATTATACTTACGTGCACACGGAGTTTTCTCGTTTAAATATGTATATTACGTACCATGTAGGTGTATCCGTGTATGTGTATCTCCTGCTTGAGTTGGTTGTGTTTATCCAGTTTGGTTTGCCTGACGAAGTACCAATCGCTGAACAGTAATGTTGACAGATTATTATCGGGCTACATGCTAACGAATTCAATCAGGTCTATTGATTTTTCAGGAGTTGCATGTGTTTTTATTTGTCTATGGTTTGTTCACGTTGTTGTCCTGATGATTCTTATACCATCTAGAATAAGTCATGAATTTTTTTGGACAAACTAATTGCATGGTGCTGGGCACAAAACTATTAAAAAAATTATAAATGAAACAGGTGTAGCTATCCAAAGTACTAGCAATCATACTGCTTTTAAAATAAATCACTAAAGAATAATACTAGTATTACTTTTAAAAAACTGACCAATACCTTCTGAACTGCTAACAAAATGATTGATTGAACCTCACTAGTTATACAATCTGTGTAGATGCAATCAAGTATATTTCCTTTTGCTGGGCAAATACTGTATCACCTCGCGAAAAAAATTGTTTCCTCCCAAAGATGCCATACCTTGGAACAAAGGCATGCCTTGCCATGATTTCTTTCTTGTTGATTATACCTAAGTGTGCATGTCCCTTTGATCCTTTTTGCTCTAGGAGCAATGGAAAACAGGTGGGACATGATCATTGAATATCGTTTGGTAAAAGACACCTAACCAAAACCAGCCAAAGAGAGTACAATGAAAAGGCCTTATCTTGTTCGGTTCAAGTAATGACCATCACGTATTCAAGTGTTGATTAAAAGTAAAAAAAAAAAGTTTCAGCAATTATTGACCCTTCCAGGACTGAATGTTGTCACTGGCCGTCATACAGAAGATAGAGTTGCTGTGGCTAGTCATTTTCAGATGATTCATGTTGTTGATTAGATTATGCATCGTCTGAATTCTTTAATCAGGGTACTATACAGAGAAATTGATGGGTGAATCTTTCACCCAGGAAGCTTTGAGTACTGGCAGAAGATATCGTCAGGGTAAAAATTTTGAGTTAAGGCTTGACATGTGTTTCTTGATTCTGAATGTTTTTGACCGTCTATGGTCCCTCAACTCATTAGTTTTTGTCCTGTCCATTGTCCATATATGTTTGTCATCTTTCCTCCCTCTTTATTGCAGTGGTCAATAACAGAACTTGCCATCAATGAAGAACCCCCAATGTTACCATTCCTACGACAAAATTCACACTTGACAAGGTTGAAATTCTAACACTGTAATTCTGTAAATACATCACAGAGAGGTTGTTGGAATTTGGAAGTTCTGCCGATGTCCCCCGGAGGAGTGAATGGTTTAATTTATTATTTTTAGTGCTGAGACTTCTTCCAATTTTGTAATAGCACGGGGCTGATTTAGACCTGTTTAGTTCCCAAAATTTTCACCAAGAACATCACATCAAATCTTTAAACACATACATAAATTATTAAATATAGATAAAAAATAAAACTACTTACACCGTTAGGCTGTAAACGACGAGACGAATCTTTTAAGCCTAATTATGCCATGATTAGTCATAAGTGCTATTGTAACACACATGTGTTAATGACGGACTAATTAGGCTAAAAAAATTCGTCTCGCGGTTTACTAGCCGTGAAATTAGTTTTCTCATTCGTGTCAAAAACACCTCCCGTCATCTAGTTATATGATGTGATTTTTTCGTGAAAACTTTTCATGAAATAAACGAGACCTTAGTTTTAGAAATCTGCTGAGAAAGGGTCTTCAGCTTGGCTACGGTCTCCAGCCGCTCGTAGCGAGCTGGCTGGCTGCTTTGGAATTGGAACAATCAATACTGTTCTGATGTCACAACATGGATGAGTCCAAAATTTTATCTGGATACGCTTCTATGCTGTTCATTGGTTACACCCGCATTGCGACTTGTGGATTACATCATCTTCCAAAAAAAAGAAAAAGAAAACACAGATTATATCGTAAAGGCGTAAACCTACAGTAGAAGCAAAAATTAACTTGCACTTGCTCCGCCTGTAAATTGTCCATATTTATACTAAAAAATATCATATTTAATAGAATGTTTGTACTTGCATAAGGAGAGTAGTAGCTTTTTGCCTTACTCGTACTATTAGTGCGGACATATAAACATATTCATACACAGGAATTACTGCTAGCAAGAAAGAGTACTGTATAATTAATGCTTCACTGGGGTCCTAAATGTAGAAACTTTGGCGTGCCTTCTTCTCTTTCTCTTTTTTATTTTCTTTTATATCTCCGTCTCAAAATATAAACAGTTTTAATTTCTCACGGTATTTAAGATGCTACTTTAATCAGTAATATTTATAAAAATATGCTATTTTAAATTAAAAAATATGCATGTTATAATAGTTTATTTAATGATGAATCTAATAGTGTCATTTTTACGTGATAATTTATTTTGAGATTTTTACTATTAATAGTTTCAAATTTTTGACTTTGATTTTTCTAAAACTTGTTATATTTTGGGATGGGAGTACTAGCTCGTGCTACGGTCTATTTAGATTTTAGACACGCTAAAAGCATGAAAAGATGCTCTACTTGTTTAGCTTCACTGTTATGCTTCAGATTCCTTGGATCTGGAAGTAGGCAAGAGAGTTGAAGGAAAAGGATGACTAACTGAGGTGGATTGCCATGCCAAATCAAGACCAACAACTCCTAATCCCCCAATAGAGCAGTGGTTTTAGCACCTTTTCAACGCAGCTGGAGATTTTTATTTCTTTTGGCACCAGCTTTTGTAAAATGGTAGCATTGTATTTTTTAATGGGAATTAATCATAGTCTATCGTTGTTTGCCTTTTAGCTTATCATCCGCTGCTAAAATTTAAAACTTGAAAATTAATTTTAGTTGATTTTGGGGGTTTATTGTTAGCTTTTAAATCAAAAGCAATACTGATACAAAAGTTCTACTTCTAAATGAATATTTATTTGTGTATATGCCATTATCTGCAATTTCAACTGTAGACCAAGTAATAGTTTGGATGGATCCATCACTATTAACACACGATCATATTAGGATTAGCAATAGTTTCCTAGATTACATGAGATCAAATATTAAAAAAATGCTTATGCTACTATTGAATTTTTAGCAAAGCGGTAGATCTGGTATGATCGATTTGTTGAAACGCCCAAAAGAGTTAGCGTAGCATCAGTGTTTGTGGTTGAATGGGCAATAGGAGTGAGTCCAAATGCCTACGGCTTTACATACAATACTACTCGTGTAATGGTTACGACCTTAGGTATTAACTCTGTCCCAAAATAATTGTCGTTTTGAGTTTTTATTTATAACGTTTGAACATTCATCTTATTAAAAAATAGAATTATTATTTATTTTGTTTATGTCTTACTTTATTATCCAAACAAAAGTAATTTATGTTTTCATATTTACAATAATTTTTTTATAAGACGAATGGTCAAACATTGCTCAAAACAACATTTAATTTGGGAGAGAGAGTAAGAAACAAGATGGGTCCCACTGTGCCAATTCACAACCATTTTACTACTTAGTACACACACAGAAAAAAAAGATAATAGACCCCCATTAGATTTAATTTCTTAAGTTCAACTATAAGCTTAGAGCTATTTTTGATATTTAGTGGCTTATATCCATGTCATTAATGTATATGGATGGAAATAAGCCTTGAGTCCAATTCTTATGACCACACTTGCCCTATAGGGGACATCTGTCCAAAGAGAAATGTGTAATGTTAGAAAATTTGAGGCATAGCGGGGACACATATTTAACATGCAAAAACCACAAAATTAGTTATATGGCAACTACACAAGCACAAAGGAATACATTGGATCATCACACCCTTTCCGTAGAGCTTGCAACAGATGTATAAAGGAAAAAAATATGTCATAGTTTTTTAAAAACTAACATTCTTATAGGAAACTAATCAAACTACTTAAATTCTTATAATCCGAATGCATGACTGTTGAAATTTAGATCATATCTCTAAAAATCTTTGCCTCGAGACAAATTCGCCTTGCACGAGATAACCTTTGCGAGTAAATTGTAGCACCTCTGTAACATACACAATATCAACTTCAAAACGCCATAGTTACTTATCTCGTATCACTGTCGAAAAATTAAAATCATGCTCCATAATCACCAAAGAGAGTAAATTCAAAATTACCGTTTGGCGCCCATAATTTTTTCTGTAACCATAAATTTTTCCATAAGATTTTCCACCTTAAAACCATGTCTACATGGTTCCTAACGTGCATCATTATTGGCAAGCAAAATCAGGTATTTCAAATTTTGTAAAAACAAATATTGTCCACATCAGAAACGAGAGAGATTATGTTTCTGGACTATACGACTTAACAAGTACCTAACAGAGTTTTTTCAGCGGTGACCATTCACGGACTCTCTTTTCCATCGGTACTCAGTACCCTGCAACGCAGCGGCGCCCTGTGCGGCAGTGCCCTGATGTTATACCTGTAGCTGTTTCGTAGGAGTAGGCCTTATCAAACCATCACCATTCACCAATCGCCACCGGAACATGAACGTACATACATGACTCGCACTGCCTGCACTGCAATCAAAGTCCGTTCTTCCAACACAGATCCGGGAACCGGATGTAAAACTGTCAGCGATAGGTGCGCTGCAGCTGAGCCTCACTCAGATCTGTACGACTACGAGCCTTCCATGCACGACGATGTGGACGACGACAAACAACAACAGCACGAGCATCCTGTTCCGCGAAATGGCCCGCGCTCCGTCCGTTTCCACCCGCGTTGCTGGCACCCCCGCGCGCACCCCACGTTCGCAGCTTTCGCTCGCGGATACGGCTCGAGCGGACGTGTGGACGCAACGGAACAGAAGACGCGTTCCGTAGCGGGGCACACGAACGCACGGCCGCACGGCCGCACCCAATTCAGTTGAGCCACACAAAAACCGTATCGGGCCCGCGCGCGCGCGCGTACGCAGGTGGGAGTGTGGGACACCGCGACGAGCCGACGATGCAGACGATCCACCCGGGTGCCCCGTGCTGCCGCCTCGGCCGTTTCTACCGCCGCGGCGCCGTAGCAGCATCGGCCTCTCCTCCCTGCCTTCCTCCTCTGGTCCGTGGTAGCAGCAGCAAAGGGGGAGGAGCAGTGAGGTGCGGGAAGGCGGCAGCAGCAGCCGCGCGGTCGGTGCAGGCCGCCATGGAGGCCGTGAAGGAGGCGGCGCCGGCGGCTAAGATGGTGGCGCTCCGGGCGGTGGAGGCCACACCTGAGTCCTTCGCGCCGTTCGGCCAGGTCATCGCCGCCACACCCGACGGCGACGAGTTCGGCCCCCACGACGCCCAGCTCGACCTCAGCCGCGGCATCCCAAGGTCAGGATAATCCACGAACTAGTCATGCAGTCCGTTTATTCGCGCTGTCACATGTAAATCCACTTTGGGTTACCCCGCAAAAAAAAAAAAGTAAATCCACTTTGGGTTAGTCGAGCCTTTCCAATCTACAGGCAGTAGGCCTAGGCCAAACGCCCAAAACGTGCAGTCTTTTCCGCAGCCGCCGCGGCGCATCACGCTTCGCATCACCATCCCGTCGCCACACCAACAGCGGAATCGCCGGAGCAATGGAGGAGACGAGGGTGGTGACGCTGCGGGCGGTGGAAGCCACACCAGAATCCTTCGCGCCGTTCGGCCAGGTCGTAGCCGCCAGAAGCGGCCACTTCGGCCCCGACGACGCCTAACTCGACCTCAGCCCCGGCACCCCAAGGTCCCCAAGTTGCCACGATCTTCTTGCAGTTGCAGCTCCACTTCCACACACGCTAGCCAACATCGATCCCCACCCTCTGAATCTCTGATTCTTGCACTCGATTAGGCGAAAAGGTTCCGACTTTTCCCTCTCACGGTCTCACCTCTACTCCACCTCGCAGGTTCTACATCATGAGATTGGAGAAGCGGCCGCTCAAGTTCCACACGATCACCCATCACGCGAGTGTGACCCAGTGCCTCGGCTCCATCGGCGGGGAAGACTGGTACCTCGGCGTGGCCAGGCCCTCGATCGTGGAGGATGGGGCGCAGGAGCACGGCGGCGATGGGAGGAAGCCCGTGCAGTCTCGTGCTGGGCACTACTACCTTCCTCCCGATCCAGCTGAAGTCCGCGTCTTCAGGGTTTCAGGCGCAAAGTTTCTGAAGCTGCACATCGGGACCTGGCATGCCGGGCCTCAGTTTAAGGCGGATGCGGTGGATTTCTACAACCTGGAGCTGAGCAATACCAATGTGAGTTGTTAGGCTATTGAAACTATCTATTGATTCTTGCATTGAGTGATACTGGGAAAAAGGGGTTTCTTCCAGTTGCCGATTAGTTCTAGTTTTGCTGTAGCAGTACTTACTCTTTTAAAAGGAGTTGGCCAGTTGGGGTACATCCACCCCTGCTAAATAACATACATAGTGACTTGGGATATGTTTGTAGGATTGTATAATCTGCAACTTTTTTGTTTAAGAAATGCATTATTTGCACATCTATGTATGTACTCCCATATAGTAATACAAACTTTTAGTTTTGAGGATAATTGTTTTCAGTATTCTGAACTTTAAAAAGGTATATTTATTTGTCATGTCACTGCACACAGCCGTGATGCTAGTCTAAAAGCATCAATTTTTAGCAAGCCAATTTATTGATTTTGAACTTCACTAATAATCTAATATTTAACACTGATGGCATTGTGTGATCTTTCATTGCAATACTCAGTATTATATGCTTGGGCAATCATGGCATTATGAAAATATTTTCATTTAGATCAGCTTATATAATAGTATTGTGGAAAGTTTTCGTGAAGCAGTTCATGAAAGGTGCATCTTTGTGCATTGTTTACATGGAAACCTATAAGTCCTTATCTTTTAGAGTTCGCCAGATAGTTCATCATGTGTTTGCAACTATATGTGTAGTTGTGTATCTGTCTTTTAGAGTAAGGCGGTCTGTTTTTGGTTATCTGAGTGTAGGATCTCATACTCCCATTATTTAATAATATGATTCATTCATTGTATATGCAAATAGTTGGGATGTCAATGACTGATTTGGTGATTCCTGCTGTTATCCTAGTGAATTTTTAATAGATAACAGTGTTCCTACTGAACTTTTTTGAGTAAATTTCAGAAAATTACAAATAATTTGCACAATGTATCACAAAACTACAGATTTAGGGTCCTCATTATCACAAAACTTGCCTAGATTGTGCAAAACTGAATCTGTAGTTTTGTAATAGATTGTGCAAAATATTTGTAGTTTTGTGAAATTTACTCAATTTTTTTAGATAACAGTCTTTCTAGCGAATAAACTTGGTTCCACCTTTTGTGACTTATATTCATGTTCTCATTACTGTATTCATCATCATAAATAGTCTTCTCTCAGTCTGCATGCTAGCTAGAGTGGTAATCCAATCTTCTCTAAATGAACTATTGTCAGTTAGAGTTGGAAAAATACCGCCAGCCTTTGATTGCCAGTGTCCAAAGCTGAAAGCTTCAGAGTCTTGTTTCTGTGTCACGATAAGTGTTTTCCATATTTCAGAGCCTTCTGGTCCTATATTGCTACTTCTTCTATAGTCAAAACATGTCATATATGAAGTATATGATTACCATCATCTTCTTTGGATATGCGGTTATTTTACTTCAACATATTGCAAACCATTGGACTTGTGTACTTATGTTAAATGCTATTTGTAACTCAAGTCAAACTGAGCAGCCGTATGCTCAGTTTTCAGCACTACAGTTTTCATCTGATAATACTTATGTCTTTACAGATCGTCGACCACACTACACACGATTTCAAGAAAGACGACGGGGTAACCTTTGTGATTGAGGACTGAGATGCATTTCACAACCTAGACTCGGTTATGAATCCTGAGTTTGTTGCGAACAATCGATATGTAAAAGTGATGTACGACGCACATATGAGCTGCTTCTTCAAGTCATTGTATAAAACAAATAAAAAGAAGCAAAAGGGGAGCCTCTACTGGTACACTCAAAAGCCACCCAGTATGAAAGTGATCTGTTCTTTTCTTGAAACAATGCGAATGATCATGATTGGATCAATGAAGGATGTGTTTCCGGAGAAAACACTGGTATTAGACAATGGACGTTTCTGGTATCGTGGTTGTCTTACTATGATGTGATTAGTGCCACGGAAAATTTTATTTGACAAGTTATAAAAACTAGCAGGGGTACGTGTTTAGCATAGAAAGAAATTTATATTATAGTGCCAAATTATCTACATCTATCTACATAGTTGTGTTTGAAAAAAATTGAAATAGTCGAATCGCTCCCTACGTCTCTCACCAATATTATCATCATCAATATTATTGTATATGCATATCTTTTATCAGTTAATTCATATTTAGATTTTTCTCATCCTTCAATTCGTATTTCTTCAATCGTTTTAAACAGTATTATCATTTATTATTTGATTTCTCAAGGTGTATCATTATTTATTTGTTCTTTATTTGGAAAGCTAGCTATAGTTACCATCTTGTCATGGAAGCCTAAAATATTATCAGGATTTAAATTAGTTTCAAAACTCACAAATGAGATCTAGTACATTCCATTCATTTATTTATTATTTCAGTTAATTATAGAGCATCATTAGTACTCATCGTGTCGCTCTCACAGCGGTCCCTGCCCTCAACAAAGCAAGCCAAAATGGGCCGAAACATATGGTATTTCTTGCCTGGGCCAAAATCCAATTATTTGGTGTGGCTCAGAATTGGAAGGAAGCACGCTAGCGCCAATTGTGAGCCAAGTTTCACGCATTAAGATTTTTTTTTAAAAAAAAGAAAAACTGGCTCATCAGGGTATGAACGGTCTCTACATTAACTAAACACTGTTATATCTTTACCTATTATAAAAAAAAAATTTAAGATGAATCTGTCAATTTTTCCGCGTAGTAGATTTTCGTCCTGACGCCTCTGACATTTATTGTGCGATATTTTTTCATCCACCTCATCCATTCAAAACCAACGTCTATGGATTAACGAGCCTGGTTTTGTTTGATTAAGTACAAACCAAGTAATCCTCGTTTAATTAAGATTTTAATTAATTACACTTTAGTTAATCCATGACGGATGATTTAAAAACATGTGAGAAAATGAAAAGAATATTACAGCAGCATTTATGTACAATGTCAGAGGATATGATTTCGTCATTACAACTGGGCTCTATTTTATGTGACTATGTTTAAAGAAAATTCTGTCCGTAGCACAGAAATCAGGCCGGTACCCAGAAAATAGAGTTTTCTTCCGTTTCGTAGCACTCTCGTCAAGTCTGACGTTCAGGAAGTTTAATTAGCCGTAAGTACAGCTAGGAAAAGACAAATTTGCCCTTCTCTCTCAGTTTAGCTGAAGTCGTCGCTGCTGCACGCGGATTCCTTGAATGTGGAGAAGGAACTAGGGTTTGGGGATGGGGGAACCCGGCGCTGTCGTCCTCTGCCACGCACGCAGCCTCCGTGCGTCGAGGGCCGCAGCCGCCGCCTCCAAGCGTCGCATCGCCGTTGCCGCCGTGCGCTCGCGGAGCAACCAGGAGCTCGCCAACCCTGCAGATGCCGCTTTTTTCCCTTTCTCTTGTGTTTCTGTTGCGGAAGAAGTCGCTATATGTCCTGAGTTCTGACCCTTCCGGCGTGTTTGGCAACTTAGAGATGATGGGAATTTAGATGAGAGTTTAGATGGAGAATAGATTTAAGTGAAAATGAACGGTTGAGATCTATTCTAGCAACACAAGAGGAAATTTCCTCTCAATTCCCACCCCACCCTAGGTATTGAAAAGGAGGGAGTTGCCCCCCTCAATTCCCCATCCCTGTCCCACCAAAACTCTCATATCATTTAACCAAACAAGTTAATTAATAGCTTTATCCCTCTAAACTTTTAATTCCTTCTTAAAAACTCCATCCAACCAAACGCACCGTTCGTGTTGTTGACGAAGGGATGAGCCCAACCCCATGACTAATAACTAAGCAAAACGAAAGAAACAGAAGAAAAATTGTGTTCTGTGCTACCAGCCGAAACATGGGATTTTTTTGGTATTTTTTGGGTACCGGCCCAATTTCTATGCCATGGACCGAAAAAATGCAAGAATTGAAAAGGCACAAGTTACACGCGTAAATCAGAGAAGGTTAGAAAGGGTAGGAATTTTATAGGTTGTGGTGTTTGGAACACAGGAATTAAAAGACTACATGCCCCCTTTGGAGGAAATACGAAAGATTCAATCGTATAGGATTTTTTTCCTACGTAGCCTTTGAACAAAGGATTGGAGACTCCCAAATCCTATAAAATTCCTATGGAATGGTTGATTGCAAGCACATTTTGGAGAAAATTCTCCAAGAGCTCCAACCTCTTTGAAATTTTTTTACGAGTTTATCTCTCTCCTTCAATTCCTACGTTTTTCTTGTGGTCCTATCAAACGGTCATTCATGTATTTTCTTGTGTTTTGCAATCATCTGTTTCACACTTACATTCCTGTGAAAATCCGGTGTTTTTTCTATTCCTCTATTTTTAAACGAATTCTTATCAGTAAATAGTAATATCATTTGTCTTTTAATCAAATTCTACACATTGTTACCATATCCCCACCCATGACAATGGTGAACAAGGCCTCTTTTGAAACAAACGAAAATCATAGGAATTATGGATGATATATTTTCTATAGGAAATAATCCTACGAAACCCTTTGATTCAGAGGATTTATTCCTATCAACTCCTTTGAAATTTCTATGTAATCGGCTATTCTATAGGGATTTTGAAGGAAAAAAAAACATGATTTCTTACCTCGTGTTTTGTCTTTCACGTGTCTTGAATTTCTACATTTTTCACGTGTGTCAATCAGACGACTGTTTTGAAGTTTTCATGTGTTTTGAAATCATGTAGGAATTCAATGAGCATGTCATTCTAGTTTTTCATATTCATGTGTTTTCACAACCCTGCATTTCAAAGGGGGCATAAAGAGGTAGGATTTGATTCTCCTATGAAAACAGGGGGAGTTAATAGTTTTCCTATGGAATTAAAGATAGCAATTCCTTCGTTCAATGTACGGTGCACATTCCTATGGAATCCCCGGTCCTCCAATTTTCCTTCATTTATCCTCCATTCCAAAGTATCTTTCTGATGCTTGTCTATTTCAAATCCATTATTAAAAAAAAAATCTTAAGGCCCCTTTGAAACACAGGAAACTCAAAAACACATGAATAAAAAAATGCAGGAATTGAATGGCATGAATCCTCAATTCCTACATGAAAAAAATACCGCGAGAATATTTTAACATAGAGAAAATATAGGATTGCAAGAGACAAGGGTTAAAAACACGAGGTATGACCACATGTTTATTTCCCTTCTAAATCTCCATAGAATTGTCTATTCCAAAGGAATGCGTAGGATTCAATCCTTTGTTTCAAACACAGAATTTTAACAAGAATGGAAGTGCAAAACAAAAAATTACAAAACACGGAAAAAAATATAGAAATGACCGTTTGATAGGACCGCAGAAAAACGCAGGAATCAGATGAGAGATAGACTCATATGAATTTTTATGGGAGGTTTGAGCTCATGTTAATTTTCTTCCAAAACTTGCATGCAAAGAGGCATTCCATAGGAATTTTTGAGGATTTGGGATTCCCCAATCCTTCGTTTCAAAGGGCACAAAGGAAAGTTTTCCATAGGATTTAAATCCTATAAAATTCCTTGGATTCAAAGGGGGCCTTAGGAGTTTTTTTTTTCGTAGGATTCAGATCCTCCTGATTTTCTATGCTTTTCTTATGAATAAAAGGGGCAGCCTGCTGCTGGTTCTAGATTGCTATATACATGAAAATTCTGCATACTTCAGTTTTCTGATGCTTGTCTATTTAAATGAGTTAGTTGGAGGCCAATGATATTCCTACTTTTGCTCTTTCCAAAACAATTCAATATTGGTGTACCAAAAGAAAGTCCAACAATGTGGTTGGTCTGCCAAGTTTGGTGGTCGTCCCTCTTTCCATAACTTCGTATACATGTCTTTCCTTTTTAAGAAATTTCTGTATACATGTCAAGTAAGTACTGCTATTACAAACAAATGTGCATCACTGTTTGTCATCATCTTCTTGGGATGTGCATTACTGTTATTACAGCAGCCATTGCCAACATCGGACTTGCTTTGAATTTTTATTGTACAAATTGTGATTGCTACCTCGAAGTTGAACTCAATACATGCCGTTTGCTTCAGTTTTATGTGCCACGATTTCCATCTCCTAATGCTTCTGCCTTTTTCAGATTGTTGACCACACTACACACAATTTCAAGAAAGACGACGGGGTAACTTTTGTGGTTGAAGACTGAGACGCATTTTGCAACGTTAAGGCACTAAGGTTCAGTAATGGATGTGCTGCAACAGACCGCTAGCTGATCATGTTTGTGCATGCTGAGTTTAGTGAATAATCGATATGTAAATGTGATGTGCAATGTTTATATGAGCTGCTCCTTCAAATTAATGTAAACAAATTTAAATAGAGGCTACCCTCAAAAGCCATCTAGTATGAAATGATTTTGCTCTTTCCTTAAAACAATATGAATGATTTGAGTCAATAAACGATGATGTACGTGTTTCCGGAAAGAACACTACTATGGCTGCGTTCATTAGTAGGTAAAAGAAGGGTGGAGAAAAAAAATAGTGGTGACACGTAAAACGAGAAACATTATTAGCACATGATTAATTCAGTATTAGCTATTTCAAACTTGAAAAATGGATTATTTTGTTTTTTTAAACAACTTTTGTGTAGAAATTTTTTTAAAAAAACACCGTTAGCAGTTCGTAAAGCGTGCCATGAAAAAATTACTGTGCCCAGTTTCTTTTTCTCCCAACGCAGCCTATGTGTTTCCGGAGTAGTATAAGACAATGGATGCTTCTGGTATCGTGATTGTCATACTATGTTCTGCTCGGTGCTACGAAATGACGAGTACCAAGATCTCGTTATCAAACGAAGTGACTTTGGACGCGCAATTCGACGCGGAGAGATCGGCAGATGGATCGACGGTGACGAAACGGAGCCCCGACAACGACACGCCCTGCCGATCCAGGCAGCGATTTGGACTTTTTAAGCCCCGATTTTGATCCACCGCGGCTAATGATTCGGACACTTGTCCCCTTGGCCGATCCGTAGCAGTGCGGCCGTGAACCCATGACGCACGGCGGCGCCGGCGGCCGGCCGGCCTCTCGCCCCATACCCACGGCGGCCGGCCGGCCGCACGCCGCACAGTCGCGGTCACACGGCGACGCAGTTGGAGAATCTGGAGATTGGTCGAGGAAGACGATGGCGCGACGCCTCCCCAGGCTTAAAAAATTTGGAAAAGCAATCGGTTTTGGCCTCCGAATTACTCTCGCACGCGCCACGTTTCCACGACGTCCACGTCCGAATCGGCCTTGTCAGAGCGGAAAACCGGCACCCATGCTGATTAGCCTCTACTTAAAGAGGATTAGCGAGTTTATCAATTAATTAACAGGATGCGGCTAATAAAAAGCAATCGCCGGAGAAGCAAAAGCGCACGGCACGAGGGACGCCAATCCTCCGTGTCCGTTGGCTCAACTCGACCAAACAACCGCCTTTCTTAGTCTTTCCCCTCTCCACTCTCTCCACTCCCCTCTCCATCGCCGCCCCGTTTCTTTCTCTCTCTCTCTCTCTCTCTCTCTCTGATCGGCCGAAAAGTGGACATCGCCATGGTGAGGTCTCTCGACAGCTATTCCTCCGTCAAAGATGTCACCTACAGGTTCGATCTTTTTTTTCCCCCTCTGATTACTTCAAAGTCTGATTCTTGGATCAAAATATCAAATTTGATTCTTTCGGTACCGAATTTGGCGAGTAGTCTCCAATAAGGGACTGCAGTATATCTGTATATGGTATAGTATCCTTAATTTGGACTCGAAAGAATCCAATTCCTGGGATTGGTTCATCATTCTGAATCTTTTTTGTTGGTTTTATCTACCTGGCGGCAGCTGCGGTTACTGTGGCTACGCGCTGAACCTGAGCTCGTCGACGAGGAACACGGCGAACATCGGGTCCAAGTACGGGAAGCAGATCAAGAAGGGGGTCGTCTCCTTCTTCGCCCTCGACGAGAGCCGCTTCACGCAGGCCGACGAGGTGACCTGCGTGCCCTACTTCCACTCGCGCCGCTCCTGGGGCCTCTTCCGGCGGAGGTCGCGGCTGCTTTGCCGCAAGTGCGGCGGCCGCATCGGCAGCGCCTACGACGAGGACGACGACCCCGCCGCCGCCGCCGCGCTGTCCTCCGCGTGCGACGGCTCCGATGACCTGCGCACATCGAGCTCCGGGAGCAGCGGCGGCGGCAGCAGCGCGTCGAGCCAGAAGAACTACGTCATCAAGATCAACGCGCTGCAGCCGTCGTCGGACGATTCTGATGCTGTTGCCCTCACCTTATGACGATTCTGGTGTAGATTGTCATTCTCTCCCTGCCTCACTGCCTGGTTGGGATTTGCTGCAGTCTGGAGTTTGCATTGGCGATTGGGAGTGCAGAAAGAGAGAAATTGCAGCAAATGAAGAGAGATGGGCATGGCAATGAGTGAGCTTTTGGAAGGGTTGAACACCATTATGATCTTGAGTTACTTTTGCTGTCTGTAGTGTAGTAGTGCCTTTTGTTTTTCTTTTCTTATGTGAATTGGTGGTAGTATACTCAGGTTGTTGAATTTTGGATCTGTTTATATTGGAAAATGACAAAGTTTGATGTATGTGGCTTGGCTGGTTGCCCCTATTGAGTTCCATCTCCTGAGGGTTATATTAGTTGCAATTTTGAGTCATACTTCTGTATTTGTGTCTCTTATGTGCTTGAGTAGTTTTCTACATGGATTTTTCATTCCTCTTCTAGGAAAACATGGGTTGGTGCATTGGTATCAGTTATACTGAATATAGATTCTCTGTTAAAATTTTAAATGATGCACTCTGTTTTAGTGTTCCAGAAATAGGCATGTATCTTCAAATTTCTTAAACTGGTAAGGTGAACAATAATTCTGATTTCTGTTATCAGTAGAATTTTCCTAAGGAGCCAGCTCGTGGGAATTGTCGGATTGGGAGCACAGCATGGACTAATGCTAGCATGGTTCCAGGCGAGTTTATGTTCATCCAAGTATTTTAGATAATGAAAGTATTTTGGGGGAATACGCCAAAGCGTTTTTTTTTTTTGTATTAAGAAGGAGAGTAAGGCCATTAGGCAATACAAGCTGGTCACAGTACAAGGTTTAAAGGAGAAAACTGAAAAGAAGTGGGAACTAGGTCCATATCTCGCAGCATCAGCCGCGACCAAGACGCAGGGGAGAGGAACTAGGTAGAAAATGAAAGTAACAAGTTCATACAAAGTAGTGCCTCAGTTTTATGGCCTTTTTTTTTTTTTTTTTGAAGCCGGGCAAAAGCTTTGCCTTTTTATAGTTGTATGGCATGGTATCACTATAAGAACCTAGAAGTACTATCCTGATCCACAAAATTTGATACCCAAATAAAAAAATGACAGATCAGTTTCTGAGAAAGTTGTAACTGTAAATTTTACTGCTCAAAGAATCAGTATCAGTATCATATACAAAGGAGCTCTTTTAGCTGCAGCAGCATCACTTTCAGATTTCCCTATTAGCTAGTAAACATACATACATTCAGTACAGACAGTTGAATGTCATCATGTTGTAATAATCAAATTAAATCAAAAAATTATATAAAAACACTTAGCACTTTAATTATATGGTTGTCGTAGTTTACTCTATCATTCTGCTTCAAGTGGCTATTTAGTTGGCATTGGTATATTCTGCAAGAAGTGTCTGAATAATATAAGTGCTTCTCGCGGCTTGTGCAGTGGTACCTCATGGCCTGCACCTGCTATTGTGACGAGAGTTAATCCTTTGTAAATTTGACTCCAACCCCCAACCTGTCAAAGGAACATACATGTTCAAATGATCCATTTTAATCCTGAATTTGCTCAGAACATTAACTGGTTTTTAGTAAACGGACCTTTCCATGATCATACCAAGGGTGCCAATTGACCAGAGTTGGAATCTTGAGAGCATTTATTGAGTACCTTGTTGCAGTAACAGGAACTACAGCATCTGTATCCCCACTGTGAGAAGGTGAAAAGACAAGGCACATATCCAGTTAAGTCATCTCACTAATGCTAGCCAGCACAATATATAGTGGATTAACTTTGTAGCGATAGTAACTCATTAGACAGTACTATTGAATCAAACAATGAGTGAAGTGCTGGACTGACCTGAAAACCCATATCCTGATACCAGCTGCAATTAGCTCTTGGTAGATAGGAAGCATAGATTTAGGCGAATCTGCCCAGTAGGATCCAACAATATCGCTGTAGAAACAGACCAAATGAGTACAAGTTGTGTCTAAGAAGAGCAGAATTTTTAAGGTACAATTATCAGCTATATCCATTAAAACCTGCAGGTTTGCCAGGGGTATTGAATCCCAGTGGTGTTAGCATGCATCGCTATCTGCACTTCTGGCCGATTGTAGTAAATATTTGAGTATCTTTCTGTGCAAGGATCATATGCTCTGGACAACCAAGGCTGTGGATGGCAACATGAGGTTAGGTATGACAAACAGTATGGCCAACAATTATCTACCAATATACATAAGATGCATTGAATCAAGCAGGAAATAAAGATATGCTAGGTAGAAGAATGAGAATAGAACAGCAAAACCAGAGGTCTTGCAAAGTACAGTAGTATATTGCAGAAACATCAACCCATGCATTCTATCTGATCTAGATTGAGTGATGTAACTTCATATGCATCCAACAGATGCCAAATGGAACAATAGGATAAATGCAATCGATTTACTATAAACAAAACAATCCAAATGAAACCAATAATAACTTCTTAAAAAGAAACTAGTTCAAGCCCAAATGTACATTTATACTTACAGTAAGTTTACTTATTGTAACCTTTACCTCATTTCGTAATTGATTTCCAAAATGTCTATTTACTCTCTTTTATGTGTTGCATCTACAGCTACCTTTCTCATTCTTTCTTAATCAGAAAGATCAAAAAATAACTTGAAGCTGAATGAACTTCCTCCACATTCAATGAATTTCCGGTAGTAAATTGATTGGGATGATTTACAGTTTAATGGCCATTTAACTAGAGCTGTTATAATGTGTCAAGTCAAGTAATATAACAGCAGTTCATGATTTTCATGCTGTCTATCTGGTACTCAACTAGGATTTGGTGATTGGCTTGCATTCAATGTATCTTATTAGCAAATGGGCCATCAAGTGTTGATCTAAGTAGTGGAACTAGATATATGGAACCAATTCAGAATGTATGATCTCAGTTATAATTGTCAATGAACAAAAAATCACTTACATAGCGTCCTCCCAAGCCAAGTTTGAGAGAAGTTGTATTACTGCAGGGCTTTGTATACAGGCTATAAGGATCGATATTGCCTTCTTCAGAACTGGCTAGGTTCAGGTTCTTTACACATTCAGGAGAAGGGTGAACAGAGGACTCAAGCAAGCATGTCTTCTTCAGGTTGTGATAAGTGTTGTCAGAGATCAGACCATGAGTCCACCAATACTCAAAGGTACCAAGGTAGTCGTGGTAGTCATCAGTAACCGCATTACCCACCTATTTTTTCAGGAATCGCAAAAGGAAAATATCAGCAAGTAGCATACACACAAACTAGAACAAGCTGAAGAAGGATTTCAGAGATCTACCAAGAACCCTTTGAGATTAATTGTTGGATTCTGAATGCCCTTGTTATGTTCATATATGAGCTGGGCTAACTGAGGAACATAATGCCCTGCAAACACCAAGGACCATACATACCATACATTGTAAGTCTTTTATCCACCAAGTAGCAAGAACAGAAAAATTCAGAACTTCTTCTATCTCATGCAAACTTGCCTGCATAGCTCTCTCCCGCAATGTAAAACTCCCTGTACTTGTACTGTGGGAACCTCTCCAACCAGTTCACCAGAAATGTATAAGAATCTAGTGCTGCAACACAAAATCAAGTGAAAAGTATGATCGGTAACTGAATCATGGTAAATAAGGACCTAGCCAACAAACTCGCACAAGAATGAACACGAATTTATATACCTGTCTTCGTATCTCCTGCGACATACAGATCCAACGTCTTGTTCGAGTACGAGAACCCCACGCCGGCCGGCGACTCCAAGAACAGCAGGTTGGCCGCTGCAATCACCAACAAAAAAACAAGAAACAAAACCAATCAACACCCACCAAACTCCCAACATTGCCACTGCAGCATCTCTTGCTGCAACAATGGAGGCCAAGAACACAATTGCAGCCAGGCTTGCAGCTACGCACCCTTGTTCCAAGAATTTGGGTTGAGGTAGAGCGTCTTCCCGTCGGGCCTGATCCGGAACGGGCCGACCTCCTCCGACGCGCCGTACCCGACCGACGAGCAGCCCGGCCCGCCATTGAGCCAGAGGACGAGCGGCGCGATGGGCCCGGCCGCCGCCGCCGCCTCCACCAGCCAGTAGAAGAGCGCGCGGCCGTGCGCCTGGTTCACCGTCACGTAGCCGGAGTACTGCGAGAACCTCACATTCTCCGGCTGCCCGGGCATCTCCCGGATCCGGTCGCTCTCCTGCTCACTCCCCCCCGCCGCCGCCGCTGACACTGTCACTAGAAGCACCAAAGCTGCGAACTTGTTAGCCATTGCGAGCTCCAATGGCTGAGAGCCTGAGAGGCTGAGACACCTGAGCCGCGCAAAGCAAGCAGCTTGCACTTGCTCAGTACGCAACACTTCTGCTTCTACAAATTCAGAGCTACCATAAGAAATTCAGAGGGGGTAGACACCAAAGAAGGCCGTGCTTGCATGGATTTCAGTGAGTTTTGATCCTTACGCCACAACCCCTCATTGACCAAGGACAGCTCAATAAGTCTCAGCTTGGGTCCCCTTGGCAACGCTAAAGAAATCAGAAACGGAGACGGCGGCGGCGGCTCATTCGCTCTGACCAGCGACGCGCGCGGCGGCGGCGGCGGTTGGGACAGACAGAGAGGTATAGCACAAGCGGGGAAATGTGCGGAGATTTTCCCCGCCTGCTGGATGATTGATTGCCGCCGGTACAGCTCAGGCAAAGGAAGAAAAAAAGGCGCGGATCAGATCGCGTACTAGCGTACTACTACTACTACTTGGCACGCCGCACGTTGCGCCGAACAGGAGGATCAGTTGGGAGATTAGGTATGCTGCGTGTGCGCTACAGATCGGGGGAGGGGGAACACGGCTAGCGCTGTAGCGCAGCGACGCGCGCGGGCAGGTGGGGCGTGTCGGCAACTCGGGGGATTAGTATAGTGCGCGGCGGCGTTGGCGCCGAGCGCTAGCGCGTGTGAAAACGGAGCTAGGTAGACGAAGCTGAAACCCCAGCACATGGGCGTAGTGGTGGCGGGAGGCAGCAACGAATTCGCGGACGACGACGACGCGCGCGTGCGCGGAGTGGAAAGCGAAGCAGAGCAGAGCGCAACGTGAGCGAGATCGCTAACTTTGAGGCGGCGCTCGATGACAGCGCAGGCGAGACGGGATTAAGACTGTGATAATGACGAACGAACGAGCAGTCTCCCAGAAGAACGGTCGTCGCCAAGCTGACTGACAGCCGCATCATTGCGTCACACGGAGAAAGCTGAGATTTGTTTCCGTGAGCCCCCCCCCTCACCCCCACCCACACATCAGATAGGAATAGTTGTTGTACTCTGTTATCGATGCCTCGTTTTAAAATCGCCAATTTGACGAGCTCCTGCTATAATTGGAGGAGTATATGAGTGCAGGAGCTATGTAGGTAGGTTAGGTTTGCCCCATGTTGTCATGGTGAGGTGTCGAGTGGCGACGAGCAGACAGACAGCGTCGACGCGAACAGTAGAATAGCGCTGCAGCATGTTGTGACATCGAGAGAGGAACAGTATAATCCTTCTGCGGGAATCCTAGGTGATTATCGCATCATTCCAGACAAAGTGGCCATTCCAGTTTTGTTGCTGGATCTGAAACTCCACAAAATTCCAAGCAATTGCGATAGAACTTCAGAGGACCACCACAAATACACATGCTCAATGCTGCAATCACGGTACTACAAATTTGGCAGTACACTTTATGTCATGTTCTGTGAACTGGCTACTCTATCCCGTTAACTGGTAAAGGGAACAAATTTCTGCCATTTCTAGCTAACTACCGACCTACCGTAACTGACTCTCGAAATTCAGTAGCGAGATAAAGCCATAAAGCCGACTACATCGAACCACCAACAATTTCAACTTGCCAAGTTCGATTCAGGCTCGATGGCAGAGCGAAGCCCCTGACGAACCATCGTCTGCGCGTAGAACTCAGCGTGCTCCTGTTCAGACATGCAACAAAGTAACCAAACAAAAAAAAAAGTCATTTTAGAACTTAAAAGGTATATACACCTATGTTTTGCGTGCGGCCCAAATAGTTATATAAAAATTTTAAAAAAATTGGTTAGATGTGTTATGAGAATATAAGTTAGCTCACAAACATGTAACTTCAAGTTTGACCTCTATTTGAAGAAACTAAAATAACAAATTATATCTACACTGTGCATAAAAAAGTGACTATTACTATATCTAGAATGAAAAAAAGGTAAACAAAGAAAATCTTCAACGCTTTAAAGCTAGCAACATAGCATTGGAGCAAGTGTTGGCGCCATTTTGAGCTGGTTTCGAATTAAAGGAGGCGGGCGTGAATGGCTCATCGAACGAATTATACCTTCACGGCCACAATGACTAGCGCTGCGCCTTTCTGCCGAGACTCGTGGAAGAGCTGCCGCGTTGCCTCCGCGGTCACGGACGGCACCACCCGCGGCAATGCCTTCTCCACTGCATAAAAACACACGCATAACAACACAGCGTTAGCGCGCGATATGCTAACTATAACTTCTTTTGAGTTGCTGGAAGAAGAAAGGTTCGGCTTGCAGCAATACAGTTATACAGGTGGTTGGCCTGGTTGTTTTGTGAGAAGAGCAATGGTGGAGTTGAGTGAAGACGTGAAGTGGCTGCATGCTGCATACCAAGATTCTCGTTGTGGCGAGCGTCATCTATGAGCAAAACTTTGTAGCTGTCACCGCTTCCGGATCCCCTCCTGTCCCTCGTCCTTCCCGTGTCCCCTCCTGTGTATACACATTTTAATTTGCAAATGCAACGTAAGCAACACCGCAGACGAATGCCAAATCTCTCTACACAGAGGATGCAGAATTTGCAAGCCTATATCGATTGAGCACATGATCACTCACCTTCTTCTGTCACGGGAAGCGTCTCGAGCTGGGACTGGTCGAACGCCGGCCGCTCCAGCAACGCGCCGCCGCTGCTCGCGTGCGGCACGGCCGCCAAAGCCACCGCTTTCCTCCGCTGGTGGCCGGATCTTTGCTGGTCGACCGAGACTGGGGCGTTCCGAGAGAATGGAGCGGCGGCTGTTGCGGTCGGGAAGATGAGCGCGCCGCACGCAGCTGCTCTGCTATTGATGGCCATGGTGGATTGATTGGTGGTGGCCGACGTCGGAGACAGGAGATGATGCACTCGCGTTTATGCGACGAGATCATGGGAGTTTTCTGTTTGCGTGAGGCAGTGTAGAGGGAGGCGCACACAGTGGCACGAGATGCAACCGGCGGAAGATGGATGTGCTCTTTGTTCTTGTGATTCTTGTGGCGGTGCTATGGCAGGATTTATTCAGGGTTCAGAGAAGAAAGCGCCCAAAGTCCTCGCTCTGTCCTGTGCTTGAGAGCATGGTCCATCTGTGCTGTGACTTGGTCAGTAGTAGGATTGTGGCGAAAATTTTGTGGCTGTCATAGCTGATCCGGCGAAATTGGAATGCACATTTCTTGACGCCTCGATCGTCGTTAGCATTCCACTTCGTTTTTACCTTTTCCTCTTGGCGACTCGGGAATAGCCGAACAAGTGTATTCACAGCGCAACCGTGCAAGGCATTCTTGACACAATGCCTTGATCAAATGCGGGAAGAGACGAGCAAGTCTTAATACCTGCAAAAGGTTACAAAAGCACATGTATGACCCAAACAGCATATACTTGGCCGTCCGTTTGCCACATAAATTGCCTGCCTGCAAATTCTGGACGGGGAGGAATTTGGGTGGTGCTGAAATGTTCCAGAAACTATAGTCCGTTAGCACCAAACACCGTAATTATCCAGAACCAAGAACAATAAAGCTTTTTTCCCCTCAGAACCAGAGAAATCCGTGCTTCCCTCAGCAAATGGAGATTACTGACAAAGGTCGAAACACACGCTCACCAGGAAATAAGGAGGCTGTTGCCCCTGGACCCTGATTAAGTCCGTCTCCGTCACGAGAAGACACAGCAACATCAACGGATAAACACTTCGTATTTTTATATTCCGTTCTTCAAATAAAAGAATGTTTTCACACTCTAGCAAAAAGCATAACTTTGGGGTAAAATTTTACAGTGTAAAAACAAAAATGCATTACGTATGTCACATATTTATCCATGTCGTAACAACTCACTGAGCTGCCTGAGCATGGCTGTGAATCAGAAGCTCCTATATACTGCAAATTTGAGCAATTCCTTGACCGAGACAAGTTAGCATTAAGTGGGGCGTCAAACCACTTGGAAATTAGCGGTAACCAATCGATTCCTCTGTGAAAACTTTGGTGGGCCACCTTCCCGCAGCGGACGGATGGCAGTTACCTGAAACAAGAATTTGCCACGCAAGAACATAAATTCAACTGGAAAAATAACAGACGTAGCAAGTTGGATTGACCAAGCTAAAGCCGAAAGACATGCTATGTTATTCTGAATGTTTTCTGAGGGGTAAGAGTATCATAATGCATACAGTTCAAAAAATATTGAAAAGCCCACTAAAAAGTTCAGCATTAGTACTGTACATTTTCAATGACTATTCTATAGATTAAAATGAACTACTAATATTTCAGGATAAGAACTGATGTTCACTAAAAACTGGATTGTATGATGTATCTTTAATTGCAAGAAGTATATCATTTTACCAAAGAAAACCCACAAACGGGCATCCCACTACTGTGTAAAATGCTGTGTGTGTGGCTGTGCAACTTTCCTAAAGCACATTGGGCGCCCAAAGACCAGTATGACTGAAAGACTTGATGCATGGAAAGGGGTCTAATCACACAGACCACAGGTCTAGATTATCGGATCTGGCCACATAAGGGGGTAGAATTCTAAGGTTGGCAAGGTCAAGAACAACAAACATACAAAGCTTTCAGTACAGATTTAGATTTAATTGACTAAAGAGTCAATATTGATTCAAAACAGAATAGACACAAGCATGACAACGAAAATGCCGTGAAAACTTCATGAACATGGTAGCTTTAAAGCCAACCAATTTTCAACTCAGCAAAAAGCTAGTAAAATGATATGATACTGTAAAATGCACAATGCTCCAAGATATTTTGAAGTGGCTGATTGTGTCAAATTGCTTTGTACATGTGTATACAATTATTGTCCGCTTAGCTATGGTATAGAAGGGGAATCAACACATGCATGAATGACACACTGCGATATGATATAACCAACCTTCAAATCACTGAATGTATTTGATGCAGAAAATCCAATAGATATCGGGAAAAATATTGATGGATCAGCTGCGGGGACAGTGAACTCCAAAGAACCACTTAAAATGAAAGAAAACCAAATGTTAGCACAACACCGTGGAGAGCAAACTGTGCAATACTAAAAAAAGGATAATGTTGAGAGAACATAAAATTCTTGTACCTGCGGTTTGATTGATCAATAAGAATAATGGACCACTCCAACAGTGAGTTTCTTGAGTCATACCTGGATGAAAGACAAGAAATAAAAAAATAAATGAGAATAATGAAGGTATGCAGCTTGGGGGTGATCATGAGAAACTTCATAAAAATATCATTTACAAAGAAAAACATGAGCTTTCTTATAAAGCTGTACTAATATTATCATACGACGTGATGTATAACATGAGACAACAAGCCAGGCTAGACAGTTGTTTGCACTACACTATTTGCCAACATATACACCGAGATTTGTGCAACTCATGTCCAAAACTCCAGATAGTTTTTTGGCAGCAAAATGAATTTGTAAATGTGCTCCACCTTTCACTAGTAACCTAAACTTTTAGTGCTCGATGAAAACATTTGCAAAATCTTTTATTTCCATTTAGGTGCAATTTTAAATTTTAAAATTGTGGTATCATGCATGGTAGCAGAGACAAGGGCCACAAAACATTACTTCCATTCTCCGTCTATCTGCGTAACACCTGGAGCATCCCTAAGTGTGGGGAGAGGGATAGAGATGACAACATTGTGCAAATCAAACATCTCCGAAGCTTCATATTCAATGTTCACATATGTTTCATTTCCGGACACCGAAGGCCAACAGTTCACTGCCATTGGGGAAACCAGGTTATACAGATGCAACTTAGCAAACAACTTAAAGCAAACAGTAAATCATACCTGCCAATGGAAGAGATGATTCATTCAAATCCTGGATTCTCCATTTCACTAATGGTGTTTCATTTTGGCCACTGGGGAAAGGTCTGTTTGGATCTTTTGCCCCCACAATTTGCTGACTGTTGAATAACTCTTTGTTGGTATTGGGGTGCGTCTTGAAGTTAAGGCCAGGTAAATCTTGGTTCTCAATCTGTATACAACATCAAATAGATTAAGATTTAGTGACTCCTGATTAGAAACTAAACTTAGAAGACACTGTTAGTCAAAAGAGTTTTGCAGGTAAGTGATTCCTACATGTGTTGTTCCAATAGCAACGGTACTTAGTAAAGTAAATATTAGCTTGCCAATGTAAGGAAATCCCATGATGTAAGATGGGAACAGTCCTGAGTTCTATAGCAAAGGCTTGCATAGTGTAATTAGGAACAAACAAGAGGACAACCTCAGCTGTCAAGTATCAACTAATAGAAGAAGTCAACAATCTACGTTGAGAGAGAGAGAGAGAGAGAGAGCAAATCGTTCAGACCAAAAGATATGATTTATGGAAAGCAGTGTAGAACAACAATTCTCAAGGGAGCAGGTTATCGTGGTCTACAAAATATCTAACCAGACATTCAAAGCAGTAGTGGTTTCAACGAATATTCAGAAATGGGGCTTAAGTTGTATAAAGTTTTTCAATTAATGAATGGATGCAAGCAGAAGCTTTGTGCAAATTCACATTAAGAACAAATTAACAGATTCTGTTGGTTCCAAACAAGAGTCTAGTTGGAATATAAAAGATCAAGACACCAAGTAAAGAAAATAACCTGTAGTTGAATAAAACCATCAGTGTCATTCAGGACTTGGAGAGCAAGGGTTCCTTGGATATCGAAATTGCTGACTCCCCCATCCCTTTTAACAGTGACATTGAGCTTCTCTTCAATTGTCACTGTGATAGGATCGCTTGGTGGAATATATGATGACCTTGATTGAGTTGCACTTGATTGGGTGTCCTCCAAAATGACTTCTCCTTCCGCTTTCAAAGACTCTAGGAACTGGCTTGTCTTCTGTCCTTTGCTTAATTTCATGCCACCAGGAACTTTGGCAGAAGCAGAAGCAGGAGCAGGAGCAGGAGCAGATGGACGGCCTGTACATATGCAACACTCAAGATAAAGCAAAGACATACCACCTATCAAAATTAACCATCCTATATCCACTAGGCACACCATTAACCTAGAAAATCCACTTTACTCAGGTTAAAAGAGGTCACAATAAATTGAGTGAAAATACGTGTGGATGCAGGTATTTCTTTCTTAAACAGACATTTCCTCAATATTTCTGAGTTCAGAAATTTCTCGAAAAAAAAAGTGCCAGAATACATCACTACTTTTGTACAAGTAATTTAGTGCGCTACGGTATTCTGCAAGATGCACATTTTCTCTGTAATCCACTAAATACTTATGCTTATTACTTTCTGGCATGTCACAATTTACAAACCCAAGTGCTAACAAACACTATTAGTACAAGAAGAAGAATATTTGTCTAATGTAAGCAAGAAAGGTGTATGGAACTCGGGATCAAGATCCCCAATAGAATCCCTTTGTGCTTCAAAATGTCAAATCATAGGAGCATGGAAATGTAATTAAAATTATAACTGGTTGAAATCCACTTCTATCGTTAAATCACTAGGTGTATGTATGAACTGCCATAGAATATATAGTGCTAGTTTCGGTCATAGTGCTCAAGAAAATTTACTATTACAGGAATCTTAAAAGTCTAGTAAAGCTTCCCTTATATGGCTCCAAAAGGAAATGCTAAATAATGTTTCTATTTCCACATATAAAACATTTGTTTCAGTTCAAACCTTTGGCCTTGTGCGTGAACGAGTCCATATCACCAAATATAGGATCACCCCCTGGACCACCACCTCTAATGCCCATGTCACTGAAGCTGTTTGGAGTTCTTAAGGGGCCGAATCCTCCCTTGTCAGGCTTCCCTCTATCCGTCTGTATATTTCCACATATTACCAACTTATATTTTGAAGAAAAAATGCTATGTAATTACTGGTTTACTAATGTTGCCTTCAACATTCATTATTACTCATGTTGCCTTCAACATTCATTATTACTCATGTTGCCTTCAACATTCATTTTTTAATCTAATTTACCATATACTTTCTTTTGTATTTTATAGTTATATTTTGCAATGTTTACGAACTACGGTTCCATGTGATAGTATGAGTCTTAAAATGGACCTCACCCACACTGAACAAACTACATGTTCTGTGTGTGATTATGGGTAGCACAAACCTTGCTTTTCTCAATCTCAGTAACTTTCCTCCTCATGGCATCCCTAGTTTCATTTATTTTGCTTTGCATAACCAGCTTGTGCAGCTTTTCTTCATTGCTCTCCATTTCACAGTATTGTTTAACTTGGGCAACAGTTACATTTTCTTTGTTTCCAAGAGAAATGGCTTCAATAAAGGCAAACAGAAGCTCGAATGCTGCCTTACAGACACCCTCCTCATCCAAAGAGGGAGCATATTCAGGTACCTTTGTAGATGATCAAGGAAACAACTGGATTGAATTGGCAAGCAAAAAATGCAAATAATATAACTGCTTCCTAAGCTGCTAAGCGAGAAGAAATAGGGATTATCTGGTGAGTGGTGACTACTCTGTTCCAAAAACTGAAGTTGTACTGCAGTTGCAGTTAATATTATTATTTTTTTTATTTGCCAAAAGAAACTAAGTTCAAAATTTTGTTGTCATAAAACTATTGAATGTCAAGTGACAGACCTTTTTTTATCTTTCTGAACATAGCAACAATTTTTTGAAGGAACAATTTAGCTTTTGAGAATAGAAATATAGCATTGATGATAGGATACAAGCTTGGAGAGTAGCCTTAGAGTATCCAGATCTTCAAGAATGTTACTCTGCTTATTTGTGATGAGAAGCAGATACAGTGCTTCAATTGGTTGATAGACATAACGAACATTTTCAGTCTCAACATAAGTATGTTGCTTCCCACTTCCAACCAATTTCGGAAATGCTGCAAGCAGACCCTCGATCCTTATCCGAGACATGTCAACAAATTGTCTTGAAACAAGTGCTGCAATTAATAAATGACAATTTATTGTTCCCAACATCAATAAGATGAATATATATTATGGGCCCATTCGGTACAGCTCCAACTCTGAGATTCTTGTCCCGTGGAGCTAGAGCTCTACCAAACGCTTTGGAGATCCTGTAAATATAGAGTGGAGCTGCAACTCGCTCCTAAAAATTACACTACAAAGGTGGAGCTGCATTTCTCCAGCTCCTTAGCTCCACTCCATCCTTAGAGTAGGAGCTCTACCAAACAGGCCCTATATAAGTGTAGACAGAAACACAGACTACAAAATGCAGCAATTTTAAAAGACCAAAACATGTGCATATAAGCCATTTTAGTGTGTTTGGACAGAATTTGTGTAGTTATGGTAGTTGCTACTGCTAGCAAATTGTATTGCACTTTTATGGCCTGAAAGAGCTGATATAATAGGACATCTTGCTAGAGTCAATATTTTAAGACAGCTGTGAATCCAATAAGTCAATTGATACAAGACGCTAGTAACAGAAAGTTTTCAAAACAAACTCACCTTTTCCAGACTTTGATATAATAGAAGCTGCGAGAACCACCTGTATGTGTATAAATGAAACAATTATTCTTCTCAATAGAGCACAAAAAATGCAATTATTCAAAATGAACCAAGAATAATGCACATTCCTTTGCTGTGATGCCCTTACTAAATGTCCTTTAGTAAATCAGTTTACAATATGGAAAACACAATAACAATGCCTCAACAATTTGAATAAACAAGCCATACCATTTTCGATGGTCTTTTTAGTTCCAGGGATTACCAAATCCGAGTCAACAAGGTATAAAACTGCAAGATAGGAAGTAATGAGTCCCAAAGCAAACAGTCCATGAAAGACAACTGAACAGCATAAGTTTGTGAACACCGCAGAAGCATAACCACAGAGAACATAAATATTTATTTATCAATAAGTACAATGTTTTTATGCTTCTACCTCACATACCCAGCAGGATTTAACAAAAAAAGTTTATAACCAAATGACAATGCCTCTATTGTGATGCGTAAAGTAGAAAATGAAAATCAGCGTGCTTGAATTGCATCAAGAGTTAAAGGTCCAGTTGAGGCCAATCAAAGGTTACTAAAACGTAATAACAAGGTAAAAACTGCATGAAGGTAGTGACCATCTTGAACATTAGGTAAAATCAGACATATTTGGGAATTACTGGTTATTAGGAATTTTATAGAGCAAAAATTGCTGATAATGGATAGGCATCAATCAGATTACCGCTAGCCATTACTACATTCAATGTGATGAAAAATGCAGAATCCATGTATCTATGACAACCGTGCACAAAAAAAATCCACACCATACAAACCCACGTAAAAGAAAATTATGATATGAAATGCCTAACTGAAACAACGTAAGATATAAGCTAATTCTCCTTTTTTTAGGGAATGCGCAAAAGCGTTGCGCATCATTTGTATTAAGATTGAGGTATAGAGTTGTTTGCCAGATGCCGTGGCGATAAGCTAATTCTCCTAACCAAACAACGTCCGGCTGATGCAGAAATTCTGAGCATAACACACGTATTTCCAGAGACCCGGACTCACAAAGTACTGTATCCCAGCAGAAAATCTCTCAACCAAACTTCTTGGCATGCTACGCTACTCGCAAATGCACATGATCCTCATCCTCCACGGGCAAACCAACCCGTCCAGACAAATGGACACAGTGCGCACAAATTAAAACTCCTAAGCAATTATACGACGAACTCGTGCAAACCCCACCAGCATTCTCAACTGAGCCATTCACCCACCCGCCCACCATGGGACTCCAACCCGCGAGATTCCGGTAGCCAAACGCACCCAAAATAATAACAAGCCAACAACCTGCGGATCTGGCCTCGGGAACACGGCCCTGATCAGACGTACCCGCGCGCGGCGCGCAGGCACAGGAAACCAAACCCTAGGGCGCTCGGCTCAGGAAGAAGAGAGGCCGTAATGGAGAGAAGGCGGCGGTTTGCGAACGCGACGGGGAGAAGGGAGGGAGGGTCAGGCGCGCGCGTACCTCAGATCCGCGAGGGGGGGGGGGGTTGGCGAGAACGACGCAGTGAGTTGAGTTTGAGCTCCGGTCCAGGGGTTGGCGCGGTCGCGGGTGGGAATCGCTTTATCGGTTGGTGGTTAACTGGTCGAGCCGGACCGTGTTCACGAGCAGTCCGCTCGAACGCCAGTACAAGTTTTTGGTTTTCGTACGAAAGCAAACGTGTCAAATAAAGCCCAGGATGATTGAGCCCAAGGCGCACAAACCACTCCAAAAAGGAAGCTTGAGCCCAAGGTCCAGTTATGTAAAAGTTGGGCCCAATGTTGGACCTTCCGCTGGCTGGAGGTAGGCCGCGGTAATTGGATCTGAAGTTGAGTTTTATGCTCTGCTTTCTGTTTTTGCTAGAGAAGATGAGCCTCCAATGCTGTTGTTACCGGTGTTTTTACGGAAAATCTAACGCGATCCGGGTCGCTGGCTAGCGCTACTCGGCGAACGCCTCATCCGCGCGACGCGTGGCTCTCCACGCGCGTCCGTTCCCCCACTTCTTTTTTCTCCGCTCGTTCCTCTTTCTCCTCTTTCTTCGCCCGTTTCCCCAAATCCGCGCGACGACGATTTCAACTGCGGTGGCGACTGCAGCGATGAAGGTTCCTCTCAACTCCAGCGACTGCCTCTCCTCGTCCATGGCGCTCCACCCGCCCCTGTGCTCCCCCGTGTCCTCGGTCGCTGCCTCCCCCGTCGACGGCGATCTTTTTATTTTCTTTTTGTGACTGAGGAATTTCATTCAAACTGAATGGTGTTGAGTACAATCATCCCTCACCGTACTAAGGACATTCGGTGGGAGATCAGAAAGCCACTCTCCCTCCGTCTTGTCCACCATCGCACACCGAGCAAGCTCATGCGCTGCTCTATTACAGACGCGATTTGCATACTGAAACAAAAGGCTAATAAAATGTGTGCTCCGTTCCTGTATCTCTCGCAGAATTGGAGAAATGATTGATCGTTGACGATCCTGAATTTCCCACAGATTGAGCAGCTCAAGGCAATTGGTTTCCACCATCAAATGTTGTATGCCATGCTTTTCAGCGATCTCGCGGCGTTATTCCCCCATCGACGGCGATCTCGCGGCGTTATTTCCCCATCGACGGCGAGCTTCTCCCGGACTAGGTTAGATCTCGGTTCCTATCACAAATGTTTGGTGGTGAGCAAGCTTTTCTAGGGCTCCTTTATGTTAATTTTGTTTCCAACCCCAAAAGTATTAAGACTCCATCTAATTTTTTATGGCTTGTGTTCTAGGGTTCGATGACGATTTTTGCACTGGGGATTTGCACGACGATAACGACGGCCTTCCACATACATGATGTAATTTTGGTGTTGTAGGATGTAACTACCCTATACATAAGATGTAATTTTAGGGTTACGGGATGTAACTATCCATATGCAGGATGTAATTATAGTGTTGTAGGATGTAACTACCTATTGAGCAATCAATATCACCAGGATGTAAGTGCATCCATTCTAAGACTAAGTTTTGGGGCAGGATATAATTTAGCATCAGTGGGATGTAATTTAGTAACTTAGTTCACATGGATGTAATTCAGTTCAATATGGATGTAACTTAGCTCATTATGGATGTAACTTCGTTCGTCATGTATGTAACTTAGTTCAGCATGGATGTAATTTAGTTTAATAGGAGAAGTAACTTAGGTCAGTATGGATGTAATTTAGTTTAATATGGGATATAACTTTATTATAATCTGGATGTAACTTTATATAAATTGGGATGTAGCCTTAGTACAATTCAGATGCAAGGGACGGCGGCTGTCATGGGGAAGGCGAAGGAAATCAGACGGCGTGGCGGGGCGCGAGGATGCGTGGGGACAGCGCTGCGTGGGGGCGCATGGGCCGCGAGACGCTGGGATCGCGCGGGGGGTGCAGGGTGTTTTCCGTTTTCGGAATAGCGCGGAATCGTGTTTTCTCTTTTTTTTTGGGGGGGGTCGCGCCGTACGAATAACCGACGCCCGGTCTCCGTCTAGGGCGACCCGGGCGGTCCCTGCACCGTGCGGAGGAGCGGCCGCCGCCGACGCCGCAGCCTCCGACCCCCGTTCTTTCTCGTCTCTGACCTCCTAGCCGGCGGCGAGGAGGAGCGGGGGTCCGTCTTTTAGTAGATCAAGTCCTCAATCGAGTTCCTAGGTCTAGGGTTTTTCGCCGTCGATGCTTGGCGGTGGAATTAGGATTTGCCGGAGGAGCGCGGCTCCTTTGCGGCTTGTTTTTCCTGGTGGCGTCGACGATGCGAAAGCGACGACGTTGCAGGGGAATAACTTCTCCCGACTTCTTCCGTTCTTCGGTGGTGATCTACTCCGACGCCAACAAAGAGGCGAGGGAGACCTGTTCAGGAGTCCCGAGTCGACGCATCTTCGTCTTTTTTAGGTGATGATGTTGCTGACCTTTTTAATCTTATGGAAGATGGTCTCTGGTGCAAATCCGAGTTGTGCTGGGGTTGCGAGCGGTGGAATCGAAGGATGCGTCGTGGGTGCCGGAGTTGGCCGATGTGCCTGGGAGGCAGCGTACTCGGCTGATTCGCCTAGCAGTAAGCCCTCCTCTGCGGCCTCCATTTTCTGGAGATTGGCTCTTGCGACCGACGACAATTGGGAAGCGGCTTCGGTGGCGGTGACGAACGGATCCCTGAGGGTTTCGAGGAAGATGAATAGAAGTTTTGGACTTCTTTGTATTTTTTCTTTTCTTTGGGTTTCTGTTTGTAAAGGGACCGGTGTACTGTGCTAAGATCAGTACATTTTCCTTCTAAAAAAAGAGAAACTCTTGTTACCCTGTCAAAGAAGTATAATTGGTTTATGAAGGCCTCACAAAGTGACATAGTGGAAGGAATTCTTCCATTCGACGAC
Organism: Leersia perrieri; assembly: GCA_000325765.3. Taxonomy (NCBI): domain Eukaryota; kingdom Viridiplantae; phylum Streptophyta; class Magnoliopsida; order Poales; family Poaceae; genus Leersia; species Leersia perrieri. Next base: position 26,373,992 of record CM002476.1, read on the forward strand.
CAAAATGAAGAAAATTGTGGTACTTTATAAGATGAACGGTGCTCTCAGCGAAGCAAAAGAAAGTGCGTACCCTCTACGGTTCTAAGTTATATATACTACCGCTCTACAGTCCAGTTAGTGCGTAGTACAACTGTACAAGCACATCTAACTAAGCTGTAACGGCAGGTGTAAGCAACGTGCCTGTCGGCTGAGTTTGTTTGGAGTACTAGGTAAGCAAGCATGATTGCAAGAGCATGCGCATGCCGATCGTTGGCAGTACAACATCCTGAATCCTGATTGCTTACTCTTATCTCTTTGTTCATAGTTGTTACGAAAGCATTGTGCCTTTTGTCGTTTGACAGAGAAAGCCAGTTTAGTTAACTGACCTTACTGCTTTAGATTAATATCTCTTACTCTCCTTCGCATGCAAGATTGAAATACTGACCCGTTCGTTCTTTTCATTTTTTTTCAGCACAACGAGTATTAGTGTGAAGTTTCTAATGAACGGTTGTAGCTCCATACGAGCAAAGCCCGGATGTTATTCCATTATCTTAAGAAAGTCCTCTGGGGAGCATAATCTTGTAATACTCCAAGGTACATGTGAAAAATAAAATATATCAGCTGGCACAAGACCAAATAATCACCTCACAAGCATAATGCAGACATGCATTAAAGATCTTGTGTCGGCTGGAAAAAACGAATACAGGGGTAACAAAGCATTCATCATCGATATGGCCATTTGGCGTTAACAGATTCAATAACCCCATTTTTGAAAGGCATATGGCCAGGCCGCAAGTACAAATGTCAACCTCACACAATCTCGCTGCACTGGTAAAATATAAACCTTAAGTAAAAACTGGAAGTCAACCGAAAAAGAACTTGAACCATAATCCCCATGGTTTCCAAGCCAGCTAGGTCAGCACATCCAGAGCATACACAATTCATAACCGAAAAAACCCATGTTTTACAATTAATAGGTCAATCCATAGTTCATATTGTACACTGAATAGAAGCACACAATAATATAGAACACACCCTACATTTTTTTTTTCACCGATTCAATATTTTTTTTACTCTTCAGTCTCACACAAGCACAAACAGATTAAAAAAACTGCCTGTAAACAGTTAGAACTGTCTCAAATCAACCTTGCTCTTCGAGAGTGCAATCTAAATTAGAAAATACACAAAGGAAGAAAAACAACCTAACAATCATAAGCTCTGATGTTCATATGACCGAATCATGAAACCGGAACATCCTTAAGTGAGGCAGGATCCACCTTAGGAGGGTCTGAATGGCGTCTTCCTCTTTCCTTCAGCTTATCTGAAGGATCAATATTTGGTTTCTCTGCAACTGGGAAGGATAAGCGCTTCTTGATTGAAGAATGGACCAGGGGTACTCTCTCAGGTACCTCAAACCTGTCTGTCAATAAACTGCGGTACCGGGACTTTGCCCTTGCAGATTCTGTGGACTGCATGTAGCTGGGGAGAGCTGGTGTGCTTGTTAGGCTAGCATCATCGCGAACAGAGGCACCACCTGTGCTTTGCCTCCTTGGGCGTTCTGAGCGTATGCTTGTGATGCTCCTCAAGTCATCCTCCTTGTATAGCCAGCTATCCCTTGGACTTGCTGGTCTGATCTTTCCACTCACTGAGGGAGCCCTTGAGGGGGGAGTTGATGGCGATTGTCGGCTTGGTGGACGACTTGACTTGTTTGGTGTTCCAGGTCTCTGTAATGAGATTGCGCGGGGTACATAGGTATGAGCAGCACTAGTGCTGTGATTCTTTGTCGAATAAACGTCCTTAGGATCCTTGTCAGATGCCATTCTGCTCTCCCAAGGTCTTGATGTCATCCAGCGTTCCATCCAGCTCCATCCCCAGTTAGGATTCCCTTGGTCTGTGAAGGTAGGTGTTATAGTTCGGCCAGAATTCTTCCACTGCATGAGACAAAATAAAAGGTGCATTTTTGAGTAATAGGAAACACAAGTACATCTATTGAGATATCGATAAAGCTTCAATAAGTAAGAACAGATCGGAAATTTGCCTGGTGAGAAAATGCATAGGCAAGCGCTCTTTCCCTCCTTAGCGCAGCTTCTTGTTTCATCATTAGGCTGGCCTCGACCTGCTCCTTTGATTGATGACTATGATCCCAGTCTTCATCAACCTGTCAATAAAGTAAAGTAGCATAGTATTGTTATAAATCTGTTTGAATCGACATATTCTATTGTAGCAGAATTTTTGTTTACGGTTACATAAACTCTACAATCATGCAACTGTAATTTTTGTTATGGTATCTCTTTCTTCTACAAGTAGAGATCACAGAATTGCCAAAAGAATTATCAACAAATGAATTTAGGATCTTGGAAGGAATGTGGAGTGCTCACCTTCATTTTCTCAAGTTCCCTTTGATGCTTTAATTGTAGCTGCCTTTGAAGAGCTTGTTTTTCTTCCTCCATCTTCACCCTTCTAGAGTATATTTGAGTTTGAACTCTGGTCATAGTTTGTGTGCAATTCAATGTGTGTGCAGTTTGGCGTTTGACAGCATTTCCATCAACCAGCGACTTTAACCTAACTAGCCCTCTAAGTGCTCGCAGTGCTCTTCTTGCCTAAAATATTAACATTTGTAAAATTAGTAACCACTTGACGTCACATGAAAACAAACTTAAGAATAAATATATAGCTCATCAAGTCCCAATGGAATCATCCTAACTTGTTTCACTTTCACATGTTTAGCTATTATATCAACAACACATTCTAATGTGTAACATTGGAGTCTAGAAACATCAAAAGCTTCAGACAAATGCATGTTTCATGCTGACGACCAGCAAAATACGATGTTGATGGTACCCTCAAAATGGACAAAGCACGAAATGATGCATTTGACAGCAATTTTCTACCTACCAAATCAGGTATCTTAAAAAAATCTTAAAACGTAACAGGCCATAAGCTAAGGTGCATGTTCAGCATTAGCAACGAAAAATAGATGCCCAAGCCAGTGACAAACACAAATAACAAGATATATTCTTCTTTTTTATATTTTGTTCGTGAAAAGACACAATTGTTCTACAAGTGCAGATCCTTACCAGATAACCCCTGAAGGCAGTCTGAATCTTGATAGCGGCAAGTTCTTCCTTTGAACTAACAGGTGTTTTCGGCATGGCCGTAGTGGCTGTTGTGAGGCGAACCACCTCAGCAGCGGCCTGGGCAGCCACAGCAGCAGCTTCTGCAGCAACAGCAGAGGCAAGTGCAACAGAGTAGGCATGCTTGTTCTGTTCACTGTCAGTTTCAACAGCCTTGACATCTTTGATCACCTCAGGCTGTGGCTGGGTAGGGAGTGTTGGCGGTGGCGGTGGCGGCTGCGGCTGCGGGGGCGGGGGCGGTGCTATAGAGGCAGACCCTGACACTGTTGAGGTCGAAGGATCAGACTTCTTAGACTTTCCAAATGGCCATTTCCTCCTGGATCTCGACTTGTCCGCCTTCTCAATCTTCATAGTAACCAAAAGGCACATTGAAGCAAGGGAAATTTTCATACAAGTATAAAATGTTTTGAGGAAGCAATATATTTCGGCATACCTTAGCTTCCTTTCCATCTGGATCAGATGAGCTGAAGACTTTCTTGACGGCACTAAACCAGTTTCCTTTCTTACCCATTTTTTCGGTGTTCCCTTATTCTGTCTTCAGATAAAGCCTAAAAGCATAAGAGCAGACACCAAAGGTTCAGGACACCAATGACTGTAAAAGATCAGCATAAATTGTGTGATCACCAGTAAAACATATCTGCAGAACCCAGAAGATTCACACGATCGCATAAACACACCAAAAAGGTTCTTTGTGTAATATATGTTAAGATCGGAAGTTTTTTCAGGCAAGATCAGAAGTTCTATCAGTGCGCTGCTACAGAGATTACAGCCTAGCCCCAATTGATCTAGTATCCACTCATAAAATGATTTAAGTTTACCAGGCAATCAGCACGCGCAGCAGAAATTAACAACAAAAACAGAAAACCAAAGCCTTCAAGCCATATTAAGAGTCAAAAAGGAAAAGAAAAAAAGGGGAAGGAAATGAACTCCATGGTTTCGAGCTAGACGATTAACATCGTTGCTAAACAAAACTCCACAGTAAATTACTACTTTTTTCACAACAAAAAGGGAGGTTTAACCACAAAATTATCCTAGTTCCGCGTGTTCTCAGAACACACTTGATCAATCGCGCAGCGGCAAAACCTAACAAACCAAACGGATCAAGCCTAACCCAGAATCCGACTGAATCCCCCGACCCAAACAAACCCCTTGCATCTGTGGCTGAAATCCATAAAAAATGCGCAGCAAAATTAACCCAGATTCACCTGGAGCGTAGCCGCAGGCCGCAGCAGAAGAGCTCAACCGAGAAGAACACCACACCCGGACGCAAAACCCCAAAAAGGACGCCTTTTTTACAGTGAGAAAGGCAAGCTTTCACCTCAAAGCAAACCAACCACCGAAAGCCGCTCACCTTCCTCGCCCAGCTGACGGCGCCAAGAACCTAACTCGAGCCGCCCTGCCTGCCTCTCAAGCCACCGCCCCCCGACTATACTGCATCCCAAGTCAGATCAAACCAATGACCCCAAGCATCTTAGGCAGGAAGAGAGATGGAAAAGGAAACAGCTCGAAGAGGCGAAAATAGTGGATAGCCCAACCTGTATTTTCCTCCTTTTTTTTTACTTTTCCTCTCCCCCGTCGAAAGGCGCCGCCGCTTTGGCTTTTATCGGCAGCACGCAGAATTGATTCGCCTCCTCCAGTCCAGTCTCCACCCCCGTCGACGACGACCCCGCCCGCGTCTCCACCTCCTATCACCGCGCCAGCCGTTACGTGGGCCCCATCGCACAGTGACCGTACGACGTCCGTCTCGCGCCGCGGTCGCCGTGCCAGCCGATCGAGAGAGGCGCTGTCGCTGTCGCCTCTTATGGAGGCGAGGCAGGCAGGGGAATGTGGGGAGTATGACAGGTGGGACCCACCACGCCGGCCGCAGCGGAAAGGACGTTAGTACGTTACGTACAGAGGAGCTGAAGACGAGACGTTACACGTTAGCCGATCAGCTCGTCCTGTAGGAGACGGGGTGGATCACAGGTGGCCCACACGTCAGGGAGGCGTTTTTGTGGGTGGCCCACACGTCAGGGAGGAGTTTTTTGCCGTTGGTGTACGCGCGTACGTACCGGCCGGCGCCGTACGTGCCTGCCTAACCGATGGCACAGGTACGTACAGTACCCAACCGTGACACCTGTAGAGTGCCAAAGTATACGTGGTCCACATGTAATACTCCTAGTCCTAGATAGGAGTCGTCCTTTGGTTCAGTTAGCGTGAGGGCCCGGGCCCACCTGCTACTTGCCCTACTTGCCGTTAATGACGCGTTAAATGGGGGCGTTGCCGTTTATGGCTGAGTTAAGGTGGGTACTCCGGTGATCCGGTCTTCTATACTCGAGATGCAAACGTTGCAGTTGCAGTGTTTGCAAAGCTGGGAAAACTGAAACTTTGCAGAGCTGGAAAAAAACTGAAAAAGGCTTTGCTCGGCAGTTTTTACACGTACAGTACAATGGTACAAGCTGAGCAACTGTGGCATTTGTAACTTTTTGCAGGTTATTTTTGCCTGTCGTGCCGTTTTTTTTCCAGAGCCTATGTTCCGAGCGGGAGGGGAGGGGGGGCATAAAACAAGTGCAAATGGATGGCGAATTGGCGAAGGCACATCATCAATCATGCGATTAGAATAGCGTTGGTGTCAGTGAGTGACAGTGCAAAGCCGACGACGAGATGAGATCCGTTTACTTGAATACTGTTTCTACTGTGTTTTTTTTTCCTAATCTCTATCTCCGTGTCTATGCCAGCCTTTGTGCGGTGTCTTGGATCTTGGTGGGGAGCGCGGCTAGCTAGTCTATTTGGCCTCGGTTCATGGTGCGCTCGCACGTGCAGAATGCCAGATTGGGCAGCCGTCTCCGGCCACCTTTTCACCCCGCGCGCGGCCGGGTGAAACAAACGCTTGCCTTTTGTTTTCACCCGTACGCGCGAGCGAAAGGCTCTGCCTTTTACCTGCAACTTTTGATTGCCACAGTGAGGGCGCGATGGATTGTGCCATTTCTAATTTTCACCGCGGCGGCGCGGGGAAAGAATCATGAGAACGTGCTAATCACCGAGAGGCGAGAGCTTTTTCTGTCCAGTGCTCAGTGCTCACATGTCATCATTTTGACACTAAAGGTATACAGTATGTTATTGTATTTATGTAGTCACATGCGCTAACCCAGGTGGCTAATCATTGAGGGAGATTATAGCCTCTGCCGGTAGAATCTCGGCGACGGATAATTTGCACTTTGCAGCGAAGTGAGTAGTACGTACCGTAATCCGGCACTGATATTTGTATATGTATTATTGTATGCACAATGTACTACTACTACTCTCTTTTTTTTTGCGGGGATACTACTGCTACTCATTATCAGTCCGTGGTGGTATGATTCTTTTATTATTGTGAAACTACAAATCTTTGTGCTAATCACATCTGTGATCATGTTTCCTTGTTGATAGGAAGTTCACTACTGGTGCCGGCCCGGGCCTCGGTTATATTCAAGCAGAAATTATTGTACGGTGAGCCGGTGATAAGACTGAGCTATACGAGCTTGAAGTGGGTGAGCAACCGAACATAAAAACGATCGTAAGTGCAATAGATTTCGTAACAACAAAAGGAAAAGACATGGTAGTAGTTACCGACCTAGTACGTGCACATGCTAGTACCTTGCAAATCGACCTAGTATGAGATGAAGTTTGATGTCCATGACTCCACATCTCCACGTCCACGGACAGGATCACAAGGGTCCTAGTAGTCTGTACTGTCAACTATACAGAGAGCGGCAGTGCTCTGCCCTAGGAACTCGTTTGGGCCGTTGGATCAGAATTTGGTTGGAACTGGGATGCTACAGTGCGTTTGATGCAGTTTGTATGGCTGGAAAGACGCACAAATGCCAAGAGAATTCTAAAGCTTTTGCTTCTATCCAATTGTTTTTGTTACTACAATGCAAATGCAAAATCAATTACTTAGCGTGCGATTCTATACGCTAATTAATGAAGATGAGAGATGCACTTGCTAGCGCAGTGGCAAAAGGGCTATGGTTTCAACTATGAGGTCCCGCGTTTAAATCCTGACACGCTCATATTTCTATCTTAATCAAATTGACAGTGGATTCCTTCTTACTATCCAACTTTAAAACGAACGGTTCACCTTTGATTAGTCACTACAAGATTTCTAACTTTTACCGAGTGGGTTTATACCGTCGGCCACCTTTAAATACCGTCGGGCACAATAAATTACCGAGCGTAAACCGTCGGCCACTTCCCCTCGGGCACACGTGGTCGGCAATTCAACCAATTACCGAAGGTACCGTCGGTATCCTTTTTTCCGAAGGTTTCTTCCCGAGGGCTTACGGTCGGGTTTGCTTCTCCTAGACCTTGTATTGTTCTACTTCACCGACCATATTTTCCGAGCGTGTACAGTCGGTCATCCATTGAGCAACGGTACTAATAACCATCGGGCTTTGTCTCAATGAGAGTTTTACTTTTCAATTGGCACCATCGGTAATATTGTTACCGAGGGTTTCTTCCTAAGCGTGTATCATTGGTTTTCCATTGATTGATGGTACTATCGACTGTTGGGTTTTGTTTCACCGAGAGTTTTTTTTCCTCGGCTTTCCAAAACTGTTGGCCATTTGATAAACGATGGTTATAGGGACCTTCGGAAAAATATATCTACGTAAGTTTATTAGACCGTCATCCAATTGTTATGCTTGAAAATAGTATAACCGAAGGTTTAATTAGGTTGGAGAACTAATACATCCCTCGGCGATTTGTGATTTTTGTACATAACATAGGCATATATATAATTTATACTGGTAGGAATCTCAACAATAATGTAGCTTAATCAATATACACGTACACACAAACATCAACTATATCCAGAAAAATTAAGTTCAATTAATCACAAATTAATCCAAATAGAAACAAATATTTGTGATCTGTCACCATACTGAAAGGAAGTTACTGTAAATCATGACATGTCTTTGTCTTCACGAAAGACTTCACCTAAACAAGTAAACAAGTCTGTAGCATGCAGTATAAAATAAACTGAGCTAATTCCTCAAAATGACATGATAATCTGTTTTAATTTTTGCCTTTGAGATCCTGCTTCATCAAAAGCCAGCAAATAGCTCCTTTACCAACCCCCCATGTCATCACCTTCATCTGCATCCATGTCCCACATGTCTTCTTCTATATTTGCATATCCATTTTTGCTTTCAGACATTGAATAATTTCCATCAGTGTCATCACCATAGTTAGCACTCTCGGTTACTAATAAGACCCTTCGGCAACTTGCATCAATTTTCGAGTGTCATATTAAAACCCTCGGATACTAATATACCCCGTTGGTCACTTGTAACCATTTCCGAGTGCTACACCAAAACACTTGATTACTCAAATGTACCGTCGGCCACACCTTATGTAGCCGAGTGTTTTCTTTATAACCTTCACCAAAATCTAAAACGGTCGGCCACCTTAATATTTCTAACCGTTTGTAGGATTTTGTTATTGGACGCTTGGGAAATCTTAGGATTCTAGTGAGTAAGATATCAGTTTAATATCTCGGGCCCACATTACTCAAAGAAATATCTCGGACCCACTTTAGATTCATGCCCTTGTAAAATATTGATGGCGCGGAGCGTTGGTTAAAATTTAGCAATACGAATATTTTGATATTATATGAACTTAATGTAGATTGACAAGTTTTGGCTTTTAATCGAGTACTTACATGTTTTGGCCCACTTTAGATTCATGCCCATGACAATGCCAAGAGTATAAGTATTTGGAAACGGATGCGGCATATACTAATACTATGAATTTGTATGGAGGTTTTGTTCATATTTGTTGAACAAGGATGTGACATGTCCTGATCTAGATACTTATATATTTAGACATAGGGAGTATGTATTATTTAACTGACCAAATAATTGTTTGGAAAATATTGGATTCAAACCAAATTGACCTTATTACTATTTTTTAATAGAAAAGTATTGGCATTGTCATGCCCGAGATGTGCAACACCCTATGCATCAAATGTTTTCCTGATGATTGACATACCATACTGTACTTATAGGATACTACCTCCCTCTCAAGATATAAGAAATATAATATATTCTATTATTGTGAATCTGGACATGAATTATGTCTAGATTCACAGTACTAGAATAGGTCACATCATCTTGTACATGTGTTTGTATTTAAGACGAAGGGAGTACTCTTTTAGTATCAAAACCAAAGTGGTACAGTTGGTCACCTTTACCAATGTTTGTGCCTAGCCGCGGTTCACATCACGCCACCATCTACTTCCATAACACATACGACTTCGTCAATGCCATCATCATGCTGCCTAACCTCGTCTCCGTGCCCAAATGCCTCGGGATTTCTCTTCTTCTCGCATCCATGTAGCGCTAAAAGAATTTGCAGGGAGTAACTGCGTGTGGAGGGACGGACGTCGGTGACAAGATATTGGTGTCGACCCTTAGCATTAGAGAGGTTGGCAGTGACATGTGCCATGTCATCATTTAGATTAGTTCAACCGTCACATGTACAAATGGCTTGCGCCAACATCGTTAACGTCGAGACGTTTGATCTCAACGTTTGTGATATTGGCGCCAAAAATCTATTTATTAAATAAATTATTATGGTTTTTTAAAAAAATTATTTGAAACAACTAAAAATGTAAAACCAGATACGGTATTGCTCTACCACAATAATTAAAAAGACAATACTCCAATTTGTACATATCATATTGGAGTAGAACAAGTTGCAGTAGAACAGTTTGTAGCGTTCTCCAAAACAACACCCTTAAGAAACATGTCCGTGCCTGGTACATATCATATTGCTGCTTATTATATATCTGCACAAAATCAAATATGTGTTGCTTGTTGTCTCCGAACAAGGAAAATGTCTCTTAATATCAAGTATATATGATGCCCTGAGGAAAGCACCATACTTTTCTTAATATCAAGTATATATGATGCCCTGAGTAGTTGAACACGGATTTGTTCCTTTTTTTTAAAAAAAAAAAGTTTCAAACCAGGGCGGTACACGACGTTAGAAGGATCAAGAGGATAGACACACCGGGGCTGATTCCATTGCTAAACCGGAATATTTCCAATGGTCTTATGCAGGATGCGCAACATCTCAGCTGAAATGCTCAAACGGCATACTTTTCATTTCCTTCACCTAAAGAAATTAAGAAAGTCGAACAAAATCAGCTGTCGATTGCTCCATTTTGCTCCAGACATGAGTTCACGTCACAACGTGGCCACGCTCCTCAACCCGAAACACCTTTTCCTCCTCCCCTAGGAACAAGACAATATAGCAATCACAACACCTGAACGAGTAGCAACAAAGCATACAGAACCGATCGTCCGATCTCCAAACATGCCATGAACCCATGATGGTGCGGTTCATCGAAGATATCCAACAACACTACACCAGTACAGACCTCCCGGAGGGCAAGATGACCAGGCGCCAGTGCACCATCCCCCACACCCACAAATAACCAGGCCCGTTCGTTTCTCGTTGATGGGCGCAGTCATGGTAGAAGCAGCAAGGGGCCCTCGCGGGCCATGGTTCTCATGTGACAACAGGCGACGCCAATAATGCGCCACTACAAACTGTTCTCCTGCTACGTGATGGGATCAAGGCATCATGGGATGGGCCTCGTGCCGGGATCCGCATGGATAATGCTGCCGTCTGACAGTATTGGATTGGATGGATTGGTGATGTTGGGGGCAGTCGGGCAGAGCAGAACGCATCGCATTGCCAATGCATGGCCAGCATGGGTGGTTCTTCTTCTTCGCTACTGTTACTGCTTTGCTTTGCTCCTGTTGCAAGGTTGTGGGTGACAGTATCAGGCCGGTATCGGACTGTGCCTTTTTTTTTTACCACGGTTTAACACTTTTTTTTTTTGAGAAGGCCACGGTTTAACACATAAGTTTGTTGCATAAAGTCCAAGCGAGAGAGCCAGCCTGAAGGTGCGGTGTTCATATGGGATCCTGATGAGAGAGGTTGGTGATGTTTGCTACTACTTCGGTGATGAAATGGGCTAGCCCACACAGCCACACTGGACTGAGAAATGGGCCTTAAAGCTGGAAATGGGCTGAATTGTGTGAATCTGAAAAGCGTATAACTCACGCGGAACCAAATTAACCAAAGGAAGAAGCAAGGTCAGAGATGAGAATCAGAATGGATGATGCTTGCTTTGTTGATGTGTTTTGCACACGCTATGCAGTGAAAACCAAATTACCTACTCCAACCTGTCACGCCCGGATGAATTGACCCTTCATATACCACGTATAATACAGCTATGAGCACGTTTACCCCCCAAACCAGTACAATCACTCCTATGTTTTTCCCTTTTTTGTACCACCAAAACAACCGGCAAAAAACAATTTACTACTACACGAGAAAGACGAACAATTCCCTAGCGCGCGCGCATGGCGTGCAGCAGCATGCTCAGTTTAATTCTGACCAGCGGATCAGCGATCATTTCTTCCACATGCCGCTGATCCGCCTGAGCACGTTGCCGTTCTTCCTCGCCGCCGCGTCGTCGTCGAGCTCGTCCCACATTCCGGCGTACTTGCCGCCGCCTTCCAGCGACTCGCTCCGGTCAACCACCTTCCCATTGCCGCCGCCGCCGCCGCCGCCGCCTTTGCCCACCGTGAGCAGCGCCATGGCCGTCTCCGCCGCCTTCCTCCACTGCTCCGCCTGCACCCTCAGCCGCCTAAGCTCCGCCTCCATCTCCCCCTTCTTCGCCGCCGCCTCCGCCGCTGCCGCCGCGTCGGCGGCCGCATCCGTCGTCGTCTTCTTAGACTCGTTGGAGGTGTACTGCTGCAGCTCGAGCCTCAGCTGCCCGTTCTCCTGCAGCGCGCCCTGCAGCTTCTCCTTCAGCTCGTTCTTGCTTTCATCGGATTGGAGCTTCCTGTTGGCGTCCATGGCTTGCCGAAGCTCGGAATCCTTATCGAAGAGGCTCGCCTTGAGGAAAATCACCTCCGACTTGGCGCTCTCCAGCGCCGCCACGAGCTTCCCGTGCCGGAGATCGGACTCCATCTTTATCTGGTCCATCAGCTCGTACGCGCACTGCGTCTCCACCGTGCTCAGAATCCTCTCCTCTTGGAATCTCTCCTCCGTCGCCTCCAGCTCCGACCTCAGCTCAGCCACCTCCGACACCGAAGCCGAACAGCTACAACGATCACCGGCGATCTCCTCCTCGAGCGCCTTCACCTTGGCACGTGACTCCTCGAGCTCCTTGACCACGAGGCTGAACGAATCCATCAGCTTGGAGCCATCGGTGAGCAGCGAATCGATGGTGAAACGGCTCGCCTCGAGCTGCTGCTTGCACTCCTCGTGCAGCGCACGCGCCTCCGCCTCGGCCTCCTCGCTCGCCTTCAGCTTCGCCCTCAGCTCGTCGACGGTGGCAGCCGCCTCGACCATCTCCTGGTTCCGGTCGACGCGGGCCGCGGCGGCGAGCTGCACGCGGAGGCGGTGCACCTCGCCCATGGCGGACACGAGCGCCGACGAGTCGGCCGCGTGCTGCTTCTGCATCGCCTCCAGCTCCGACTGCCACGACCGGTCGCGCTCCTGGGAAAGCCGACGGAGCTCGTGGAGGCGGGTCTCCTCGGCGGAGGAGAGCTCGGCAAGCTGCGCCCTGGCCTCGTCGGCGTCCTGCACGGCGCGCCGCTTGGAGTGCTCGGTGGAGAGCAGCTGCTCCTTGGCTTTCTTCAGCTCGTCTTGCAGCTGCGACAGCTGGGACTCCAGCTCCGATAGCTTCGTCGGTGGCCTCCTTTTCTGGTCATTTTCATCCCACAGGAAAACACAAAATGCCGACAGACTATTAGTGCTCATAAAACTCATCAATTTCGTTTTCAATATTAGTAACTTGAACAAGATGATTTCGACGAGAATTGTCATGCGCGTCATTGTGATGTTAAAGTGCTAGTAGAATTTTTGCAGTGATTGAGGTATCAGTGGATACTTCTATAAGGATTATATAACTGCTGACAAAAAAGAATGATGCGACAAACAGAATTGATGCCTGCACTCATAAAACGTGCTTAATCAGCTTGCTAAAAATATTTTCAGTCAGAAACATTAACAGCGCAGAAAACAAATGATGATGCTAATTGCAGTTTCTCTGTCCAAATCAAGAACTTTTTCAGTGTTTGGCTGTTTGCTAACTCGAACCAACCTGCACTCACTGACTGCTCCCGCACAGTACATGATTTCTGGTATAACTGCTAGTGATCTCAATTCATCTGATTCCGAATTCTGACAGGAGCTTCAACATCTATCCTAAATTCGCTCATCAATCAATATCCCGGACCACTTAATTAAGCTACGAAAACCTTCTGTCTGGTTCGGTGTCATTGACAGTGTGTTCCATTAAGAGAGAGACCGACCAAGAGCCAACAACTACTACTAATTGAGAAGGTGTCGCAAGTGCCCACAGAGAACACTACCCATCAGGGGAAAAATACGAAAAAAATCTGTGGCATTTAAGAACAGCCAACTATATCATTGAAACACTTGTAACGAACTATGGATTAGAATCTGACAAAATTTCCATTCACATGCCAGAGCAGATGTACTTCTACCAAACGACAGTACTGAAACTCTACTTGGAAATGGAACCGCCCAACAGGAGTGTACTAAACAGTAGAGATTTGCATTCAGATACCTCTCTCTCGGCGCTCATCGTCATGCGGCGTTCAACCTTGGGACTCCTCCCGGTGGGCGACTTCGTCGACGGCCGGTCGGCGGCGGAGTCCCTCGCCGTCCGGCTCGTCTTGCTGGCTCCTTGCGAAGACGTTCGCATAGGGTGTTCCAAGGAGCCATTCCTTCATGTCAGAAAACAAATCAAGTAAGATTTTAAAAAACTGCAAGAATCACAAGGCATGCAGGCTTCACACCGAAGCGCGTTACCTCCCGCTTGTATTGCTGGAATATAACTTGAGAAAATGCATTTTGTTCAAAGATAGCATGGCTACAACAGGCAGGAGATTTCAGTTCCCCTCTTCATGCCAGATAACAGCAAAAGAAAGAATCTTCAACAAAATCAATCAGCAGAGAATAAATCGACGGTATGGGATATCTTCTGAATGGAATTCGAAATGGCTCAAGATGTCAGCTCAAGCAGGATGCCGAGAAACGGGATGTAATGGGGGAAAATACAGGGAACCCGATGCTGAAAGGAGCAAAGAGGCCGAAAAGAAGTGGAGGAGGGGAGCAAACGAGCGAGCGTGAGGCAGGAACCAAGAAAAGGAGCAGCGGCATTAAGTTAATCTCCCGGTGTGCAAGCACGGGATCAAAAGGGCGAGCTTTACAGATGTGGTTAGCGACAAGTGGACCACCGTCCCTTGGCGCCGAGCTCAAGAACAAGACACGCATTGTGCAATGCAAATGGAGCTATCTGCGAGCAGTCACGGTCACATGCGCCCTGATTTGAAAACTTGGTCTCTTCTTTGGCTCCAAGAGTAAAAATTATCAAATTTTAAACGGGGGCCAGGCAGGAAGTGATAAGGAGAAACCTTTGTTTACAGCAGCCCAATCGCAAATTCTTATAGTATCACAGATCAGTGCCATATCTACAACTGTAGCTAGTCTCTGTTTGAACTCCCCTGGCAAGGAGTGTGAGCAGTGCTACTTCCATGTGAAAGAGTTTTCTGCCTCTCAACTTCTGTTGTGTCTTCCTCAATTGCTCGTGTTGTCGTGCAGGATAGAATTGTAACATGGGCTTGCAACTGAACTGAAGGCCAGATCAGAGAACATTTGCATTAACAAAACCGATGCATGCACATTGACTAATTAACCCTGGTTCAACGGCTGAAGATGGAGAAGGGAATCTAACATCACATAGCGTGATCATAGGGAGATAAAAGAAATCATGTGTGCAGCAATCACCAAATGGCACATGGAATGTGGCATAGAAGGGGGTGAAATGAATGGAAACAAACCTTATCTTGGCTGTCTGCATGACTATATCTTTATTTCAGAATTCAGAGCCACAGCAACACCAAGGTCTCCTACAAGAAAGCTGCAACAAGACAAGGAAAAAAGAAAAGATGAGTGGTCAGCTCCCTCTCTTTCAACAAATTTAGAGAGGAAGGAGAGGGCAAGAGACCCGGCTACAAGATGAACAAACACTATATCTTCACATGAACAATGCAACTAGATAATGGCAATGCAATGCAGCATCGCATCCTGCTTGCTTGCCCGCCTAATCTGGCACTAACTAGTACTCCAACCACTTAGCCAACCACAAGGACAGCAGCGTGGCTTTTAATACTTATGGCCAACCTTAAACTGGGAGATGACAACACATGGTGAGGAAGGGGGTGAGCAATCCGATTCTTTAAGCTTTGCCACGGGCGGTGATGGCTCTCATGATCACTACTAAAGGTCTACATGGTCCCTTGGAAGATAACACATTATACACACACCACTACAACTACCAAACTTAAGGCTGCAGAAAGGTAGGCCTGAAGCAAGCAAGAATCCACCACCCCAAGGCTTCCCCTTTTGTTTGCTCTCTCTTTCGCCTTACTCAACTCCCCCACAGAAAAGCAATGGCGTCCACACCCTAATACTCAGCTGAATCATGCATGGCCATGGTGCAAAAGTAGTTGGAGGACCTAGACACAATGACAGCTATAAACCCCAAACAGAACCCCCCCTTCATTAGCACAAGCACAGTAGTGAAAACAAAAAAGACACTTGCTCTACCAACGGTTTACCCCCAGAATAACTAATTAGATAGACACGTAAGCATGTGAGCTGGTCTTCAGACGACTGATGTCGATGAGACAAAAATCAAAACAGAGCTTTACAGCTTGTATCTGGATAAAGAAGAAAGATTGTCAGCTAAACAAGGCAGTTAGGTCAGGTGCTAGCTAGAGTTGGGCATATAGCCATATACGAGAATAAAGGCAAAATTGGGGATTACTTCAACGAGGAAATGCATGCTGAGTGGCAATAACCAATCGCAATGGGGAGGTGGCAAAACATTTGTGGCTGATTGGATCATGCCATGCATGATGTAACTGGTAACCACCCACGATGTAAATTGATAATGTTCAGAAAAGTATTAAGCGAAACTGAACGAAGAAGCCTCACCTCAACTAGCTGGGGGAAGCTAGCCAGGAACCCACAAATCCACATGCCTTTCTTCTCTTCTCTGCTCTCCTATGCTATGCAAATATGCTTGGCTTAGCCTTCCTATCAGAGAACGATGCCTTGAGAAGCCATTGCCCAAGGTGAAGCAGAGCTGCAGGCAAGTAGGATGTCATGCTCTTTAAATAAGGCGGGAAGGGGACAGGTCTTGAGGAATTCAGAATTCAGAAAAAGCCTGCAGCGAGCAGAACCGCAAGAGGATGAACAATCATTTCGGTGTTTTGGCCTCCGGTGGACGAAATCAATGCCAATGAAATCCGCACATATATAATCAGTGCTTGATTTGTTTAGAATTTTCTTGTGAGATTTTCAACAGTTCCTGGTACCATGGTGCCGTCGCGGCCGACGCCACGCGCTAAGGTTCGTTGATCTTGGATAATGATCGATCTTCGTTGGCAATTTGAGTACGCTGCTTTGTTATTATTAGTACGACTGTAAAAGAAAGTAGAAAAGTACGTATAACGGCAGCCAGCCGGCAGTGCATTCAGAGTGCCAGCATGTTTTAGGTCGATCAAAGGTAAAAGCTCCTGCAGAACAAAGCGTGCTGTGCTCGGTGCTCCTAGCGCTTGCTTTTGGAGTACTTACACAGTTACACCAGTACAAACTTGCTGCCAAGCTGAAAACACACACACCACACAAAGACACAAGCAGTCAAAAATCAACCGCTTGGGTTGTGAATTCTGTTCGTAACATTTTTACTGCGAGAGGAGAAAGACTGGCAGGTCCAAGCTTTTTGTATTGTAGCCCCCGTGCTGCATACAGTATACAGAGGAGTCCCCAGTGGTACGAAACCGGTCACACGCGCGGGCGGGCCGCACCACGCAGCTCGCGTCCGTAAACACGACAAGTATCTAGGAGTATTTACCTTTTGCGGTTGAGCGCCACATGCTACACGCCCCCGCTTCTCCACGCGCGACACAGGCTAGCGTCCAACCGATATATGCCCCGCTACGCCCGCCCTTTGGTCCGGGCGCGCGTCGAGCGCGCGCGCGCGGCGCGGCACGGAGACATGCCACGCCGCGTGCGCTGAGCGCGGGCGCGGCATGTGAATGTGAAGTCGCTCGCGGTGAAGCCGCATGTGAAACCCCGTCGTCTCAAGTGAAACGAAATCTCCTCCTCCTCTCCACACGTGACATGGCCTCCTCGTCTCCACACAGCGATCGCGCAGAAAAACCCACGATTCTCTAGCTGATTCGCGGGAGGGAGTCGACGAGGGCAAGTTGCGGGGGGCAGGCAGGTGCCGTGAATCGTTCGTACGTTGGTTCTCACTTGCTTGCCGTTGTATCCACTGCTCCGTTGACGACAACGGCCAGCTCTCTCTCTCTCCGTCCGTCCGTCGCCGTCCACCGGGCGCCGTCCGAACGATCGCTCTCGCGCGTGCATGCATACATTCAATGTACGTACACGCACACGCACCAGCTCGTGCGTGTTCGCGATCGCTCGTAACTAGCAGAGGGATATGGCGTATTTATTCGGATTTATCACGTACGGCGTCGACGTCAGGGGGGAGCCTCGGCTTTCGCTATTGCGTCATTATCACTCGGTCGCGCTGTGCCTGCGTACGTGCTGTGTGACTGTAGTAGCAGTGTCACCGTCAACCTCGTTATCCCCTCGTTTATATTTATCGAAACTACATATCTTTTCCGTTGCTAATGCTCTCTCGGCGAGCCTAAAGCTTGCTCTAACTACAGTCGTTCGCAGCGGATTAAATGGCACGTCGTTTTCATGGGCCGATGATCACGGTCGCCGAACTGGATGGGCCAACTCCTGACGGTTCCAGCGCATCCAATAATCCTGAGATTTCCCACTTGACCACGATACGTTCCAGTTAATGGAGACGGAATTTAAGGAATCCATGCAATGTGTTGACGTCCAAAACCCCAAAATGTGAAATTTGGATGCCCTAAAATAGTGCACTAGTGATTGGTCGTACGTGTTCTGCAGGGGCCTATTAAGCACTAAACATAAACAAGGTAGACGCATATAAAACAGGAAATACATCTAGTAACTTATAAGAAGCTAACAACTACTCCATGTGAGTGAGTAGTAGCCAAACCGCGAGGTCTTTAAAAATGGGCAGATGCGGACTGACCGGAGCTGGTGCCTGGTGCTCAAGCTCAGCACCTTGTTAAAATCGCGAGTCAAGCTGAAAAAGACACCCAAACAAATGGCAAGGAATAACACAACATTCAACACAAGTAGCCCTGCCAGTATTCCACAACCACACACAACTCATACATCTTCAAAATTCTCAGACAGCAAAATACGTAGCAAATCCAACTGGGCTGACACCCAGTTGCAAATGGATCTGATACGGCCCGTATATTCTGGCCACGAGGCCGTATAAAGCCCACGTCAATTCATCGCTAATCACACTCGTCAGGCTGGAGTGACCCCGAAGGACCCAACCCAACCAACACGGTCACTCAACGGAACCGACAGGGTCGGTGCACGCCCCGCGTGAGAAACCTCGAAACCCGCCGCCGCGCCGGGCTGGACGCGCGACCGGTCCGCGCCCACCCAGGGAGGCAAATGGGCCCACATGGCAGCCACTGCCCACCGGCCGCCTTCCGAGCCGCTTCCTCCCCGCCTCCTCTCTTCCTTCTTCGATTGGGTCCGTGCGGTCTTGGCAGTTGCGCACTAGTAGCGCTTTAGAATTTCAGAGAAGGGAGGAAAAAAATAGAATTGTTCGGAGACCCAACCCCCGCGGCCTCAGATCTGAGAGAAGCCCTCCTCCTCGCGCGCGCGGGGCTTCTCGAACCTCCTAGAAGCTTCCGGAGGGGGACGCGGCGGCTGCTCCGGGGAGATGGGGGTGTTCGACCGGCTGCCGCCGATGGACCACCTGCGGTCCGAGAAGATGTGCTTCGTGCAGCTCATCATCCCCGCCGAGAGTGCGCGCCTCGCCGTCACCTACCTCGGCGAGCTTGGGCTCCTCCAGTTCAAGGACGTGAGTGTCTATCTCTCTCTCTCTATCTCGCTCGCCCTCGGCGCCCGTCGCTGCCCTCGTCCGGCCTCTCCCGCTCCCGGATCTGCGTGATCTAGCCTCGTGAATCCTGATCTCCCCCGCGTTCGCTTACGCGCGTAGTGCTCCATGCTCCTGGTTTTTGACCGTGCTCGGATCGGAGAGCTAGTTTTTCGTCATGTCATGGTGGCACTAGATCACGATGGCTGGCGATTGTTTCTGTCGTCTGAGCTGGTGTGGACTGCCGCGTGGATTGGATAGTTGTTGGCGACGTTGTTCTAGATCAGAGGGCATAAATGTGGTGATCGTATAAATGCATTTGGTTCTAGGGAGTGAATTGAACAATGTGCTAGTGCGCGAGATTTTCCTATGATAAGCATGGGTGGGAGTGGCGATGGTTTAACTACCTTTTTCGTGCTTTACTATTATCTTGTATTGATGCTAGCAGGTCCCCTGTTATGCAGTCTATGCATGCATTTTGCTTTGTATTTTGTTCCATTTTACATCAACCATACTGTTTGCGTTGGGGTATCATTCGTGGACAGTACATGCTTTGTTACTATCTAGCAAGAGTATTTGATGAATTGGTCTAATGGAATAAGCATTGTGTTTTTGTGATTCGGGTCTTAAAGTACACTAGGCCCAGTGTGTTTACAATAGCCTTTTGAATGCTCGGTTCATTTGCAAAACTCATTCGATTACAAGTGAGAAAGGAGCTGGGTTTGTGGACTCTGTTCACTTCATGAAAGTAGATGATGCTGAAATCTTAGGAGAATATGATAGAGAACCTTGTACATGAGAGGGAGACTTAGTCTTAAACTGCATCGTTATAGTTGTGTAGCAGAAAACTTTGTGAGTATGACATCATCCTAGCAAAGAACTTAGTCTTAGACAATGCTTTCTTTGAAACTTGTTCTCTTTTATTGAGTGTGCTATAATGGCTTAATTATGATTGAGAAAAAGGGCCCCAATTGCTCATCTATCTCTATTTTAATTTTATTCCTTTTTACCTGCAGTTGAATGATGATAAGAGTCCCTTTCAGCGTATATTTGTCAATCAGGTATCCAACCTATTATCCTTAATTTTTTTTAATGATGATCATATCACTTTGCGCACACCTTTCTCTATTCCATTATGCTAAGGTCTGGCTACCGTCGTATTCTGGCGATCATTATTTTTTACTTCATTTGGCCTGCTTATACCATGATCTCTGTTTGAATATCATGGCAACATGGTACTCCGATACTCCTCAAAGTACCAGATGATTTTTAAATGGGCACAAATATTAAGATGATTGTTAAATCGAGAGCACAGGTGAGCATGCCTTCCTTGTTTAAATGCCTAGGGAATCAGAGAAAATGGCTAGCAAGTCCGCATGAGGGTAAATAAGGTTAACAATCAATAAATCATGCATGCAAGTCCGCATTTTAGAAGTTGTGATGAGGGATTACCACCTTCTTTACTTGGGACTATTGAATGAACAAGTCAGGTAGTTACCTTGTTTTGCTTTTAAGAGGCATGCAAAGAGTAAGGAATATCATGTTGAGAATTTTTTCGGAGGAATTTCTTATGCCATATTAGATTAATTTGTACCATGAATTGGGATTTCCAATCAAGTTATTTCATAGTAGATATAACTAGCTCCTTGATTTTATGTATTTATTTTCTGCCACAATTTAATAGGTGATGCTGTAATTATGATTTTTTTGCCAACTGTTTCTTCTGTGCATGCTCACAGATGCATATTGAAACTCTTATTTCCTGCCTGTGGCAGAAAGTCTTCTGCCCAATATTTCTTTATGTAGGTTGATATTTTTAAATATAGCTCAATCGCCCTGCAGGTAAAGCGATGTGCTGAAATGTCACGTAAGCTAAGATTTTTCAGTGATCAGATCAACAAGGCAGGTGTTAAGTCTTCTGTTCGACCTGCAATGCAACCAGATATTGATTTGGAGGAGTTAGAGGTGCATTACTTGTGTCTTTATTAATTTTCAGTTCTGTTATTTCTGAAACTAATAACTATTTCAACAGAAAAAACAAAGTTTTTTAAAGACTTGCCTTTTCCTCTTTCAGGCAAAATTGGGTGAGCATGAGCATGATCTGCTTGAGATGAATACAAATAGTGAAAAACTACTGCAGACGTATAATGAGCTTCTTGAATTCAAGTTGGTCTTGTCAAAGGTTGTATCTTAGTTCTTGTGAAACGTAGTATTATTTGTTCCAGTTATTCTTTGTAACTGTTAGGATGTAAGATAATAAGATCAACATCAGTATGTGTTTGACACCTTATGATGATTAGGGAACTTTCTTCAGAAAAAATAGAAATTAGCCAAGAGCACGCTGCTTGTAACTGATGATTAGTCATTTTATTTGGTTTAAATTATGACGTGTAACCCTGCTCAGTATTTATATGTTTTTATTCTAGTTGCTATCTGTGCTAGTCTAGCAATAATGATTGTGCTCAACTTGTTCCTTTTTCTGTTTCTTCCTATACTTTCCTCAAATAACTTCTTGCAGGCAGGTGGGATTCTTGCTTCTTCTCACAATCATGCTGCTCCAGCTGAGCGGGAGCTAGATGAAAACATATTTGACAAGGAGATGGATGATGGAAATGCCTATTTGCTTGAACAGGTCTTATTTTTAGTTTTCATCCTAAACACTTACCCTTATTTGATTGAAAATTGTAACACAAAAAAGATGCTCCCAGGGAATACATCTAGGGGTTTCGGAGAATTCTGGAGTGAAGTTTGTGAGTGGGATTATTTTAAAGTCCAAGGCAATGGCTTTTGAGAGGATGCTATTCCGAGCTACAAGGGGGAATATGTTTTTCAATCAGGCACCTGCAGGGGAACCTGTTACTGGTCCAATTTCCGGTGAAGAGGTCTGATAGTCATGGTTTGCTCTTGCTTATTCTCTTGTTGAATGAAATCTATTGTTAAACTCTTCCCTCCAATTATATGCCTATTGTGCTTTTTTTTTCCTCCTTGAAAGCTGGATTTATGAACAAAATCAGTGCATATTGTAGTACTAAAATCCAACCTTTCACGTGACAAGTTCATCCAATACCTTGAGGCCTTAAAGTTTCTCACAACTGTTTTTTACTTTGCCAGGTTGAGAAAACTGTTTTCGTAGTTTTCTTTTCTGGGGATCAGGCTAAAGCAAAAATATTAAAGATTTGTGATTCATTTGGAGCAAGTTGCTACCCTGTTCCTGAGGAGATGGTTAAGCAGAGGCAGATTTTTCGTGAGGTACTTTAATTTGCATATTTGACACACAAATTCACTGCTTTACTTTGATTTGCAAACTTAATTGACTGTGCTTATTAGAAAATTTATTGGAAGAAGTTTGAGTGTCATATGTATCTGACTTATTATTTCTCGTGGGAAGTCTTACGGACCTCTTTTCCATTTACTTACTGTAAGAAGCTGTTCTTATGCTACACATACAATCAGAACTCTTGCAAAATTCTAATGCGTTATAAACCAGTTGGATGCTGCTGCTGTGATGGGCAGCTATTGCTGCTGCCAATAATTACAGATTTCTTTAGTGCCAAGACTACTGTCTTGCTTTCAACTTTACTCCATTCCATGGCATATTATGCATCTTTCTAAACTTCGAGAGTCTGCAGCACACATATCTTTGTTTTGTTGATGTAAACAAGCTATTTCTTTTCCTGCTGAAGTATATTAAGTCAATCATTTACCTATTATGATTTGTGTCCTTATGCTATCTGTTGAGATATTGTGCAGTTATAACGGTCTATGAAAATGTGCCAGGTATCAGCACGCCTCGCTGATCTAGAAGCAACTTTGGATGCTGGAATCCAGCACAGAAACAAAGCATTAGAGTCAGTAGGTTCACAATTATGGAGGTGGATAATCATGGTAATCAAGTAATACAAATTTTTCATTTTCTATCTGTACATTGTCACCCCTAAATAACTGTTATTTGTGTTTGTGCAACTTTGACTTCTGAATGATAACTCCTTTGTGTTTACCTTAGGTGAAAAAGGAGAAAGCTGTATATGATACATTGAACATGCTGAACTTTGATGTCACAAAGAAATGCCTTGTTGGGGAAGGATGGTGCCCTATATTTGCAAAATCTCAGGTTAGAAATATTATATTCAGTTGAAAGTCTTATTATTGTACTCACTCGGTTAAGGATACTTTAAGAACAGATTACTTCTTATTTGCACTACAGATCAAGGATGTTTTGCAGCGTGCAACACTTCACAGCAATTCACAAGTTGGAATTATATTTCATGAGATGGACACTATTGATTCCCCACCTACATATTTCCGAACCGACAAGTTTACCAATGCTTTCCAGGAGATAGTTGATGCATATGGGTATGTACTTTGTTGCAAATGTCAACTTGAATAAATGAAATGCCTACACTTTGTTTTTTTACAATTGACGAACCGGTATTTTCATGAATATGTTTGTTCAAGTGCTAAGTTTGTATGTCATGCCTATATGATGCTTATGGAGGTCGTGTGTAAAGTACTAGTTGTTAAATTAGGTGTACTAACTACCTGATCCATCTCTCTCTCAAAAAAAAAAAAAACTACCTGATCCAGCCTCCAGCTATCCAGCACAATTATTTTTCTGTTCTATGTTGAAGTTCTTGTCTTTTGGATTTGACTTTGAGGTTGGTGAACAAGAAGCTAATACATCATTGGGCAGGCGACATTAGATCATAGTTCTGTGGTTAAGCTGGTTGACAGTTTGATTATAAATAACAGATTGATTAATTAAACCTTGGAAGGTTATATGAACAGACACTACTTCCTCTGTTTCACACTGTAAGGTGTTCTAGCTTTTAAATAGATCCATGCATAGATCAACGTAGATGTTTCATATATGTGTCTAGATTAATATGGATGTTACTAGATGAGAGATGAAGATGCTAAAACCTCTTACAATAGGGAACGGAGGGATTAGTACTTTTTAAATGAAAGGAATCTATCTATAATATTTTTGCCATGCAATGTTGGTTTTGTACTAATTATGAATTTGTCTTCTTGCAGTATTGCTCGATATGAGGAAGCTAATCCAGCTGTCTATTCTGTCATCACATTCCCATTTCTTTTTGCTGTGATGTTTGGAGATTGGGGTCATGGAATATGTCTATTGCTAGGAGCATGTGTTCTTATACTTCGTGAGAAGAAACTTTCCTCTCAGGTCTACTTTTTGCTAATTTGAACCTTTCATTCTTTGTTTTGGTATAAATTATACGAATCCGAAGTATGAAGTATAATTAGCTCATTGCGAATTGTCTGCATGGGCTATCTTTTCCTATTCTTGCTCTCTTCTCTCCTATGTTAGCCACTCAATAGGTTTTAATGACTGACCTGCGAAGTGAGGGAGTAGACTATGCTCTTTCATGATAACCACCTTGGCATCATTGAGCTGATAAAATTTATGCTTTCATGCATAAGAAAATTTGTTAATTCCAAACAGACTCCTATATATAATGTAGACAGTTTAATGACCTTAAGGATTAACGGTTTCTTTCTGTGCGCATCAATCTCATTGTTCACGGAGTTAGAGGTTGGTGGTGTCATGGTATTTTATGCTGCACGGATATCTATGTACCTTGTTCCAGGGATCTAAAACAATCGCAAAACTTGGAATCATATTATACCTTTTGTATAATTATATTGGTGGTAGCTATTGATAAATCAAAGCAGTAGTCCAAAACAATCCTTGTGCTAGTACATCTCCTAATACTTATAAAGCACACACAAAGAACATGTTAATTTTGGGCATAGCCATATCCTCAATTCATCCGTAGAAGTTGTTATATTTCTTGCTGGAGTTTTTCCTTTCTAAAACATTTTGAAGCTTTGACAAAGTGTCTTTACCTAACAAATTTGTGGATAAACCATCTAGTTATGAATATTTACTCAGGAGTGTGCAGAAAATCCCTCTTATAATGCAGAATGAATTGACTATGATATCTCTAGCCACTGCCTATTGCTGCCAGAAACTGTCTGGATTTGACTCCATTACATCCATTTTATTAATATTTGTTGATGTGAATATTTCCCTCTAAATTTGCTCGTGCTTGGAAGGCTACTGTTTGCTTTTAATAACTCCGCGATTTATCATCTTTTGGTAATTGCCCGCACTGACACATTCAACCTGTTCCATTACTGCAGAAGCTTGGTAGCTTTATGGAAATGGCATTTGGTGGGCGTTATGTTATTCTTCTGATGGCTTTATTCTCAATATACTGTGGGCTCATATACAACGAGTTTTTCTCGGTTCCGTTTCATATATTTGGCAAATCAGCGTATGAATGTCGAGAGAAAACATGCAGGTACTAATGATTATTTGGTTTGCTTTTTTGTGGGAATTATTTGAATTTTACCAAACCTAGTTCATTAAGCTTCTAGTCTTCTGCAACATGGAGTATAGTACTTCTCTAGCTAATCAGTTTGTGTACAATCTACATGTCTAGGCCAGAGTAACGTTTTGTTAGTATACTGCTAAGAATATGTATAGCTGATCAGCGGCGAATCTACAATCAAAAGTTAGGGTGTCCTATACCTATCAATTACTAATAATAATTTGTTTATGTGCTTATATGGTCAAATGTGAATA
Organism: Leersia perrieri; assembly: GCA_000325765.3. Taxonomy (NCBI): domain Eukaryota; kingdom Viridiplantae; phylum Streptophyta; class Magnoliopsida; order Poales; family Poaceae; genus Leersia; species Leersia perrieri. Next base: position 26,399,808 of record CM002476.1, read on the forward strand.
GAATTTCAAAACTTTCCCTGTGTCCTGTGAACCACATGAGCTCAAAGTGGAGTCGCTCCTGTCGCTGAATACATGTAGTGTACACAGGAAATTTACTTATGTACTGAAATTGTGTAAATTATTATCTTTTGAACCAGAAATGGCTATAGAGTATACACAGCATACACCGTAAACAAACGTGCAGCTGGTTACTTTGATGCTTGGACATCTCTAGAAATTGATGCATCTGTAGCTCTAGTCACAACTCATGAGATGATTTTATTCTGCACATTATCTGGTAAAGTTTGTGATCATCATGGTGTTGTCATGATTATAATAGGCGAATCTTGTTTAAAATTTGCATAGTGCCCATAAATTTCAACAGTTTGACAATAAATATATACTCCCTCCAGTGAAGAATAATAGTCGTTTTGGGCATGATTTACAAAAAAAAAAGAGTTATTAGATGCATGTACCACTGTTGATGGCTTGATGACCATTATACCCATCAGTTTCCTGTTCTCTCTCTTTTTTGCGGCCGCTGCCTCTCAACTTCTTTTGGGTGTAGAGCTGACCAATAAAACAAACTCGTGCAAGACTTTAATTGAGGATATAACTGGTAGTAGTCTCTTTTAACCAATACATCTTGTATTCTTGAACTTTTGAAGTCAGACCAAACGTCACTCAGTGACTTGAGGGAGTATATCATATGTTCAATTTTAAAATTCAAAAAACGTTTTTCGAAAATTAAACTATATAAAATCATATCAACAGGCCAGCTACATATATACACGTTTAAATAGATTAACCAGTAAAAGGCAACATGGAACGCACCATCACCATCACTAACTCCTCTTTTTTAAAGTTTTGTTCTGTGTAGAGAAATGTCCATTTGATCTACATTTCTTAAGGGATGGTAATTAATAAAATGTTGAATCTTGAGTTAATTGTCAGATAGGTAAAGTAGGTCAATGAAACAGTCTTCCATTGTACTACGAAACAATCCGACCTGAAGATCTAACATTCCGACCTGTTTGATTCAGTGATGCACATACTGCTGGACTAATTAAAGTCCGTGATGCTTATCCCTTTGGAGTGGACCCAAGTTGGCGTGGAAGTCGATCTGAGCTACCCTTTCTAAACTCCTTGAAGATGAAGATGTCTATACTGATGGGTGTAACCCAGATGAACTTGGGGATTGTATTGAGTTATTTTGATGCAAAGTTTCATGGAAATGCTCTTGACATAAGGTGCTATATTTTCTTTGCATAATTTTCTTCTTTTGCTGCAAGCAAATTAAAGGGGAGGATAAGGGCAATGTTTTTGACTATGTGGGTTCTTCAGGTATCAATTCATACCACAGATGATTTTTCTGAACAGCCTCTTTGGTTACTTAGCACTCCTTATTCTCATTAAGTGGTGCACGGGCTCTCAAGCTGATCTATATCATGTGATGATATATATGTTCCTTGATCCTGCTGGAGATCTTGGAGAAAATCAACTATTTTGGGGCCAGAAGGAACTCCAGGTTTGTTTGATTTTTTAATAACAGAAATGTCTTCACTATCTCATTTACTTGCTAGTTAACAATTCTCTCTGTTCAGATACTTTTGTTGCTTATGGCTATTGTAGCTGTTCCATGGATGCTCTTCCCAAAGCCTTTTATATTGAAGAAACTTCACAAGGAGGTATATTTTTATGAACTCTTATAGTTGATCAACAAAGTATTTCCTTTTTGACGGCTTTGATTTGTTCTCGTGTCCTAGTACATGCATTAATTGACAGCCACAGAACCACTGCCATTACATACTCTCTGAAAGCACTTGTGCACTACATTGTTAAGTCTTTTTATGCAATAGATTAATTGGTTAGAGTTATGATTCTAGGCTGCATCTTTTCATATTTGATGTACAACTCCAGTGGAGCAAATAGCTGAGCTGCCTGATAAAAAAACATTCTGTTTTGCGAAAAGATTGGATTAAATAATATAAATTTCTTGCCTGGTTGATAAAATTGCAAATGTGATACATAATTACTTTCTGGAAAAAATGCCATAAGTTTCTATATAATTTTCCCTCCCTTGATGTTTTTGTTGCTCTTCTTAAAGGAAAAAGGAGGGCTAGGGGATATATACTAGTAACCTTTGCTAATTAAGCATGTCATGCATAGTTTTAGATTGCTTATTTCCTGGCTCCACTTAAAATGTTATAGTTGAATATGTGAACCCCAGAAAGCAAAAGACTGCAACAAGAGTGAAAATGGATCCTGCCTGATTACAGAAAGTAACCAGTCCAGTACAAAATTAGATCAATTGCTGGTTGAAGGAATGAATGCTTCCTCCTTGGTTCTGCCAGTGAAGTGCGCCAGGGTTTGAGCTTGGCAATGCTAGTCATGTGAATGGATGTTGATTTGGAATAGCTGATTCTGGTTAAGGTGCTTTACGTAGCAGCTTACAAAAGTAGTTCTTGTTGCATAGAATAATAGTTGTACCTACTGACAAATGATCTAGGAAAACATATTTTCAGATTATACACCCAAAACCAAAAAGGAGAGAACCCTCCTTGATATTTGTTTGTTCTCACATTTGAAATGGTGCTGAGGTTGAAAATATTTTGGGTAATCGTGTATGTTTTAGTGAGCAATAAACTTAGGTCATGGTTATGCTTTCTGCTGAATTGCTAATCTAATATACATGTGTGCAGAGGTTTCAAGGCCACACATATCGCTTTCTTGGGACCTCAGAAATGGATCCGGATTCTGAACCAGACTCAGCTCGGTCACGTCATGATGATTTCAACTTCACTGAAGTTTTTGTGCATCAAATGATACATTCCATTGAATTTGTACTTGGTGCTGTCTCAAATACTGCATCGTATCTTCGGCTTTGGGCATTAAGGTTTGTTTTTGTTATGTTTTATGGCAAAGTTTATCTCTGTTGGTTCTCTTCATGAATTTCATGAGTTTTCTTTGTCTTAAATTCAGTTTGGCACATTCTGAGCTTTCAACAGTCTTCTATGAGAAGCTGCTGTTACTTGCTTGGGGGTAAGTCTTAGTTTGGTCTTTCAGATTTCAACCAACTTCACTGTTTAATTTGTACAGCAGTGTCTGTACTCATATGATTGTCCTGAAATGCATCTTTCTTGCATACTCCTACATGATAACCGAACTCAAAAGTGGTATGATTGCTTACTTGAACTATTTAACGTATTGTTCACAGGTATGACAGTTTTGTTGTGAAGTTAGTGGGTCTTCTAGTTTTTGCTTTTGCTACTGCCTTTATATTGCTTATGATGGAATCATTGAGCGCCTTCCTTCATGCACTTCGTCTACACTGGGTTGAGTTTATGAACAAGTTCTATCATGGGGATGGCTACAAATTCAAGCCATTTTCATTTGCTCTGCTAGCAGATGATGAAGACTGATGCATACAAAGTTTACCATAAAAAGAAATTAAACTAGTTTCTTGCCATTTTTGGAGCACGGGAGTGGAATTGTTTTGAGCAAGATGGGTTTCCCCATACACATCATTTTGTCAGACCGCCGGGTTTCTTCTGAACGCATGCGTGCAGTCCTGGTTGAGATTGCCAGCGTGTTGGGAGAAGATTTTGTAAGTTCACGGCAATACTGTAGAGGGCAGGTTTCTCGTACAGTTCCTCCAGTGGAGAAGCAGATTTATAGATGCTAACAACAAAGATAGAAATGTAGATTTGCTGTGCCTACTTTTAGCTTTTACACTGTCCAAGTGACTGTCTAAGTGTCCCTTGAAAATGTAAGTTGCGGTCCTTTTTAATATTATGTGATTAGGTTGTAATGAAAGATGAACATTATTGAACTACAATGTTTGGCAATTAAATAAAAAAGCTAAAGCATATATGATTTATCAATCCAAATACAATTTTGTAACTACTGATAAGAACGAAGCAACAGAAGATAATTTATGACTAAAACTTCTGTGTTGTTTAAAGGTAGCCCCAAATTTTAAATTAGTTATGGGAATGTGCCAACAAGGAAATGAGAATTTGCTATTGTCCATCCTCAAGAATAAGGAAAGGCACAGTTTATTTATGAGCCGTCGAGCTCTCTCCAGTGTGTGAAGGGCGACCTCCGCCGCCACATGTCGACACCGATGAACCAGGCATGCGATTGGTTTGTCAATGTTCATGTGTACTTGGCTATTCTCAACTTTCAAATTTTTAAGCTTGCCAAGCAAAGACCTACAACCACAAACTAGATGAGAGACTATTAACTACTTGAAATTCATCAGAGATTGGTGGGAGAACCTTCGCATAAGCAACACTAGGAAAGAGAAAAATTTTGTTGGGAGCGTTGCTGACCACTGGTGGCACATCTGGTTGGAACGGAATAGAAGAACCTTTCGGAACGTTTTTTTAGTGTTTTGCAAGTCGCTTTTTTCATTAAGGAAAATACAGACCAATTAAAACTTGCGAGGAAATTCCCTTAGGGTGATTTTCCTCCTTTAGCTGTTCTTCCCTGGAACAGCTTGTTGCTCTTCTCCTTTCTCTGCTACTTCGGTAGCCTTGTAACCTGAGACTTTTATTCTCTTTCTAATATATTCGGCAATCCTCCTGTCGCTTAATGTAAAAAAAAACTATTTGAAATTCACAAAAGAAACCATTGAGGGTTTCCTAAAGTATTCTGTTATCCAAATTCTGGCCGATGAGTGAGAGAGAGAGAGAGCTGATGAGTGATCACAATGGTTAAACATGCCAGAGATTATTGGCAGGCATTAAGAAGTGTAAAAGTTAGCATTGAACTATTGTTTTCCTCGTATGGAAGAACTAGGGAGTGGCACAGCATATCTCTATGGTAGACAGTAAAGTCAACAATATTTAACCCAAGTTGGACATGGGCCGCATAGACGGGTCGGCCCGACTGTTCAGTAAGTTGTGTTATTTCAGGTGGTTTGGCTATGGTTGAGTTATGCTAACTGCTATTTTTTTTATATATAATGGATAATCCAGTCTTAACTTAAAAAACTACAACCGCTTATTATAAAGTTGTAATATAAAATTTGACGCCATTTGACTTTCTTAAAAGACCAGAACAAAGCACAAGACAATAAAGAAAAACATAATGCACTACCTGGATGGAGGTAGGCTTTATTCAAGCCTAGTGCTAAATCTCCAACTAAAGCGTGTAAAAAGTTGCACAACCAAAGTCTCAAACTTTCGGCATAAAAATGCATTCCTTGTGCACTTAATGGCTTTATAGATCTGTCCAGAACCGAAGTCAATACATTGTCCTATAGAGTACCTGCAAGTATGATTAGGTGGAGATCTATCAAAACCAATTTATTTCTACTTAGTCATAGAGTCAAACAAATCGCTAACTACTACTTAGAAAAGAAAATTGCTTGGTATGTTTATTTCAAATACCTAGGGACCGTTTCAATGTGGGGGCTTGAGCGGACGCTGGATCCCTATGGAAATGAATGAGAGGCAGGAGGAACAAGAAGAGGATGAAGAAGGCAAGGGAGCCAAAGGGGGGAACCTTCTCTTAACTCCAAATCTGAATCCGTTTTAATAATCAGTTTATCTATGGTGCAAGTATTAGTGATGGAACTTACCACCAACCTGGTGACTTCATGTCGGCTTTTCTTTACACCTGGTAGTATATAACATGTTAATGTAGAGCTAGTTCACTTTTGTCTATTTCATGTCAAATTGTGTCTAATCTCAGCTCATGTGAAAAGAGGTCTTTATCTGAGAAAAATGTTATTACATCTGTATCTTTCGCTTATACATGGCCCAGAAGTCACTCAATTTTGATGGTTTTAGAGAAGAATAATATCATAGATCTTGCATGTTAATAATGAATTCACTACTGGCTGAGTTGGTCCAAAATTCATAAATTATCTGTATTTCATCCTACTCCTACTTTAAGAGATAAAATAGGGCTGGTAGGTCAGTGAGTCTGCACTCTGTGCCACCACCACCAACCATATAGGCCACAAATAACGAGACAAGACTTGTCTGTTTGTTCTAAGAAAAAGATCTGTTTCCCAAACCCACATGACACATTTGTTTTATAAAATAACACTAACAAGTAACATTGTGCATAAATGAAATGACAACAACAATGTACCATAAACTTCTTCAATTCAAACACCATTTTTATCCATTTTAATATGTGCGCATTATGTAATCATCCGCAGGAATTTACGGTATTCTAGAACATTATGCATGGTGAAAACAAACAATTCAAAAATATAAAGCTAAGGCATATATGATTTGTCACCGTCACCATGCTACACATGTTGGAGTACACTTTGTCAATTCAAATACAATTTTGTTTTCTTGGTATATTGAAATATTTTTAAAGTTCAGGGAATGTGTCGCGTGATTATCTTGGCTTCCTATCCAAATTAAATGGTCGCTGTGATTCAGATATTTATACTAGACATTAATGCAGGTATATTTTTTAGGATAAACCACTACTGGAATTAATCCAGATATTCGACAATTATTCATATATGGAAAACATTAATTGTTAGACAAATAAGGTGTGTCAGGCGAGCATTAATGTCTCCTAAATCAAAAACTTTTGATTGAGAATTTAATATAGACGCTGGAAAGTGGAAACCTATGTCAACTTTCACTTTTATAAATAGGATGGTTTCATTGCGCCAATTCGATATTGTGCTCCCCTAAAAAATTTCAACATTGTGCTGCTTATTGCTTCCAATCATCGACATGGGTGAAGTTAGTTTCTTCATTATGCTCTTGTGCATCCTAATATTTGCACACTGCATCGCCCTAAGTCAGGTAGGACCATGGAATTGCACATGTTATTATCCCTCCATATTTGATTCTGTCATGAATTGAGGTTATGGAGTCTAACATATATTCCGATATTTTGATATACTCCTTGAGGGCCGGATTCATCTCCCGCGAGTTCTATTGACCAGTTAGCATTAGGTTTCAGGGTTTATGTTTGTGCTTGTGCGTGTGTGCTGCGAAGAATTTAATTGAACCCAATGGTTCAACATTTCCAGGAAAAACAACACATGTATTTAGTATAGACAGTCCCATAAGTGATATCTATCTTTTCGTTTGATTTGTTTTAGGATAAAGTTGTCAGTGAATCTCCGGGAAACGAAGCATCAGATACGTATTCTCAGGACAATTTCTTGAAAGACGATGGGTTAGCTTTACTTCATGTGGATCCTTCGTCCTCTACAGTAGTGAATAGATCTATCAAGACTCAACAATCCAATGAGGGCGCCTATTCTATCTTTGTGAGTTCCATGTATTTCTTACTAGTATTTTCTTCATTAGCTGTAAGTTCTGCATGAATATATCATAAACTCATAATTGAGTTAGAAATACGGCTGTAGCTACCAAAAGGAGGTTCATTGTGGATTTTTGTTTCTTACCATCTTCGTTTCAGTATGCAGGATACCAGATAAACTCACAAAGTTATTACGGGATAGAAGTAACGACTGATGTATATGATCTCCATTTAGATGGAGAGCAACATAGTGGAATTATGGTTTCATTTGACAGCAGGGGAGATGATAAAACTCAGTCCAACGTCAATGAACTTATTGTCGGATGGCATGTAATTGTTTTCTCCCTCTTAGAATTTCATCCATTTGTTGTTTAACACTTGTCTAAAAACATTCTTCTCTAAAAACCGTGCATGTGAACCTTTCCAAAATTGTGATCCTTCTTGTGTGTTTCTTGTACACACTTTTATAAATGTTTTTTTTGTTTATAGGTTTATCCAAGGTATTATGGTGATTCACACGTTCATTTCTTTGTCCGCTGGACGGTAAGACACCTTAATTAGTTAATTATATGCTTTGGTGACCATATTACCCTAGTACCGAGATTCAATCTATCTACCATCATATTGTAGCGTGATGGTTACAAGAAGACCGGTTGCTACAATTTAGACTGTCCTGGTTACGTGCCTGAAGATGGTGTAAGTATAGTTCCAGGGCTTGCCATTGATCCGGTCTCAGTGCCCGGTGGGATCAAACATATTATCATCTTCAAAATTTTCAAGGTAAATAAAAATATATCATTAAGAGCTATAACAGTAAATACGTTCAAAATGGTACGACCTGTAATACCCTGTTTCAATTTTAAACGAATCCAGGACAACACTGGAGACAATTGGTTACTATATTGTGGATTAGGCTCAGAACCATACTTAATTGGGCGTTTTCCATCATCCTTGTTCACCACCATGCGTAACAAAGCTGATTACATGAAGATTGGTGGCTTTGCCGTGGCTCGTACTACCCGTTTGGCTCCAATGGGAAGTGGGTACCTTCCAACCAATCCAAAAGCTGCATCATTCAGCAACGTTCAACTCATTGATCAAGATGGACTAACATCTAAGATTCCGCGTGATATACACCAGCCGCTGCGACTTTCCCAGTCATCTATTCTGCATCCCCTATCAATTTTGAGGGTAAATTCACCTATGGTGGGCCGTCAAAATAACAAATAATCAGTGTAACATCATACTATATAAAGGAAATAATGACCGCTAGTTTCAGGTTTTTAATTGCGATGTGTATAACATATTTGTAGTTTTAGGTCCGTTCAGTTTAAGGCCAAAATGAGTCTTACCAAAATTTGGCCATACGTACATTTTGGTATGACCAATGTTTGGAAAAAGCAAAACTATGTTTGGTTATTAGCCGATGTTGGCCTTGCCAGTTTTTGTAACATAGCCTAGCTATATACCTAAACGAGCCTTACCAATATTTGGTCATAGGCTGGCCGATATTTGGCTTCAAACCAATATTTTCTTTCTACTACTTATGTGACCATCAAATAGGTAAGGCCAATTTTGGCCATGAACCAAACCATATTTTAATTTCGAACTCATCCAAATTGCAATGCAAAGCTAATAATAATATGGGCTACAACAAGATGTACATCGCGTTAGCAAGGGCCTAACAGATGCTGCAGCCTATTGTGGAGCAACTTTGATGGGCTGCACCAGCACAGGTGCACGCCCGACGCCATCACAACGTCGGCTTATTTAAGACTTCATATTATAGAAATATTTGAGGGTTACAGATCTGGGGAAAATACAGTCTCAAAAAAGGCTCAAGATATAACCAATAACAGCACCAAATGAAGGCCTGGATACTAACAATTATTTGGTACAATCTTGAGATAAAAAAAATATTAAAATGCACATTCAGGAGCGCATGAACGAACATTACAAAATTTTATGTTAATCAGCATTATTCAACGCTAGGATACTTGCAATAGATTTGTGCCACCTGATACATGTATGTGAATGCAAAAGATTGCAAAACTACCAATATGTGAAAATTGTTCTGAATATACAGCCAAAAACAAGCATTAAACCACTTATGAGTTATGAAGCAATTTACATCTGTGAGGCAATTGCCACAGCCAACTGTTACCACCCTTTCTAAACAAACACCCTTCAACTGCTTTTAGTCTTCTTCTAATAAATATGGCCCTAATGCAGGTACTTCGCTAACAGATGGATAGTCACTGCAGCAGAAGTAGTAGTCTGTCAGAACTAAGAAAATAAGAACGAGGCACAAAACATGTATAAAAGCACTAGAAGATATTTTCTATTGTGCAGCTCAACATCTCATGAGTGTTCACATGTTACAGATGTAGAGGAGAACCAGTGGGAGAAAAGAGAAGTGTCTTGGGCAGTTATTAATGAACAAAACATATAAATGAAAATTATCCCAAGGATGGCAAATTAACTGTAAAAAAGATTTACCTCACAGAGTATACCGGTTGATGAAAATTTTGACTGCCTTCATCTTTAGGTGTCCCCATTATGATACTGCATGTATAATGGTAGAGCAGTGTCAGCTAAAAAAATATAATAGCCAATATATGACTTTTACATCTTGTTTAGCTTCAAAGATGACATGAACCATAACATTGTGCTGACAGATAATATCATGATATTATGGTAGGTTACCTGAGGTTGCATATAACCCATCCCTTGGGCATAAGCTCCAACCATCTAAAAATATCATCAGTATGTTAGTTTTTTCAAGCATCAGCGGGAAGAAAGTAATAGTACAGGTTACTGATACTAACCCCTTGCGCACTTGAGCTGCCGGCACCACCGTGAGGACCAATTCCCTCCTTCTTTACTGAACCATCACCAGCCTTTGATGACAGCTTGCTATCACCCTACCAAGAATAGTACTATGATTAGTACTCAATACATCTTGATGCATAAATATGATCTTCGATTATTACTAATGCATAAATACATATAGCCTGGAAAATTAAACTCTGACAGCCTAAATGGTAGCTTTCCTTCAACGTATATGATGAAACAGAAGAATGAAGTTTGTTAGGCAGAAACTATTTCTAGTTATAGAACAAAGGGCATATTCCTATATCCAATTTTTGTGAAGTTATTCTTTCTACAGGATTACAAAATGGCACATTTTTTGCGTTCGTGAGTATAAACTTCACATGAAACAATAGCAGCATATCAGTAAAAACTGGATTTTGAGGAGAGTAGATGGCGTACCTCCATCTGCAGTTACCACAGCCCATCCCCAATTGTTGCAAATTCGCCAGGACAGAGAAGACATCAATCAGATGAAAGATAAAAAAGTTTCAGTTTTATGTTGAATGACAGTGAGTACGAGAAACGACACCTCTCTGTATTTGTGTAGATAGATCTTCAGGGGATCAACGTACTCCTCAAAGCCGAGTGTACCCATCGCGTAGAGCAGATCTTCCCCATTGATCGTCTTGCGCTTCTCCTTCTGACACTTGTCGCTCGCCCTGTCAAACACCATCGCCGCCGCCGCGCAAAAACCACAAAGAGCAAGCAAGCAAAACATCACAACCCTAAACCATCACAGAAACGTAAATCTCGAAAAAAAAGAACGAAGGCAAAGGGATCAACGGTACCGAGTCAACTCACTCGCTGGTGACGAAGGAGATGAACTCCGAGACGCACTCCTGCAGGGTTTCCTTGGCGTCCTTGGCGATCTTGCCGTTGGCCGGGACGGCCTTCTTCATGATGCGGCTGATGTTGGCGATGGGCAGGAACCTGTCCTGCTCCCTCACCATCCCTCCCCTCGGCGGGCTCCCGCTCTCGTCGTGGCTCCCGACGTCCGCCATCGCCTCCCCCCGACCTACAAAAACCCTAGATCCACCACCATCAAACCACGAGCATCATCATCAGAGGTGGTAATCGGAGCGGAGGAGCAGCGTTGGTTGGATCCGTACCTTACGAACAAAAAAGAAAAAAAAACGCGCGCGCGTGGGGGGAGAAGCGGAGGAGGGGGAAGGGAGGAGGCGACGGCGGTTGGTGCGGCGAGGGACGGAGGGGAGAGTGGGGAAGAGGAGATCGGACGCTGGAGAAGGAGAGGAGGGTTGGGCCGGTGCGATGCGGGGAGCCGGGGTATCCGGGCCGTTCGTCGGACGAGACGAGAGGTCGGGACGCGGGATGACACCTGGGTCAGGCGCTGACCGGTGGACCCGGGGCACTCGCTGTTTTGGGCTTTATTTGGCTCTCGCTTTAGTTATTGTGCTTCTTTAAAATGCACTCCTACTGTATGTTTGATCTTATCTACATTTATCTAGTCCTAGTTAGGACTTGGTAGTAGTATTATGCTTGGAACAAATTTGAACTGAACTGGGGAATTTTGGGGGAAATTCTTACGCATTGATCTGTGGGCTGGGGAATTTCTTACGAGTTTTTTTTTTATGGGTGGAAAGCTTGTTGTAGCTCACGAGTTTAGAAATTTATAGTACCAAAAAGTACCAATTCAGATTTACTAATGCGAACATACTACCATCAGAGATCACTCTCCTTTTGTTTTACCAATTGATCTGAAAGCAGCCTTGGCAATCTTGATTTATTTATTTATTTATTTATTTGTGGGAACGGTTTGGAATCTTGTTTTGAGATTGAGGTTATTGTCCTGTCCTAAGCAAAGATGGCAAATTTCACAGAACCAAGCATAAACCGATGGTTTGACAGCTTGTAATTTTGGGCAACAAAATTCGACGACATTTAAACGAACCCAGTTTTGGCCACCGGAATTCAATGATGTTCAAACGAATCAAACAAAATGCCATGTATTCGTTTGATAACTCAAGCAGCATAGCAACGCTATCGAATTCTAGCGTCCCACATACACAGGTTTGAGCCACCAGGAGCTCTAAAACGACAGGAATAAATGATGATAACCGGATTGATTGCAAGCATAGCAAATCGCAGTGACTAAGCAGATAAACAATGGCCTCAAAGGTCAAGAAGCCTCTAACATAAACACAGATAAACAATGGCAACTCAAATAAAAACTCAGCAAAGTACTTTTCCTCAACAGAAGCAAAATCTGATGACAAGCCATGGTTTTTACCAACACAATCTCAAGTTAACAATATAAAGAGTGCACTTTAAACATAGCAAGGAAGCATCCTTCTTAAGCATCTAAAGCCTTCATACTGTCTATTCCATGCTTGCCAACCAACATGTAACAGTAATCTAAGACCTCGGCTTCTCCTTCTTCTCCTTGAAGAGAGCAAGAAGAGACACACCGGACACCTTAACGACCTTGAATCGGACACCAGGAATATCTCCCACAGCATGTCCCTTACGACCAAATCCAGCAATCAACACCTCATCCTGGATAATGACCAAAACGATTTAAGTATAGGTGACATATCAAGCATTCAAGGAAATACAGGATGAAGAATGTACATTTTCCTCAATGAAGTTCAGGCAACCATCATTGGGCACAAAGGCAGCAATCTTCTTCCCGTTCTTCACAAGCTGGACACGAGCACACTTACGGATGGCAGAGTTAGGCTGCTTGGCCTCAATACCACTGCAATAGATCCATCAAAATTCGCACATTAGCATAAACTCAGAAAGCAAAGGGTGACAAAACCATATAATAATTTCTACATACATCTTCTCAAGAACAATGCCCTTGGCGTGAGATGACCCAGCAAAGGGTTTCTTCCACTCATTACCCAAGTGACTCTTCTTGTAGGCCTTGTCAGCCCATCGCTGGTTCCTGCGGTGGGTCTTGAGCTTCCGCCCAGCTCCCATACCACGTGTCTTCCTGCATTTGGAAGAGATAGTGGTTAATACAAAAAAAAAGGATTATGATCCACTAGCTGACATTGCATCCAAATAAGCAGCATTCCTAGAAAAAAACAGGGCCGAAATGGATAGTTTAAAAAGGATTATGCCGTCCAACTACAAACTTTCGACCATAAGGATGAGAAGCAGTAGTGTTGTGTTAAATTATCAGAATAGGTAAATTTGTCATCACAAGTCAGATTCATTGCAGCAAGATGGTATTAGCACAAACCAGAAGGAGATTTGACTACTAAACTAAGGGTAATTCCTTGGAATAATATAAATGGCAGTGTGTGTATGCTACCATGCATAACATCCCAGATCCAAGTATTTCGATCTAAGAAATTTTGGATGCACAGCAGCAACGGATTGATATCGCTTATGAATATGTTTAGTGCTGACGGTGTATAATCTGATCAGCACTGGACCGTCAATAAGCTTTGATTCCATCACACGAAAATTGCTCGGATCAGTACGATACGAAGGCAACAAATTTTCGGGGGCGCATGTAGCCGCATTGAAATATCAGGTGGTAAATACAAGCGCGCAGCTGCAAGGCACGCGGCTAAACCATTCCAGATCGCAAAGCCTAGACAGACAAAATCCATAGAGAGTGACGGCGAGCTTGCTTACCCCATGTTGACGGAAGGGTTCGGAAGATCTCCGAGGCGGCGCGGTGGCGGCGAGGGGAGCGCGAGCTGGGAGCGGCGGCGGCGGCTGCAATAGAAGAGAGGGATAGGGGAAGGGGCTGAGAAGCTATTTATTTGCGGCGGCGTTGCAGTCTAGGGTTTGCTAATGGGCCTTCTTTTTTAAGATCCGTGCTGGTGAACAACGAACGGCCCAGATGTTGAGAAGTGGATCGTGGCAGTGAGGGATTCGGGCGGTTGATCTGGTTATGCCACGTGGAAATTTGGACTGAGATCACTGGAGACCCCGGTGATGCCTGAGGATGACTAGATGTACAGTAAACTAAGCACCAGCCTTATGATCTGTTTTAGACTTTTAGTGCTGTGTTTTTTCGCTTGCAATTTCTCATTGTCCATGATTTGCATTTTTTTATATCTTGTAAATTTTCTTAGATGTTTTCATTTGTGTTAAATTATTATCGAACAAGATACCTATTGACAGTTACAGGTATGTTGTAAAATTGAACAATTAGTAGTATGTTTTTTTTTCAAGTGAATTGTAAAACTCCAGCCCTCTTATCTTCTATCAGACCATCTTATATGTGTGACATTCGAATAGAAATTAGCCTGCTTTGAAGCATTCAAGATGAAAAAAATACATTTCACTATAGAGAAAGAATACAAACCATCTATTCAACCAAATAATCCTGTTTATCTTGCAGGATAAATTCAAAGACATCCAAACTCAGCAAAACTCCCAAACTGTATAGTAAAAAAAAAAACCTAACTAGACGCTCCAAGTACAAAAGCAATGGCCTATATAGCACACAGCCCAAAGGCCCAAAGAGAAGAAGAACATCAGCCAGAGGCCCAACCACTTCGGTCACCAGTTTACCACATCCAGCCTCGTTTCCCCACATCTCCCCACGCATACCACGAAACCAGTCCACTACCATCTCTAGAACTTTCCATCGCCTACGCCTCCGGCTTCCCCCTTCCCTGCTCCAAACCCAAGAAACCCTCCACCCCCGCCGCCTGACGCCCGCCGCCCGCGCCCAATCCGCCGCGAAGGAGAAGAAGAAGCAGAGCACTAGGAAGGGGGGAAGATGCCGCCGAAGAAGGCCGCGCCGTCGAAGGCCGACCTGGCCAAGAAGCAGAAGGTCGTGGAGGACAAGACGTTCGGGCTCAAGAACAAGAACAAGAGCAAGAACGTCCAGAAGTACGTCCAGTCGCTGCATCAGGCCGTCCAGCCCAAGCCTGATGCGACCAAGACCGCCGCCAAGGCACGGGGCATGCCCAGATCGAACCTCTCCTTACCCTCCATAGGTTGCTTTGCTCGTCTGATTTTCGTTTTGTTTTGTTGCTGTTGGTGTGGATGCGCAGAAGAAGAAGGAGGAGGAGAAGGCGCGCGAGAAGGAACTCAATGATCTGTTCAAGGTCGCCGTTAGCCAGCCTAAGGTTCCTCTTGGTATGGTCTCCTAGCCCTAATCTTTAGTGCGTGTATGTGTGTCCCCCGATTTAGGTATCTTTAAATAGATTTAGACGCGCTGAGCAGTTCTTGTTATGCTTAATGTGGTTCAGTAAGTTTATATGTGATTGATGTGCTAAAAGACGAGTATCTGTCCATATAATCTATGTTCGCTACAGAAAGAGTATCACATGTTTGCTCGGATAGCAGTTGTGCATGGTATGAAAGTGTTTCCCATTATATTGGTGTTGATTGATGCTAATGCGGCTAAGGTTTGGTGAATTTGTTCAAAAGACTCAAAGCTACACATTGTGGACACCTAGGAACTATATCTTGCCAAATAGGCTGCAGATAGAGGAATCAAAGCTTCTTTAGGACGAGCACATCTTGGTATTTGTTTTTGTGAGATGTTGCAACACATATGCTGGTCAAGATGTTGATGCTATACATTTGGTTGTGCAGGTGTTGATCCGAAGTCCATAGTTTGTGAGTTCTTTAAGGTTGGCCAGTGCCAGAAGGGTTTTAAGTGCAAATTCTCACATGACCTGAATGTCCAAAGAAAGGGTGAAAAGATTGATATTTACACCGACAAGCGTGATGCAGGTAAATGGCACTGATATGTGTTTTAATTGCGATTTCTTGCTACTTTTCCGTAATTGGTCAGTTGATTACTGAAGATTCACAAATTGTTTGTCATTGGCAGACACCATGGAAGACTGGGACCAGGAGACTCTTGAGAAGGTTGTTGCGTCAAAAGGGGCGGAGTACCAGCAGAATAAACCTACAGATATTGTATGCTCTACTCAACATGTTACCTGTGATACAATCATTTTTAGGTCATCCCATTAAGTGACATGTCATTTTTCTACTCGCTATGAATGAATCAAGGACGTTAGTATAAATTTACTTTATTAATATTTGTTGTTCAGATACTACTTTTATATTTTCATTTCCTGTTTTTATTGTGTCTTCCCATGCATATTTGCACTCCTTTTTATGTCATGGATAATCAAATTCGACCATGAAACAGTCATTGGGATAAATTCATGGATAATCAAGTTCCTCTCTCTCTCTCTCTCTCTCTCTCTCTCTCTCCTGTAAGATGAATTTATGTATAATAATGAATTCATAAAGGTTGTTTTTGCTTTTCAAGCTGCAAGATGTGTTGTCTTTAAACAGGGTGTTGATTTGTTAATGCTTTTGTCTTGTAGGTTTGCAAGTACTTTCTTGATGCTGTGGAGAAGAAACAGTACGGGTGGTTTTGGGTTTGCCCAAACGGGGGCAAAGATTGCCACTACAGGCATGCACTACCGCCTGGCTATGTACTGAAGTCCCAAATGAAGGCCTTACTGGAGGAAGAGAGTGAAAAGGTTGCTATTGAAGATGAGATTGAAGATCAGGTAGAATTAATTCCAACAGTCAACCTGTTTGTGTCTGGAATGCTGAATTTGTTTTTTTTCCCACTCTTTCACTGTTATGATGTTTTGTTGTCATGTCCATCTAACAGCGTAAACAAGTAAAAACAACAACCCCGATGACCACAGAATTATTCATGGAATGGAAAAGGAAGAAGGCAGAAGAAAGAGAAGCTGGTCTGTCTGCCTTGAGGGCTGAGAGAGCTAAGAATGATCGCATGAGGTTGTCTTTACTTCTATTAGTTAATCGTTTTAAGCCCTTGAGGTTTGATGTACTTACTGTGATAATATTTTCTATTGTATCCAGTGGTCGTGAGCTGTTCATGGCTGATTCAAGTGTGTTCGTTGATGATGCTGAAGCATATGAAGTATATGAAAGACGTGAAGAATCAGACGCTAATGAAGAACCGGTAAATTTTCATTCATGGGCTATAATATTTTCTCCTATACAGTTGTTTGATTAATATTACAATGAAAGTATTATTGGTTTGAGGGAGCAGAAAAGGCCCATATCACCTAAAAAATTCAGACTGACAGAAGTTGACCCATCCTAAGAGGACGCAATTAACAAGAACAAATGATCAGAACATCTGTTGGGCTGGTGTCCTTCACATATCTGAAATCAAGTCTATGGAAGTATGAAACACATCTTTTTAGGTTCTTCCACAGGAGGTGGTAGTTTTAAGATATGCTCGACCACCTGCTGAGAAACTAAATGAATTGGAAAAACTTTCAATAAAAATGTAATCTGAACCTTATGTCAAACTATTTTTTTTCTTCCATGAATGTACCGAGGCTTCTTTGTTGGCGTGAGGCTGCATAATGAGATTGGCTTAGCTTTTTAGAGTGTAATTATTGTGCCTGAAACACCTCTATGCAATATGCATTGAAGTAGAATAGACATGCCTGAATTGAATGGTGAACAAGAAGTACACACTGCATCCATTTCACATTATTATGTTCAGTTCCACCCCAAAAAAATATACATGTTACATTATTGTGTATCACTGGTCTGGCAATTTAAGGATGTGTTCTAACATGTATTTTTATTTCCATGTTGCAGAGCAAGAAAAGCCAGGATGAGGGGCCAAGTTCATCAACTTCGAATGGCCAGGACGCTGAAGAGCCTGACGATGAAGATATAGATATTGATGATGACCTGGACATGGATGAGTTAAACGAACTTGAAGCAAGCCTGTCAAGAACTTCCATCCAGATTCGAGAACCTGGCGAGGGAACATCATCTTGAACAGTAACACTCTGGAAGGCCATTGAGAAGTCGAATGCCATTTTTGCGCCCTAAATTGCCTACTTGCTTTAGAAACAAAAAGGTGAAGCATAGATGCAAGTGCAATTTGTTTCTAGCAGACTGATCATCTCCATGATTCATGAATGATGCCCAGCGCTGTTATGAGTTATGAAATGACAATTGGATTATTTTTGCCGCATGTCCCCATTATATTGTCGTTTTGCGGGAGTTACGTTGCTACTTGTGAATAACATGACTACTTTCCTTTTGGCCTTGTTTACCCTAGCTATAAACAACTTTTTGTGTGAACATTTTCATAAGTTGCGCCTCTCAAGTTTAGTCTTCTTTACAAATATGGTTCAGAATTCCGTAGGATCAATTGATTCGTGCCTGAACCACGTAGAGCTGTCTTAAATGTTCGTAACCTGTGCGTATTATCCGTCTTGATTATGAATAATCAGGTATGAACCACGATTTAGTCACCCTTTTTGCCAAAGCTCCAATTTGGACTAGTAATTTTACATTGTGCTAATAATTTGCCCTCGAGTAAAATTCATAACCAATTACTGAATACATCTGCTCCCACACATTGGCAAACTACGAACTGAACCACATCTTTGGTGGAGGTAGAGGTTGCATGACTAAAAAATAGAGTTGCAAAGGCTGAATTGGTGTATTAGAGCAATGCATCATTTTGATGTGTAAGTTTCTAAGATTAAACAATGATTTTCTTATTGGAAAGAAGAGATAATTTGAGGTGTTTAAAAGTGCAACGAAAATTTACTGGTAATAGAAGTTGACTCAAACTGCACTTCACTCCATATATCTATCACGGACTACTTCATCTCCTATAGAAATTATAGTCTTAAAAAAAGACATCGAAAGCATCTCGACTTGTTTCTTCTCACTATGCGGGTAATCTCCGAAACAAATATGGCATAGCCCCCTGTGAGACTATCACCAGAAGTCAATACTCATGCACACTTAGGTCTGTCAATAAATTGGCATAGGCCTTCTCCAGTGCTTGGATATCACGACAACTGTTGATTAATTGTGAATTGTGATCTAATGGTTTACGGTGGAAGGTAACTAGGAAAAGGTATTTAAAAAGGTGGGCCAGGTATGAAGTAAGGGATTAAGTGGAAGGTTATAGAGGTAATTTTGTTCCTGTATCACGTTAGACACAACAACAAATTAGCAGTTCAATTTTGCTCGACGAATCTGTTTGGTCTTATAGGGGGTAGTTAGCAGCCATACCCAGTAAATTTACTTTCATATTCGAAAAAAAAATTAGATTTACTTTTTAGTATTTGCCGATCAATGAGAAGGCTAGGAAAGCATGATTAAAATATCTCCTACTTTTGCACATGTATGGATTACATAGATTAGTTTTCATGGTTTAATAACAACCAATGAGGGAAGAAGAAATTGGTGTAGATTAATAGTAGGGATCAATATATAAGAATTACGTAAATTATAACGAAGAAAGAAAATTAGTTTCAGATTAGGTGCTGGCGGCTTATAATCAGCGGGAAATTTGTTAGGACTCAAAACAATTACTAAATTGTCCCTAAGTTATCCTTTAGCAAATCAACGGTGAAGATTTAATTGTTTGAGAAGTACCTAGGGTTCTTTAATTGGCATGTGTACTGTCTAGCCATGTACCACTGTCCTATATGCTTCCCTTTGAGAATAGCAGACTACCAACATTAGAGCATCTCCAGTGTTCAATTTAATCTGATGGAGTTCACAAGTTGCATGTATCTATGGTTTGGCCCACAGCCAAAGGAAAAAATAAATAAAAGAAAATCAACATGTTTGTTTGTCTCTATGGAACAGTAAGGACAGCAACACATGTATTTTTTTGAGCCATCAGACTTCGACCTCTGGATAGAGTGTGATTTCTAGTCTCACATAAGCATCAAACCACCCAATGTGCTCACTTCGGGGTTTTAAAACTATTGCTCGATTTTTCAACACACTGGAGATGCTCTTAGCAACATTAGTTGGGCACAAGGAGTGAGAATTTATAGAAGAAATAGAGGCAATAGGTCTAAAAACAAAACAAAACAAGGATAATTAATAAAAATTGACAGAATCCGAACTGCACGGTTGAAAGAAAATCAACAACACCTTAGACAAATAGATAAGAAAAAAGGTGGCAGCACAACTAGAGAAACCAAGGCTAAGCCACTATTGCTGAGCTTGACTACAAGAAGCTTCGACTTTCTAAGAGGATAAACTGAAGCAAAGCTAGACTTGTCGCAAGGCATGACCTTAAAAAAATGGCCTTCAAAGCGAAGTCTCCATGAAGAAAACAATGTCTACAACATTGACATCGCTCGTTTAGGAACACATGTTGTACTGGGTTTTCACCCGAATAAAAAGAGGAACCTATAGTATGATGCCTCCAACGAGGAAGACATCGCCACATGCGTCATTATTGTAAGCACTAGGTTAACCAAACAAGGCTCTGAGGTTCCCTCGGACTACCACACATGGATGGGAAGGACCGATGAAAGAGGGGAAGGGTTGCAAGAAGAAGGGAAAAAGGAAAGGGCAGCCCTCGAGAGAAGGATCAACATCTTTAGAGCCACCATCTGCATCGGGAATCTCTGAGTTCCCGCGGCCAAAGTTGCCATACAATCGGAGAGCCATGCAATGCCTAAAACGGCAAAGCCATCTCAGCCGATGGCACTCCGCCTCCAGAAGCCAAAAGAAAAGGGAGCACCCCATACCTGCGGCCAGGTACAAAGGAACTGGCCTGCCAACAACATGCATGCCTGCGTTGAAAAACAGACACAAACGGCATCCCACGTTGTTGCCACCCTCGACTGTAGCCGCCGACAACGCAACGTTGTTGCCCCCTTCGACAAAGATAGCTTGACAGGAGGCAGTGCCCGGCAACGATGAAGTAAGAGGCACCACGGGCAACCCGATCCCTAATCCTATATCTGGCTAGAGATAGCCAAATCCGTGCCACCAACACCAGCTAGAGCCTGCACTGACACGCCATGCACTGTCGCCACGACCAACCAAAGACATCGCCCACGCGACTACCAACAAGCCTTCATGTGCATGCCATGCCACCTAGCCACAACCTCACGCTGCATCCCCGCCTCACGCCCAAGTCGTCACGCGACTATCAATGAAGCCCTCCTGTGCCTATCATGCCACCTAGCCACAGCCTCACACAGCACCGTCACCTCACACCCAAGTCACCGGCTAGGGTGTCAGATCTAGCCAAGGGGGTCCAGATCCAGATGTGGCGATGCTGGATCTGGTCGCCCCAGCAGCGTCCTGTACACACCCTCGTCGTCTCGTCAATAAATCATTGACAAAGAGGGCGAATGGGAGGAGGCACACCGCCGCTGTTTCTGGCAGCCAACCGGCTTTGCCGGTTGCTGCTTTGGCGGCGAGGCAAAGGAGAGCGGGCGAAGTGGTGGCGGCATTTCGGTGGCCACAGACCATCTGTGTCGCCTAGGAGCGGGTCGCCATGAGGGCCCAGATAGTGCATACATTATTGCTAGAGTGCATTTGAGGAATTTTAATGCGGTAATGGCGAGAAGAAAAAGAAACTTTCGTAGATTACATGTTTGTCGATGGCAATTCGTATAATGGATCATTGATTAATGACAAAACATAGAATCTATCATTAAAATAAAAAGAAGTATATTTGCAATAAAAAGTACGCCAGGCGACACCATCGTTTTCATGTTAGATCAGAAGTAGAAACACCAACATGCAGGTGCGATTTGCATGCATGACAAGAATATAACCGACACCGAGAAAGAAAAAACACACGAAGATCGCTATCCGACCAATGACACTGTTTGAAACCAAATCCACAGCATTATAGAGCAGGTCCCTCTGTGCCTCTGCTGTTTGGTGCCCTAAAAAGGACCATGCATGCTAATCACATCGTGCTTATGGCCTCATGGGAAGATACTTACTTGCTACGTATAGGACATAAATACCGAAATACGTACGTACAACATGCACTCTGCTTTTTCTCTGTCGTGCATGCGCTCTGCATTAGCGCTTTCGCCGGTCATTTCTTCTTGGCGCCGACCACAGGGACCGGCTTGCCGCCGCCACCTTTCTTACCACCGCCTCCGCCCGTGTTGTTGCAGGAAAGCGCCGTTGCGGTGGCCACGGCAGCAGCGGCGACTGCCACGATTTGCTTTCCCATGTTCTCCTTCACTTGGCCCCTCCGTGGCAGCGGGTTCGCCGGCGGCGTCTTGCTCGGAGAGCGGTTCACTGGAGCGTTGCTGCTCGTTGCCATCGGTACACAACACAGACAGTCTCTCTCGCTCTGGAGCAGTAAGCAAAGAAGACAATGTACTTTGTTGTACTTAGTTTGTAGTGTTGGTGTTGAGAGACTGAGCCGGCAACTACCGTGTATAAATAGGGAAGAGAACAGAATTCCATGGGGCATACAGGTACACTACTGCTACAGTTCTACGTGCATCGGTTGCAACCGTGCAAGTAGAATGCATGGGCGCAGGCATGAATTGATTCGGCGCGGCCCCCATCGTGCCAACCAGAAGACTTGGTTGACTTGGACCGCATCTCGTCGGAATGATCAAGCTACTGGCCAATGGAAGTGTCGATGGCCTGATGCGCTCCGATTTACCCGAGATTCCCGTAGATGTATAGCTGATTGGGCGGATCGAAGCGGCGACCGCGGCCGGGTTCGTCGTCGTCGTCGCACAGCCAGGACTGCATCAGCGACCGAGTGGGCCGGCCTGGCTGCGGTTGACGCACTGACTCGTGCATGCACATTTCTGCTGCATCGCACCGGCCGGTGGCATCGTTGGGAACAGATCGATTGAGTCGGTGAACAGAACATGTCTCTAACGGATGTGTACGAATCTAGCTACCAGGTACATTCTGCTCATAATACATTTTGCTTAGGATATAATCGTCGCTTCTAGTATGGGATTGAAGAACGGGCAATAGAGAATAAACCGAAAGGCCAGAATGCATGCTTGCTTTTTTAGCGCGATCATGAGAGAGAATTAACCGAAAGTGGGAGCGAAGAGGAGCAGCCGATCAAGAAACGTACGCATGACATATTGACATCATCAGGAGGTCGTCACATTGATGATCGATGCCGTGTAGTGTGATTTTGTCACGCTGCCAAGCCGAAAAAAAAACACAAGGCTGGTCCGTTCAGATGGAAAAATATGAAAGTTTTCCAGCCATACCAATATCATTTTCAAAATAAATAATATAAATTAATACCTCATCGAGTATTTGCTCTATAATTTCTCTAATTTATATCCGTGTAGTAGTGAAGTCACCATTAAATAGCTAAGTTCACAAATATGGAAAGGCTCCAATCGTATGAAGAACATTTCCATAAATATTGTTGAAAAATAATATCGTTTCTGACCCTTTTTCATCCTAAACCGACGTATTCAGTGAACTTCTCTAAAACCTCGCTGCCGGTGAAGCTGCCACCGATGACAGGAACCATGTCTCTCCTCTCTTCCTCTTTCCTATTGTCCCCACCCTTTCGTCTCTCTTCCTCCATATCTAATTCGGTAGCTTCTACCAGGGTACCAGGGCTAGTCCTTGTTCAAAGAGGTTTGATGGTCGACATTAGTGTCGTCGTCTGATCGGTGGGGTGCTACAAGGGATATATGATTGTCCGATTCAAGCACATTAAAGCGGTGATTTGGTAGGCAGCGACTTGATGTGTGCAGTGGAGGTGGCAGTTGTTAGGATGACACTAACAGAGGGCAGCGTGCGACTCAACACGCTCCTCCTCTTTCTTGCACATGCACAGGTACTTTATGGTGGAACACTAACAGTGAGGTGTAAGCATGTGGTGCTCTCAAAAAAGCCATCATGCTTAGATCTTTGCTAGCCAAGTGTGAAGGTGATTGATGAGCAAGCGGGATAGGTGGGCTAGTTCCTCATTCCCGTGTGTCCGCTGTAAGAATCACTGTTAGTAACACCGTGACATCGGATCAGCTGTACGGAAGAGTTACGCAACAGCGGGGCAGCGGCAATGACCGTATAACAGGGTGGGGCTAACTTCCCCTTAATTTTTGCGCCCATAGCTAGACCCGATGACGGCAGAAAACAAATATTGAGGGATGGAGTGATACATGGCGGACTAGATTCACATATCCCCTCCATTCCTCTCGCTTTGGGGTGGGGAACTCTGTGAGAGAAGTTGAAGACTGTAAAGTTGTTGTGTTGGCAGCGTTGTGTTGATCGGAAGAAGTGCTTTAGTAGTTTCTTGGGATCGAATTAGTTTAGTTTCTATGCGACAGGGATTCATAAGCAATAGATGACCATTTTTTCTAGTGATGTGATTGTTACATCTAAAGTTTCCAATTAGACGATCAAAAAGATTGTTGTTGCATCAGGATATAGCAATTTTGAAGCAAGAATATATAAAAAAGAATTAAGCTTATTCATATAGCATTTTTTCCCTTAGTCTTCTGATCCTCTTTTTTTTTTCCTCGGTTCGAGGATTTTAGTCTAAAACCCATACCATTTTTTGGTTGTTTATATACTTTGGATTTTTATGCTATTTAAAATTTTCTCTACGCATCTAAAAATGTGTGATTTTATTTAAAAGAACTTTCTTATATTGAATTCTTTAAGTCATTGTGTTGTAACCTGCTTAATCTGTTTTGTATGGTAAGATATTTTAGCGATCAATGTATATGCTTCCACATGTGTATTTATATGAATGTTAGTTAATTTAAACCAGAGATGAAGTATTCTGTATTTGTTGAATTTATTTTTAAAAGTATCCTCCGGAGGGAGTATTTTTAAAATTTTTTTAGAAGTATTCTGTATATCCCTAAAATTAAGTACTATATGATCTATAATAATAATCCGGTGAGTGTCAAACAGACCTAGGTACTGTTTGTTTCCACTTAAAATTATTATAAGCTAGATTATTAAGTTAAATTGTTATAAGCTACGTTATTATAAGTTGGAGAAGAGTAAGTTGTGAGCTATTTGTTTCTATGGATTATTAGATGTTGGATTACTGGGTTGGGTTTGCAAGTCTTAGGCCCCGTTTGAATCTAATTAGTGGAGGTGGATTATTTCAGGCACGTAAAACGAGAAATATTATTAGTGTATGATTAATTGAGTATTAGCAACTGCAAACTTCATAAATAGATTTATTTGACTTTTTTAAAAAAAGTTTCATATAAAAAGTTTTTTTAAAAAAATATACCATTTGATGGCTTGAAAAGCGTGCAGGTAATAATCCAGTGGGTAATAATCCGAAATAAGCTGAAAAGAACTCGGCCTAAAGAGAAGTGGGATGGGATGACAAGGTAGGTAATTGACTATCCAATAATCTAGAAAAACTCATCTGGAGGAGCTTATCAGATTACAGTAATTTGAGCTATAGATTATAATAAATTGTCATAATAATCATAATAATCTCTTTGTTTTCATATTATTTTTAATATTTTAGGTTATAATAATCCAAGTGAAAAAAAAGGCCTGGGAGTTATGAAACTTTCTATGGATCTGACCTCCTGATCCGTTTTGGATTGGATCAGCCTAAATATTTTTATGCGATACATATCTCGTCTGCCATCACCTAAGAATGCGAGATCTCATATGCAATCTCATGAGAACTAGTAGAAGGGTGTCACATAACGCACATAATTGGTAGATTGCACTGGGTTATCTTTTAGCCTAACTTGGGGATCCTAATAATTGTGCATATCATTCCTAAGATTTAGTTAAGTATTTCTATAACTGCAAACTCCTTTCGTCGTGTTATATAGTCTTAGTGGCATTCCTATGTGATGATGGGTTAGCTAGCTAACTGTATGATGTCTAATTATTGTGTGTCATTTCTGGTGTATTTTATTCATCAATCTTATCATCTCACTACCTCCTTGTGCGTGACGAATGTTCAGGGAAGCTGGTTCTCCTCCCTGGATAAGAGCAGCCGGGAGTTTTGTGTGCTATACTGCTATGGTTATGTTTAGTTCTGGAATCACCTAGTCACCCAGCACATTTGGTTGTGCATTAAGCAAATCTGGGCAAGATTTCAGGGAATTTTGTTCGCATAGTGGAGATTTATGATAAAATCTCGCACCTTTGCCGGGTGAGATTCATAGCTTGATTATTAGAACCACGATTAAAATTACGCTTTCTTCTTCCTGCTGTGGCAAAGTTAACTACTTGCACATTCATCATTATCACTATCATCATCAGATCAGAATTGCCGCAGTAGACACGACGGATGTGGCAAACGGCCAAACGAGCAAATGGCCTTCATATAGCGTGGCCGGGGAAAGTTGGGACTTACAATGGTAAGCTATAAACCAGTTATAAACTAATGCAGAGCCATGGCAGAAGAGAGAGGTAAACCAAAACAAAATGAATTGGCAAAAGCCAGCTCTATACTCACTTAAAAAAACATTAAATGCATAGGTGAGAGAAATGGATAAGAAAAAGTTAGAGTTAAGTCTTATGTCCAGATTTAAACCTAAGAATGTTTTTTTTATGGAGGGAGTAAGTTGTAAGCTGTACCATCTTGTTTAGTTGGTGAAAACTTTTTGGAAAAAAAACACATCAGACGTTTAACTGAATGTTGGAAGGAGTTTTTGGAAACGAATGAAAAAACTAATTTTATGGCTAGTCTGGAAACCGCGAGATGAATTTTTTAAGCCTAATTAAGCCATCATTAGCACATGTGTGTTACTGTAGCACCTATGGTTAATCATGACCTAATTAGGTTTAAAAGATTTGTTTCGTCGTTTACAGCCTAACGGTGCAATTAGTTTTATTTTTTTATCTACATTTAATGCTTCGTGCATGTGTAGAAAGATTCGATGTAATATTTTTGGGTGAAAAACATGGCCTAAACTTGCTATCTTAGAATTAGGATCAAGCTAGCTACACCCTGTCGCACCACTCCAATCCAATTCAGTATACTTCACAATCCCAACTCGTCTCACAGTGCCGCATCAGGCATCCGTTGGCAAATCGGCTGTGAGCATGCTGTGAGTCTTTGCATCAGCGTGCGTGGGCGAGTATCTCCGTTCCGCGACCCAGCGAACGAAAGATGCCGTGAGATCGAATCACGGAGGCCGGCGGGGTGAGCAAACGGTCATGATTTGATCACGGAGGCCGGTGAACCGCTCTCGTTAGTGAAGGCTGCGGGGGGCAGGCCTGCAGGGGCAGGGGCGCATGGCGGAGGATCTATCACAGTAAATTGGTAGGTGGCGGAAGCGGTAAGAAAAGGGAGCTTAAATTGATCACTACGGAGACACGAGCAACGAGGCTTAGGGTCTGTTTGGGGAAGCTCCCCAAACGGTTCACAACTTCTGAGAAGCTGTAGTTACAGATTCTGTAAAATGAACTAGGAAGCCAGAAGCTGGGTTTCAGAGCTTTTTCAGATTCTCAGAAGCTGGTTACCAGACAGCTGCTTCTTAAAATCTTAAACTCCTCCAAAAAGACCCTTAGACCCTGTTCGTGCAGCGGCATCTCGATGTGAATGTCTCAAATTGAGGCTACTTATGATTAGTGTACAACTTCAGTTCAGACTTGGTCATGAAAATTAATGAAATAAGGAAAGGTAACATTCTGCAGTCAAAATTTAGTTACACTAATCATAAGTAGTACAGTGATTCTATGAACAAGAGACTGCCAGGAACACACCTGTGTCTCTTAACTCTAACCATTTCTTCACTCAAGAACAAAGTAATTGCCGAGGAAGCGACATACCCTCAAACCATGCAGAAAGGGCGAAAGGGGAAAAAAAAAAGAAATTCAGAACCTAGAAGTAGAACTGTAGAACAGCTGCTTAATTTCCAGTGTTCCTATGTGAAGCACCACACCCCCGTAGAAGAGCAGAAGTTTGATCACTTTGCCGACTGCTGCTCATCTCCTGAAGCTGTGATCCCTGTTCTTGCCTCCGGGCACCACGAGGCTGCCCAGGGTCTTGGCGATCTGCAGCTTGAGCTGCCCCCTCTTCAGCGGAGGCCTCTTCTCCTTGTTGCTGCTGCTGCCGTTGCAGGGGTAGTTGTACTCCATTTCCTGTAGTACCAAATTTGTGACTTGCTCCTCTCCTCGCCTCTACACCTGTGCAGCTGTGCTTGTCTGCTTGAGCTGCTTCTCTTGGCTTTGTTGTGCTGTTGAGAAGGGAGTGTTTGCTGCTGCTGGCTTGGGGACGGTGGAGTACTGGAGTGGCAAGTGCAAGGAACCACTATTTTATAGCAGAAGTTTTTAGACATGTAGCGTTAGATGGCGCGTTTTTCTTTTGGTATTATTTCTTAATTACTCACATGTCTTATCCATTGGGGTCCGCGCAATAATTTCACTTTTGTTTTTTGTCATGTGTTTGTTTGCTTGCTTCTGCTGTGAGTGTGAGCTGAGTCACTTGTTACACTCAAACACTCACTCTCCTCACCACACTTTCTTTTGGGAAAAGAGGGGCCATCATTGAACATCCATGATTATGATTGATTAATTTGACGACTAGAACACGACGAAATTTTAACCTCATGGCAAATTGACTACAAGTTTACGGATATATAGGACGAGATGCTGAATGCTTGGGCACCTCGTTCACGGACTAGTGCGAAATAAACCGCGAGGTTAATTCACTGCTCCCTCTGTCTATGTTTTCATATTATAGTGAATCTAGTCAGAGGTATGTACAAATTAATTAGACTAAAATTTGTCACATCTACCAACAAAATGATTATATTTATGAACGAGTAAAGTTCCTCAAATATATTTGTTATTTTTCTTTTTAGGAAAATAAAAATTAGAGAGAAAAGACTAGAACTACTTTTATATATTGAGTGTCGGGTGAGATGAGATAATAGTTGAGTGATAAAATGAAAAGAAACATACTAATTCTGTCCAATGATATATTTACTTGTAACGTTTGACCATTCGTCTAATTCAAAATTTTAGTGTAAATATAAAAAATGATATGTCGTACTTAAAATACTTTTAACAATAAAGTAAATCACCAACAAAATAAACAATACTTCTTAATTGTTTTGAATAAAATAAATGATTAAATGTTGCAAGCAAAAAGTCAAAATCACTTATAATATACGAGGGAGGGAGTAAATGGGAATTGGTTCATGTGACCACTAGCATAACCACCAATTCTCATTTAAGTTCGATGACAAGGTAATTATATTTGAATCCCAAGCGTTATTATATATTTGTGGAGGGAGGGAGGGAGTAGTATAGTTTTGTTTTAGTTGTGTAATTACCTAGTCGTCGAGCATATTTTGATTTTGCATTAAGCAAATATCGACCAAATTTGAGGAGATTATTTGCACCGTGGAGATTCGATTATAGACAAGGGGCTCTTTGAGAAAGCTTGAGGGCTAATCTTCAGCCCTTCAAACAGTCCAAATCTATTAAAATTTGAGATTTAGTAGTTGGAGATTAAAAAACAAAATAGAAATTAGAATATCGTAATTTAAAGGTCTGTTTGGGGATTTTTCTTGTAGCTGTAGTTAATCCTAGACTCTTTAGCACCCTAAACAACCCAAACTGCCATCCAGCTTTTGAGTTACAAAATCCAAATGACAAATTACTTCTCACAATCTAATACTTTCTAAAACATGGCTTCATACCAAATTCATATGCATAGCTTAATTATTGATGTCGCTATTTAGTATGTTTTCTTCTTTTCCCCGACAAAGTTAACTAGCCCTCGGTTCCAAAATATAAAGACATGTATAGTTCATTTAATGAACACTCTGGTTTAAGGCAAAGTTTTTTTTTTCATGTACACGCTCATTCTCACCCGCACACTCTATCTCTATGAGCATATTCAAACTGGATCGACATATCTTGAGATTGAGCACCTGTCGATGGATACATCATCTACCATTTAAAAAATATTAGCTATAATATAAGTATGTGTGTCAAATCTAGAACAGGTTCTCCTACCTAGAAAACCAACAAGCTCCGAGTTATACTCACTTTGCAGGTTTTTTAATTTTTTCAATTTAATTTTTGAATTGCTTAGTTTTTCATAAGGACTCCGTGCATTGGAATTAACACCAAAGATATTTATATTGTGATATGCTCCCTCCGATCATTAATATATGACATTTTAATACTAATTTTAGTGTTAAAAACGTTATATATTAAAATACGGAGAAAGTAAGTTTTATATCATGTAATAGAGTTAGTATTCACCCTCATGCATCAACAGATCAAAAATGCAGCGGTGGTCAGTTGTGAAACAACGGATGCGGCAAACGGCCAAACGAAAAGTGGCAGTATGGCATGGCGCCATGGCGTGGCGTGGGCGCGTGGCGAGACGACGTTGGGACATTGGGATCTCGCTACCTAAACCCCGCCGGCCCGCTGTATGACTCCACTCCACGGTTCACAATCCCGAGTTGTCTCACGGTGCCGCGAGCAACCGTGCATCGGCGCCCGATGGCAATCTGCTGTGAATCTGTCATGTACTTGCGTCCGCGTACTCAGTCTCACAGACATAACAGGGTAAAGAAGTACTAACATTCTCATTACCAACAAAATAATGACACTCCTACATACACATCAGTACATTACCAAACATGTGACTGCCAGGAACACGCCTCTGTGTCCCTCTCTATCCATCTCTTCACTCAAGAACAAAGTAATTTGCCGAGGAAGCCAGATACCCTCAGAAGGGGCGAAAGGGGGGAAAAACTTGAGAAAAACAACTACCTAACTGAATTTGCACAGTTCCTAAATCAACCACCGTAGTACTACACGAGAAGTATGCTCGGATTGTCGGCTTCTGCTCATCTGCTGAAGCCGCGATCCCTGTTCTTGCCTCCGGGCACCACGAGGCTGCTCAGGGTTTTGGCGATCTGCAGCTTGAGCTGCCCCCTCTTCAGCGGAGGCCTCTTCTCCTTCTTGCTGCTGCAGACGTTGCACGGGTAGTTGTACTCCATTGCTTGTACTAAGTTGTAACTTGCTCCTCTCCTCAACGCCTGTGTGCTTGAGCTGCTTCTGCTGGTGGTTGTGTGTTGCTGAGAAGGGGAAAGAGGAGCTGCTGTTGCTGCTGGCTTGGGAGGTGAGTGTGCAAGGAACCACTGATTTATAGCAGAAGTTTTTAGGCATGTGGCGTTGGTTTGCGCGTTTTCTTTTATTATTTCTTAATTACACACATGTCCTATCCATTGGGGTCCGCGCAATAATTTCACTTTGTTTTCAGTCATGCGTTTTTTTTTTGTTTTCCATTGTTTGCTTGCTTCTACTGCGAGTGTGAACTGAGTCACTTGTCACAATCTCACTCCCGACTCTTCACATTTTTGTCCATATCTTTTGGGGAAAAAAGAGTTATCGTTGTATCATCTATGATTAGGATTTAGGATTGGCTAATTTCGTGGTGATTAGACTTAAGAAATTTAGCCTCATGGCAAATTGACGATTAGTTTATTTGTATATAGTATACGGCGAGATGCTAGATGCTTCGGCACCTCATTCTCGGACTAGGATTTGTTTGCTACTCCTACTATAATGAGTGTTCATTAGCTTTGGAATTAGTTAATTCAATTGCGCTGTTAGGTACAGCTAAGAATCTAGTAGTATAAGAAAACTTGTTTAGCATCGAGTACTAAACGGCAGGAGAAATGTGAAGTCACGCACTGGCCCATCTGACAGTGACAGAAGCTGTTGAGACTTGAGAGATGACTCAAAATTATTGCACTCCGGACCGTGTCACGTGGTACTTGGATTAATTAGGGCTAGTAGACATTTTGTTGGTCCACCTGCGGCCTGCGGGTGCAGATGGGATTGGGGAAAAGCATGGATCACATGGCAAAAATGGGTGTGTTTAGGAGGAGCGGTTGGTACATGAATCATGGATGGATGGTGGTGATTGGTGGGCTCCTTTGGGGGTGTCCTGATGTGGGGTGGGGAAGGGGCACTGATGGGCCGATTGTGATTGCTGCACTATGCAACAAATGCAACTCACCTCACTCCGTGTCGTGTGAGCCCCGCAGCTAAAGCAAAAGCCACTACAGCGTAGCTGTCATTCAATCAGAAAAATAAATGAAATCTTCTTACAATGATTAATTGTCATTGTGAAGTTTGAATCTTACCAATACCACTCTACTAGAGTATATTATTATTTTTCAGAGCAATTTTGGAGTAGTCATTTAGAAGGTGCCGAGAGATGTTATTTTTTCTAAGTGTAAATTTGACACCTCTAGATATTTGAGGCAAGAGATACCAAATTTTACATTAAAATTTTGATATCTCTCGATATCTACTTAAAAACTATAAATTTTCTCATTTCCAATATGATATTGGAGCCATAGCTAGACTCTACTGAAAATTGGAGCCACAGCTGGACTCTGCTGAAAATTGGCAAGGTCATTAAAAGTTCCAGGTCAAACTCTTATTTCTATGTTCTGACCAGGGGAGGACCCACCCGTTGGGCGGGGTGGGACCCCCGACCCAGCTGCCGTTCGGGTTGACCAATGCCCCAAAGACTCCCCCAACCCATGTAGTATCTATTTGTCATAATTTTTGGACAATTTATTCACCCTATAAGTCCACTAATCCAAGTTTTAGCATTACAAGAGATGAAAATGGTGCCACGGTTTGTCTTTATCGTTGCAAGTCCGATATGCTCACACATCACCACCGATAAAAGGCTGATGCAACTCATGAGTAACGACAATCCCTGTGTTGCTCCTCGCCTCCTCCTACAACCACGACGAGCAACCGAGTGATCAATCTAATTCCAACATGCCAATCCACTTGCTACTCAGTTGCTAGCCTGCTACAAGAAGGTTAGAAAGTCATAATCGGCTCAATGCTTCATGGGCTCGCGAAGTCTTGGCCTCGCCCTCAGTGCTCTCACAACCAAACGACATGATCCGGGTGGTATCAGGCAAGCTGTCGGCTCGTCCCAAACGACATGATCCTGGTGGTATCGACCAAGCTGTCGGCTCGTCTTTGGCTTTGCGACTCTACAACTCTGAATCTCCAACAATCCATTATCCTTCTCTGGCTCTCTGACTCTCAGTAACTGGCTAACAATAAGGCGTAACCTATTGAGAATATGAGGACAATCTCTACAAATGCTTATTGACTAATTAGCGGTACGGCGTGTCACGTACTAAAATTTTTTAAGTTATTTGATTATTTCATTACCACCATGAATCATATGACTTATTTTTGCAAATTGATCTGTTTGTCATTGAATTAGATATACAATTGTGTAAAGATTATTGTTTCATTTTTAAGTTAGAGGTGCCATCTTTGATGATCTTTTGAGTTTACTATATTTGTTACATGAATGCAATACAAATACGGTATGTGGTGCGTATCATTGTTTTTTAATGAGTAATTTCGATCCAGCTATATTTTAATCCTGGATCCGCTACTGGTTCTGACCTAAGTTCCATATTCCACGGCCATACAGCACATTTGCACTAAAATTTGCATGTGCTTCACCACACATAATACTTTTGCATGCATGCTTGTCAACAACATCATCTTGTCCAAGCAGTGCGAAAATATATATAGCAGAGATCCCGTTTTCATATGGTCTCGTGTCGTAATGCAAAAATACAACAGCGCTCGTGCTCTTTACTGTGATACATTTGTGTAATGCCAATAATAGCAGATACTACAATAAAGGGGCAACCAGAATATGCACAAGCAACAGTACTTTTCTGTGATGCCAATAGCGATCGTGCTTTTCCGTAAATTTCATCCATTTGATACATTTTTCATGTGCCTATCGATAACTTACATCTCATCCTGATTGAATGAATAAACATAACTTATTCTCTCCCATCAAGCTGTGGCTAAAAAGATTAAATCTATAAACCTAGAAAAAAATTGTTGCAAAACAAAGACAAAAGAAGGAAAAGGGCCCAGAACAAAATAAACAAAAATATAAATACAAACACATACTTTTAGATTGGCCGTACATTGTGGCTGGAACTTCCGTTTCAATACCACGGCAGTAGTCAACCATATTGGTAAAAAATCGCCGATAGTTGGGCTTGTGATTATCAATCCAACTTTATTTCTTCCAACTGTTCTTCCTGCCCATTCATACTATTTGTTGTGATCCCGTGCGTCTCTAATCTGTGCTCACTGTCTCTACTGGGTGTGTCCACCCTCTGATCACTCTCCTGTGGAGAGTCTCCTTGCTTTTCATCATCCTTCTTGGGTGTCTCAGCCATGCCGGTTGTTGACTCATCCGAAATATTCTGTTTGCCCTGTAATGAATCAATGGCACCATATTGATATCATGAAGTAATAAAGGGCATAGCAATTAATATCTCACTGTTTAAAACCATATAATTCTAAGAGAGAAAAACACTAATTATAAAGCTAGTAGTATAATAAATCAATTAAGTTTGAAGTGTGCTAGTCAATATGGTGCCTGAGAGGAATTTCGTGAAGAATGTTCGTTCCAGATACATGATAGAAACCAGGTTCCATTCAAAATGTTCATTAAGAAATAACAGCATGTGAAGTCAGTTTAAAAATTTTCCAGTGTAACTCTAGCCTGATACTGTAGGAAACTAAATTTAAATATCATGTCAGGATTATGGTCAAGTTGATTCAAATCAATAGATAAGAAGTTACAGTGATATGACAAACTAAATTTAACTATCATATATGAATCTGGGATTAGAATGGCCATTGGTCACGGCAAGCACAGAAGTGTTTCATAGGGGAAAGACTCATCATTCACAGGATATTTCATGGATACACTGCTTGATCATAATTATACAGGTAAAAGAAAAAAATAGACTCTGCAGACTGCTTTTTTTTAAAGATAGTGCAAAATAATAATATCCCGGCCACTGCACCCATAAATGCACAAAGCCATAAGTGATGAACCTCATGTTGAAATATAGAGATTTTTAGACTAGAAAAAGGTTATTGTCACAATACAGGAAAGGAGGGTATTATGTAATCTTCTGTCGATTCAGTAAACCTTGCCAATAAAAAAAGTACCTTGTTCTTGTCACGCCAACCAAGGGAAAATGGAGCAAGCAAACTTATTCTTCTAGGTTGAAACTCCTGTGATGAATCTTGGTTCACTTGGCTAGGTGATGCATCCCGTGTCGGTGTCCTAAAAATAAAAAGGTTATACACAGGGACAATTGGTATAAAGCAAATGACTGCAATTTTTCAGAGAACGGCAAGCTGGTATCCTAGGCATCAGTCATTCAGTCTGTAGAACAAAATTGCTTCCTACAAAAAGCAGGGCAGTAGCCTATTATCTGAAAAAATTCACAGAAATGCCAGGATTGGTCATTATTGAATCTATGTAATAGCATACATACACTTCAAACTATAAAGGATATATTCAGTAAATTAATTTACTACTAGTTTCCATGCCAGCATGATTATAAGAATGCTACTAATACCATAGTACCTTGGAGATGGTGACGGTGATGGCAATTGCGCCTTTTGCTGGCTAGATTGATACTGCAGTGTTGCTTCCAGCATTGTTTCTGCCATGACTGCTCTGTTCTCCATTTGAGCCAGCGAAGCCATGGCTTCTTCGTACTTTTCCTACATATGGAGTAATGTATAACAAGAGAATCATAACACTGAAAGGCAGGTATGTATTTGCTAGATTACATGTCATTTACAGACGAATGACAGCAGAATGCAGTTAATTCCATGAATAAGGGCATTACATAGTACAAATAATGTAAAGATCAATGAAGCATATTGTTACACAAACATATCTAGGAGAGTTCAAATAATGTAAATACCAATGAAGAATATAATTACACATAAATACCTAGGAGGCTAATTCATCACAGAAGAAATTGACAATCCTTTCAAAAAAAAAAAAGTTAGGCACGATGATTCCTCCAGATGCAATCAAGAAAGGATGGCTATTTCATGTCTCAACAAGACATATGAATGAGAGCACAAATAACACATGAAAATACAGAAACATAGATAAGTGATGAAACTAAACTAACCTGGAGCACATGTGCAGCGTATTTCTGAGCAGCCGCATCTTGCTCAGCAAATATGCGGGCATCCTCGGTGACTTTCTGTTCTTGCTCTACACGCATCAGGACCTACATGCATTACCTAGTTGGTTTATAACTGGAGAAACCAGTGGTAAAGGGCATTGCATAGTAATGACAAGGATTATTTAGAGCAACACATGGGATGCAACTGCACCTGAAGCATTGCTTGCTCCTGTTCCTGCTTGTCTAATAGAGCTTGCCTTAGATCAGATAACTCCTGTTCCAATTGCTCGACCTAGAAAAATGGCAGTGCAAGTGCGAAAACAATCATGCCTCAAGCCTCCAAGGCAACAAGAAATTTCCAGACAATGAGGTTATTAAATGAAAGGAGATAATATTTCACAGTTTTTCGGCTCAACACACAAGATCAGATCAAT
The DNA here is from genome assembly GCA_000325765.3 of Leersia perrieri. Classification (NCBI taxonomy): domain Eukaryota; kingdom Viridiplantae; phylum Streptophyta; class Magnoliopsida; order Poales; family Poaceae; genus Leersia; species Leersia perrieri. The sequence goes on from CM002476.1 coordinate 26,436,025, forward strand.
ATGATTTCAATAGCAGAGGCAACAAAATAAAGATAAATAATAACAGGTGATGGTATAATAGATATGAATGCCCTAGGAAACAGTAGTTCAATGCTAACCTGCGCACTTAGTTCCCGCCTATTATCCTGCTTAACCATCTCCATCAGTGCTGTCTCCAATTCATCAGCTCTGGATTTGGATGAGAAGAAATAAGAACAATTTAGCAAACCCTTGTAGCATTTATTTGTGAATTTCTAGCTGCTAACAGTCTATTTATTTAGCTTGTGGAGTGTAGGTATTTGCTTGGCAAATTAAAAGTGGGAGCATGAGATGAGAATACCTAAGTACCGTGGAGTTCAGCACAATTTTTATAAATCAGAGGTCACAGTTCATGGTCCAGTCGACATTATGGGGTTTCAGCTGATAATATGTGTAATTTTGACCAACTTGAGTAACCTCATAGTTAATATATGAGCAGCTACTTTCTCATCTAAGAAACAATCTAAACTGAGTGATTTATGGGCCACGTATAGGACAAAGTGATACTATTTTCACTTTTTTTTTTGAGATAATGAACTGTTTTTACATGAACCAGACTCTGCTAGGAATTGCCATGAATAGACTAAGGTCAACCAGCTATAGATTAACATGGCATATACTGCCAGTTGTAAACAAGGACAGGAAGTCACCAGGTTGATAGCAAGTTCCATTATTAAATGCTTGCATCGCGGACATCTCTGTTTATGTCATGTAAATCTGAAACTATTTATTGTATTCAAGTAACCTAAGGACGAAATCTTGGATATTTGAAACAAATATACCTCAGAACAGCTGATCTTCTCTCCTCTAGAAGTTGGCATAGCTCAACCTTCAGCCAAACTACCTGCAATAATATAACACAATATAGATGCATCTAGTTATTAGGTACAGAGCAACAACCAAGTATGAAGTATCAACTATCATAGCACTTTACATAAAACAACAAAAGGAAACCAAGACTTAATACTAATTTATAATCTTGCAAATTAGCCAGGTTGCAGCTACACCAGTTACAGCATACAAGAAGGTATAAAACATGTAACATCATTATATTTTCTTTAAATATAACCAAAACAAATTATGAACATCAAATTAATCTATTGTGACATGAGCTCTATAGTCCCAACAGAAGCTACTCTATGGTGAATATGTAAAATATTAGACTGAAGCATTTTGCTTTCAGAAATAGTCGGGCTGTCTATTTCAGAAACAACCAATTTTGCCTTATCAAAAGCAAAAGAATAATAATACACCATGTTTATTGGACCAATTGTCCTCTACCTAAAGAAAAGCAAAATATGAAGAGAAAAAAAAAGAGGATGCACATAGTTGCCTGAAATCCTAAGTGTGCACTTATAAAGTGGAGAATGGTATCAAGTTTTTATACATGGATATCCGGCTATTTAGTTAGTTTGTCTGCTGAGATTTTTGGAACCATCATTTATAATTTTATGGGTGAAACTGTGAAAGAAGCAGTTGGTTTTGTGAGAAGGATACCTTGTCTTTCGGATCAGGCAAAGAATCAATCTCAGTGTTGACAGTCAGACCACTATACATGTCATCTGTACTTCCTGAACTAGTTTCTGTCAAGTCACTTAATTGTTCTGCTGATAATGACACCAATGGTTCAGGGTCACGCTTGAAATTATACAGCTTTGATGCAAGGCCATTGGTGTCTCTCCAAACACGAAGACCTTTTGCTCTCTGTTCCATTGAAGATATAACAGATGGCCGGTGTTTATTTCGGAGTTCTTGCAGCCTTGCTTCGTCTACAGCTTGATATCCCATGCATGCTGTTAGAACAAGTTGGCTGCTGTCAAAAGTGGAACCTGCTAAAGACTGTAAAAGGGTCACAGCATCCCCAGCATCCTTTGTTGTCACAAGCGCAGGACCTGTAACCAGCACCAGTGGTAAGTCTTCATGCACTGACCAATACATATTCTGAGATCATACGGACAGTTCTTTTTTTCTTATCATAGTTTGAGAGAGAGAAAAAATAAAATATTGATCCAATACCATACAACTCCATTAGGGCAAGGGCTGTTCGAAAGAGCATCACGCGATTTCCATCAAACAGAAGCACATCCCAAACTCGAAGAACTGAAATGTTTAAGTAGCAATGAAGAGGAATATTTTGAGACAATATAATAACTAGACATATTATTAGCTCAAATACAAAAAAGAAGAAGATTGTAACCTCTAGTCTTGCAGTTGACAAAAAACTTTCGCAAAGAATAATAATATTTCAAATAGAGTAAATTTCAGAGAATCCCATGTTTAACAGTCAAAGTTGCAAAAAAAAAAAAAAAAAAAAACCCAGATATTATGAGGCAGAAAACCTCAGGTACTACTACATTTCTATGGTTTCCCAGAACCTTAGCCCATATTTAAATTTCAAACAATATAGCATATTGTCCAATCGGGCACATATTTACTTTAATTTCATTCACAAACTACCTCTGGAACTGATTTATTGGTTAAAATGTCATTGGTTTAACTCATTATTAAATTGAATCATATAGTTTCAGATATGCTAAAAATAATTGAGATTTGAATGAAGATTGAGCTATGTACGACAGGTCGAAATATTTGTGGTTTTCTACAACCTTGACCATAAAACCTGAGGTTTCTGAAATCTAGTTTTTCAAATAAAGAAAAATAAGGCATACCACTTTCCCATGGTAGCATGTTCATGAAAATAGATAGGAACCATGGTCCAGTAACCCATGCAACTTGAACGCCAAGGTAATCCAGGTGATTTACTGCAAAAAGAAATGCAGAAAAATGTCAAGTTTGTCAATAAGTATGTCTGGCAAGTCATGTGAATATTTTAATATGCACAATAATAAAGCACAAACCTAGTTTTGGAAATTTCTCCCGGACTAACTCCTCTAAAACAAGCTGATCAACCTAAAGAAAAAAAAATCAAAATGTAACTTATTTAATACTGAATAGTGCAGTTTGGAGCTATAAGCACATAACAGCACATGCAAACACTAACAGGATAAAAGTATACTTAAGAATACCTGACATTCTATCATTTCTTCAGAAAAGTAACCATCAAAATAATCATCCATAATGCCTGTCAATGCCCTGTGAACACATAATAATTTAAGAAAGTTTTTACTTCAGTTCTAATACAATGCAACAAACAGAAGTAACTTTGAGAGAACACAGGAGATCCATATGTGTGTCAGCTGCAAAAGCTACCAAAATGCATTCTCCTCTGGCATTAGTAGAAGTAACAGGCCAGCAAAGAAATTCATCGCCTGCATTATCCAGATGATAAATCTTAGCTTAGACCAGTTTAGGTGACATAAAGTGGAAATAATTGAGAACTATATGATTGTGGAAATTAGAAAAATAATTGTTGAATAACAAGAGAAGACCTCTCTGTGCGTAAATTCTGCGTTACCATTATAAACTTATCAATACCATCCGGTCCTTTGACTTGAAAAGGAATTTCTGAAGAATCGTCTATAAAGAAGAGTAGAAGAACTACTGTGCTCTGAACTTCACTTTTATGGTGAAGTATGAAGGATATGTTTTGGTGTTGGTCTGTTGGTGCATCTTTTTAATCGATGATTAGGTAGGCTAGGTGGACACCTTGGGGAACACTGCAACCGGCATTACATGTGGAACAGATGGGTCTTGTATAATGTGTAAGGGTTCCCAAAGAAGCTACATGGATCGAGTCATGCAACATGCAGTGACATTAAAAGCAACATGAGTCAGAATTAAGGGAAGGCCGTACCTGACAGTAACCAACTGATGGATTATGTCTCGCATAAGCTGTGAGTAAGCGTCTTAAAGCATTTCTGCCATCCTCATCTAGTGCAGGATGACCTGGGAACGTTCTGGGCAAATCCTAAAAGAACCCAAAGCAACAGATTAACCTCTTAGCACCGGACTCTCAAATATACAAAATACATCATCGCATGAAGAGAAGAGGGTTAAATTCCATTAACGCCAATTAAACTATCCATCTACCTTCTCTATTTGCCCTTTCCACTTTTCAGAAGAAAATGATGATTCTTTTGGTTTTCCATCCATAGTCGGAGAATCAGAACCTTTGCTGTTGTTCTCTCTTTTGTCATTGGCTGCAAGGAGAGATTCATAGTAGCCTTTCACCCGACGAGCTCCAATACCAACAAAAGCTTGCCAGAGCTGTCAACAAAATGAAGAGGATCCATTGATTTAATACAAATAAAAACTATAAACAAGACAAACATAAGGAGCAAGATGTACCTCTCCTCTTAGAGCCATTGGCAACCCATCATGCACTAAGCATTCCAATTCTTCCTTCCAAGGATAGTGCCCTTCTTGACTTGCATCACCATTCATGCCTGAATCAGCATCGGCACTGTCAGGTACAGGCCCTTCTTGGTTGGGATCGACTTTCTCGACGTCATAGAACTCATCATCGGAGTCCTCTGAGGGTTTGCTCTCTTCATCATTTGCAGAATGTTCAGTCGCCACATTGTCCTTTTGTACAGAAGATTGCTTCTTCTTGACACGCAAGCTCATCATCTCCCCAATGTGGCCCAAGGAGGGCCTAATTTCAGACCATATTTGGATCTTATGTGGTCTTGGCTGTTTCACTTTCTGTTCATCTGGCAATTTGGATCTGCCATCCTCAGCATTCTTGCAAGCTTCTTCATCCTCAACGGATGGTGAAACCTTAGCATCCTCTTCTGAAGATTCATCATATTCGGCTTGCCTATCCAGAAAATTCTTCCACCTATCCGATCTCTCCTCTTCCTCCTCCTGGCGATCATGCAATGCAACTCAGCGAGATGGAACAAGAAGGTATCAAATGGAGGAATCACCAGGTGCAGCTTTTCTACCTTGTAGATGTTTGCATACTCTCTGTACCGTTGCAAGTGTTGCGGCCGCACAGCGAATCCATAGGCATCCCTGTACCATCCCACAATGCATCAGAAACAGAATGAAGCAAATGCCGCTAAGACTGAACCATTTGGTACCCGTGTCATGTACCACTAGACCGGAACTAATCCAAATTCACACTCTAGTTACTTTATTAAAAAAGCAATTATTCAAATTAAAATTTGGTCTGATTAATCACGCTTGCGACATCTGCTTTGCTGCTACAAATCGAAGTATTATTTTGCATCAATTAAAGCTGATATCCACACAAACTCCGACCCTTGCATGGATCAGACAAGCAAAACAAATCAAACTCTCCTCCAGAGAAAAAAAAAACACTGATAAAACGCAGAGATCTCAGAGCTGCATTGCCCAATTTTGGCCCTAAAATCTCGCATCTGATCGAGATCCCCGTGCAAAATATAATATCATCATAAGAAAAAACTCAAAAAGCAACCAAACTACACGCAACCGGAAACTCCGCAGCAAAAACATGAAAAACTCCGGAGAAACACCACCGTAACAGCATTGACCGGCACGAAAGCCGTGGAGCTCGCGCTCCGGGGAAAAGGAGACGAAACAAACCTCTTGTGCTCCAAGGCGATGAACGGGAGGCTCTTTGCCTTCATCTCCACCCGCGCTGCCGCCGGTGACCCAGCGCCGCCACCACCGCCGCCTCTTCCTCCTCCCCTCCGCTCGTCGGCGGCAAGTAGTGCGGCGGCGGCCGACGAGACGCGGACGCGAAGCGTGCAGAAGGCGAGCGAGTGAAGTGGAGTGTGATTTAGCTTATCGGCGGTTGGGGGTCAGAGGCGCCGATGATTCGATTCGATCCGATCGCCGTTTACTGCTGCTACGAGTCGTAGGATTTTTGAGATTTGATCTGTATATGCGTGTATTAGCGTGAAGAGCTGCGAGACTGAGAGCTAGCGAAGTGACGGTGATTGGGGAGTTGGGAAATCGGAGGACAGGTGACAGGTCTTCACCTCGTTGAATTTTCTTTTCTTTTGACGGGTTTAATTTTGTCATGGAGATTGGAGAGATGGGGACTCGGGAATGACCACCCCTCCCTCCCTCGTGTCGTGGGTTTCTCTCCTCGTCGACATGGACTTGGGCGGGGTTCAAACCAGCTACGCCGAGATCTCGATTATCCGTGGCAGGAGGAGCTGTGTTCGCTTGTGTGCTGCAGAGTGCCCCCGTGGTGCATTCGTGTAAAGTTCAGTCTTAATTTGTATGTGGATTTCTGATGGATTTGTTGTTGGCGCATCTACGTCTCCTGAATATGTACAATCCATCATTAAGCCTGTCTTATTTCTGTCTTTTCTCTAGTAACAAAGTACCAATAGCTTGGTCTTTATTGTGACATGGTATTAGTGGACAACCTTTAATAGATTCCATTATATATGTGATATCGTAATGATTGCGTACCGGCTAACTTGCTATTGTTTATGAAAAATCTTCAATGAATTAGTGGTAAAATCATTAAACCAAGGGAGCATGTATTTGTTGATAAATGACTAGTTCGAATTGGAAATAGAAAAAAAAAACTATAGATGACACCCTAGTTTCGACGGGAATTGTACGAAGCACATGGGAAATTGAATGAACATTATTTAAGTAAATACAACATTATGGTAGGCACGAACAAACATAAATTATATTACAGATAAAAATGCCAAAATATTTTTTTCTAATGTTTCACATAAATCTACTAATAGTGCTGGAACTAGAAACACAATAGATTCTACCCATTGTTAGTTATTTATCCAATGAAAATTCCAGACCATACCAAAACTGTTTTCATTAAAACTGTACAAAAAATATTTGTTTCAACCGTTTTCATTTCTAACCATACATAAGTTTTAACTTTTCTAACATCCCAAGCATTTATATTATTTTCATCCGTTTTCACCCTATACTAATTCTCCCATAATTGATTGCAGAATTGTATCATGTAAAGAGTATGATTTATATAAGACAAGTTTTTTAATGTACACTCGACTTAATCAAGTGTAATTTGATCTCGGTTATTTCTGTGTTGAATTTCAGTAGCTGGTCACAAAAGGCTCTGACAAAAAGCCTGCCTAGACAGTTGCTCCCATTATATAAGACAAGTTTTATATATCACAAAATTGTATCACCTAAAGCCTGCGATCTATATAAGACAAGTTTTTTCTAATTTATACTCTACTTAGGTCATCATTGTTAGTCTTATAAACCAAAAAGTAGTTATCAATTAGTGACAAATCGAATACGTGATTCATTATATTAGGAGATACGTTGATATCAAGATCTGTAAGACTTCACAATAAACATAGATGTAATATAAATTTTATACAGGTTCAGACTTACAGTGTAGGTAATAGCCCTATTTTCTGTCGGCGGCTCCTTGATCAATGGATAAGCCTTGTCATTGAGTACAGTAAATCGCGGTAGAAGCTAGTTTATCTTGTATACTAGGCTAATAAGTGCATGGGATGTATATGGATGTATGCATGGAGCTAGTCGATTGCACGTCTGCGAGTTGACAAGTTGATTTTGCTAGGCTTCGATGTCTTTGCGGATTGAGTGTCTTTTAGATTTAGTGAAATTTTTTTCTATGCCCTTGAATGCATGTATATTTATACCCTTGAAGCATAACGTGACCTAGTCGAACTTAGGTATCCCGAGTAGGAAACATGGGTTGGTATGGAAGGAGTCAGCCCAAGACTATATGATCTGTGTCTTCCGATACAATAGTTTTTCATTGCCGTTCCTTAATCATGTCTAGCTTTAGGCACGGTTCTAAACAGCTAACAGGCTGAAATTATTTCTCGTTATTGATGAGCACGCTTCCCAAACTACTTAATGGTGTATTTTATAAAAAAAAACTTTCTATACAAAAGTTTCTTAAAAAGGTCAAACAATTTCATTTTTCAAATTTGTAAAAGTTAATACTTAACTAATCACGCACTAATGCTATGTCTTGTTTCTCGTGCATAAAAAAAATTCAACCTCAAAGCTATTTCGAACAAGGCCTTAGTGGGACTCTCTTCGTAGTAGTACATGTATCTGAAATGTACGGTTATCATATATAAAACAATATGGGGTACCTTCTACCACCAAGTACTACGACACATATTTTTTTTTATTTCTTTACTTTAAAGCCATAAAATCACTCTTACACTACCAAATCAAAAGCTAAGTTGGGGGAGTTTTTATTCTCTTATACTAGTATAATGTAGAGGTATTACACTGTTATTAAACTTAAGACTTTTAAAACTATGGGCTTATAAATCATATAAGGCGAGAAGGTTGGCTTAAAAGTTAAAAGGGCCCAAAAACAAGTGTAGTTTAATCTCTGCAGATATAGAAGCCTTGATGGGCGGCCACAACGGTGGAGAGACCGCACAAAGGATCCGTGCTGGACAGATTAAATTTCGGACTAGACTTAATAAATGATGGATACGTGCATCAGGCGAGAGAGTAGGGCCAAGCACAGTGATCCGTGCAGACTTTCTGCAACACACTGCAGCGGAATTGGGATCGATTACCCTCCCGGGCCGGGCCCTGCCGGCTTGCCGATTGTCATTCCTAATCACCTTGCCAATTGCCATCCCTAATCACGGTATTACTCGTCTCGCCACCTCAAAACTTACCCGGTCGCTCCAGTTACTGTAAGTCTGTAACTGCAACCAGATGCATAAATGCTGGTACGCTTCGTCCATTTATACACAGGCCGTGCTGCTTGTCCTCTCTGAACCACCTGTCTCTCTCCCTTGCCCGTATTCCCCCAACTCCCCAAGTGCTTGGCCTGAACGTGAGTAGTGCTGCATCGTTCGTTCGGTAGGTTGGCATCAACCGTTTCCGTCCCGATGTTACTCAGATTTGGCAACCAGAACAAACTCTAGCTGCCAACCAATCCTCTCTAGCTCTCATTGGATCGGACCAAGCTAGCTATCGCGATTAACCGATCGGACCGGAGGTGAAAAAAATTGATGGCGACTGAACTGGCATAGTGGCATCCCAACAGACAGGGGACAGGGTACCTGCAGACCTGCAGCCGCCCTGACAAGAAAGTGAGCACCTAGGCAGGCCGGTCTCCTCCTCTCTTGGTTTCATCATGAACTGGAACTTGATTGGCACCCCGGCCGCGTAGTATTTGCTGCCTATATTTGGGAGTTTTTACCGGCATGTGGTTCAAGTTCAGAAGAAGCCAACAGGCAGGTTCCTTCGCTGTGAAAACGGAACACCTGAACTCAGAGGAGTGAATTCCAGATTCCAGAGTTCGTCCATGCCCATATGGTCATATCTGCGGTAGCTTGTATTTGTAGTATAGTGCACTATTTTTAATTTCTTACAAAAGAAGAAAGAGTGGTAGTGTTGTAACTCTGCTATGCGTAGCACATTAAGGTCATCCAGGACGTAACTAGTGGTACTACTACAGTACTACTGTAGTACTGGCCGCTCCAAATGTAGCTGTGCTTGTATAGTCCCAGATGGCATTTTCTCCGCTGATGCGTACCATACTGACCAGGAGAGGCTGTGGATGGAACTCACGACACGGGCAAGCTAGCGCGCGAGCGAGTTAGAGTCGAATGGTTGAGCAGAGCAACGCGACGTAGTATCAAGTGTAGTTCTACTGTCCAAATCTCGTGAAAACGCTGGGCCCTTGGATCGACGGATCGCCCAGTGTCGGTGGGATAGAGTCTCTGGCCCCTCGTGGCATGTCCCCGCAACAACGGCGGCTTGCGCGCGAGTGTTTTGGGTTTAGACGGCTACTGTGTTTACGAGACCACCTTTGCATAAGCTCGAACCCACCACAAGTGACACGCACGCAGGAACAGCTGCCGTACAGCTAGCGGTACAGGCGCACGAGACGCGAATACGTGACGACTGACGAGGGGAGTGTGGGTTTGCATGTGCTTGTCCCCGTGTCATATCACTTGACGTGGTCGGCGGGCGCTCGCCATGTGAAGGAAGGCCGCCGTCGAGAACTTGAGCCGTCGGCTAATGCGGAGACCGGCAGCACCACGGCAGGCAGCTAGCTTAACCGGATTGCCGTTCGCCCGACCTACGACGCACCGGAAACGATAGAAACAGAAGCTGGAACTCGAACCCGGGTCTCTCGGGTGAGAGCCGAGTATCCTAACCAGCTAGACTACAACGGATACTGGCTGTGAAACTCGGTGACCCCGTACTCATACGTGTCTCTAACAATCGGACCAAAATCCAGTGATCGAATTGACTCCTGCAAACCGCTGCAAGCGACGTTGCAACCCGCGAGTCGTTTCACCAGAGGCCCGACCTGTGTGCCGAGGTCCGTGCCGTTTCACCGGGCCGAAAATCCGCAGACCTCACATGGGAAGTAGGGACGGCGGCATACGGGGTCCGAAATCACGTCGTTGCTGGACTGTACCGACTACTCCCTCACAAGTCGCAACCCAAAATTCTCGGTGCTGGACGGGCACGGCCCAGGGCGCGTAGCTGGTGGGCTGTGGTGGCTCGACCACACGTAATCCACTTCTACACTGGCGAATCTGTCGCGCTCTGGAATTCCCGGCGATCTGTCTGGCGTATCAGCGTCGCCTTTGAAAGATTCAGATTTCAGTTAGGGAGAAAATACAAGTTGCTTCAAAAAAATTTCCGTTGCCGGGACTCGAACCCGGGTCTCTCGGGTGAGAGCCGAGTATCCTAACCAGCTAGACTACAACGGATTGTTGACATCTCAACTTCCCTACCTCTAATTATCAGTTTTTTTTTTGTAAGGACACCCAAAAATTGCCGAAGAAAAGATACTGAAAGGAAATTCAGCATGATTTCACTGTTACCTTGTATAATACCGAAAAGCAGTCCGATTGGACAGCACTATGCCTTCTACCAAAGTAGCAATGCACATTATGCTTATCTTTCAAACCGGTATCATTGATCGAGACTGTATCGAAGTCAGATTGCTTTTTCTTTCAAAAAGAAAGGATTGGATTGAAGTCCTAATTGTTCCTTGCTTTCCCTTCTAACAAAATGATAAAAATCTTCAAACGTCATGTTGGCAGGGGAATGGTCTCATCAAGCCGGTACAAACTCACTATTTCGAAGCCAAGAGGAAACAATAAACATCATCCCCGGGCAAAAGCGGGATCGAGACTCAAATACAAAACAACCCCATGGCCCAAACCACTACTAAAGTTTTAACTGATACATCAGATGATCAGCACACAGCCACACACTGCCATGATCTGCCATTTCCACTAGCTACCAAGTTGTTGCTATGTGCAGCAGGAAAGGCAGTGTGTTTCTGAATCAATTGCCTGCGCCAATCAGAAGATGTTCCTTTTGTGATGAAAAGAACCGTATCTCCAAACATACAAAAACGTCGTCTTCTTGGCGTTGGAATCGTGAGCAGATCGAAAGGAAGGAAAGGAACAGCTCGTGCTGAGTGGAGTAGGACGAGTCGAGGAAGGGGATGGCGATCAGGCAATGGCGAGCCCCACATGTTAAGTGTGATCCGGATGCTTCCATGTGTCATCGCTTGCTGTAATTAACGCACTATGTAGTCCAATCTTGAAATGGGCAGGGGATGAGGATCACTTACCATTGGCCAGCATTTTACCTGAAATGGTAAGGGATATTCTTTGTTATTGGACAAGTTTACTGCAGAGTGAAAATGTTTCCCATCGCTTTCTCAAAGGACAAGATGCTTCAACCTGAGTGCAATTGTGCTTGAGTGCTGATAGTCAATTCATTTACAGCTTTACAAAGCATACCTGGTGGCATAGAGTATCAATAGGAGAGAGAGCGTTGACCTTGTCTGGTTTCAATTCATTCAGTACAAACTATAGAATTTATCCTGTGTACAATTTTTAATTAGAACCGCTATGTTGAACAATAAGCTAAGATCCTCAACCGAATTCCCTATTTCATTTGTCTATGCATATTAATTGTTAAGGTTATAGGGGGACATATGTACTAGTACAAGAATCTTTTTTAGATATGAAAATAATCACACGAAGCATGTCCTCGACCTCGAGTGATTATGACGCGCACATAATACAGGTGTGCTAAAAATTGAGAGTGGACAAATGAATTGAAGCAACGGTGGGAAATGATGCAACATTGTGTCTCTGTTTTCAAGATAGAGCTCAATAATAGCTGAGAAAGATAGGCACTGTCGCATGGAGTTGGTATTATCCATCCAAAGAACAACGAGATTATCAGTGGCCATCAAGAATATCTTCTTAATTTCAGTGAGTTTCAGAGAAGAAAAAGGATTCAAACAATCTAAAAGAAAAATACATTTGACTACAATACCTGGAACCCCTTTACTTCATCCAGCTTCCCCTAAAAAAATTCTTTGAAATGTTCACTGTTTAGCAGACAGAAATGAACTGTCGTCTTGACCAAATGACCCGAGATTACTCAATGCATGCATGCCAGAAGAATATGGACTTAATCTATCCTGGCTTGACCTGATCGTTAATATACACCCAAGTTACACCAGAAAAATGCTAAAATCTGATTGGATTGCAGTATCCTATTTTATTTTCTTCAAAAGGTTGCTGTTGTCCCAACTTGCTGATGTGCGAGCAAGGAAGTGCCCACTTCATGAATCCTACCAAAACCCCACCAATGCATCAACAGCTCCCTGCACACATGGGCACATCCTGACATCCCCTGTGTGACTAAGATACGCTAACCATCTCTTAATTCTTGTCACATTTGCACGACCACCTCTTCTCTCTTTTGCCATCGCTAAGATATATATGGACAAGTTGCTCGTAGCTGTTTGCTACTCCATCTCTGTGGTTTGTCAAACTGCTCAATTCTCATTGGAACCAAACTTGTCTTTTGCCCCTGGACCTGGACAGTCTGCAGTACTACTAGATACTACTATCATTGAGCCCTGAAAACAATGGACTACCTCAATGACAAGACTACGCAGGAGAATGATCTGCCATTGCATTGAACCGGAGAATCAAGTCATTCGTTCAGTACCCAAACAGAATAGATGCAGTACATAAATTTGAATATTAGAGAGGGGCAAATCTTTGACAATTTATATCTAACCAATGCAATTTTATGGACCCCTTGGGTTTCATAAAATTTTTAAAGATTTTTTTTTTTTAGGATATCAGGATTCTTCGTACTCATGTCTGAACATTTCAGCACCATAAATATGATTTGCGGAATAAATGCCTGCTTTAGAGTTTAGGTAGAAAAACAAGCAAACAGCCGTCTGAAAGGGATACGACACGGCCTTGTGCTTAGTACATTTAAAGTATCAGCATGTCTATCTAAATTCCAAAGTATCATATAACCTTTTGTTTACTGAACCTCCACAGAGATGTCAAAGCACAGAGAAAACAACAACAAGAATGCATCTGCATCTACGAAAGTTCCGTTTCCATACTAAACAAACAGGAAAAAAAAGGTTAGAAACGAGAGGTCTCAGTGGAGCAGTTGAGCAAGGAGTTGAACGACTAGAGATGATGAACTCTGGTCTCCTCCCAACGTGCAGCCCATTTCCCCGGCACCAAATTCTGCGACGACTCGGCTCCATCGCAGTGCGAGACATGCGTTGCAAAACTTCAAATCCTTCTCGTTAGACAAAGCGTGATATATGCTAGTACTCCATACCAACTACCTGTTTTTCTCCCACCGGCTATAGCTTGTGTTGCAGTAATCTTGGCGTATAAACAATTGAAGCTCGGAACATTCTATTCCATGACAACTCGTTTTCTTTAGTGACAAGCACAACGTAGCATGGCTACGATTTCGTCAATCCTTTGCGCGTAATATAGCGTACTGGAGAATCGTTGAGAACCCTTGTCAAAGAATTGGGAATCCGTATTCATAAATACTCCACGGTGCTACGTACTTAGCTAGCTGATCTGGACGACGATGCTGTAATTGTGTCAATAAAAATCAATGCAGTTAGGTGGAGTAAAGAAGAACGCCATGAGAGTATGACGAAAAAGTATGAAAGCTTCCTCCCCAACCGATTGCAAAAAGGAAACCTAAACCAACATTTGATCACTGCTCACTGTCATGTCAATCGAGCTGGCAGCCATTGCAATTGCAAGCCACAGTTTATGGTCCGAGAAGGTTGAGAATATCAGTAACAGTAGCACGTGCGGTTAACAACCATTTCTCTTTGCAGGCCTCTTCCTTCACACCCATCCGGGTTGCCTTCGACAGAGACCCACCGACAGCGAGCTCCACTTGTTAAACGACGATGATCTCACCGGCGATTCTCGCCTTTCGGTCATTTTCAGGTGTCGCATTTTCGTGCCATCCTGGTGCAAAAAAGCCACTGTACAAGTGCCGATTTTTTTTTTCTGGACAATGGAATACTACATTTTCGGGAATCCGTAATAGTTGGTGAATAATACTGTTTCCCATAGCTAAAGCTTCTAATTACATGATCAACTGGTGAATACGACAAATGCAATTTTTGGAATGAGGATTATGACATATGCAATTGAATTGTAGTGTGTTGTCAGCCATTGGGGAAGAAATTGTAGGTGTCTAGAACACTAGGTGGCAATGGTCATGCAAATATGTGAACTAATCCAGTCCGACTGTCCTAGTAATGGCCTAGTTACGTGTAATGTACAGTACTTGTCTTTTGTTAATCATGGTTAGTTTGTTGCTCGATTAAAAGCAAGCATGATTGGTAATGCTGCCCTAATAGGACTACATTGTTTAGACGTTGCCATGATAGGTCATAAAGATGCCAATGCTCCACTAAAAAATTTCAGACAAGATTTTAGATCATTGGTGCTTTCTCCAAAGTTCAGGAGATGGCTTTCACATTTGTGTGGCTTTTCAGACCGTATGCAGTACCTGCACACACTAATTTCAGATGGGCCACTTTGGCATATGTTAATGCTTACAAAGCTGCATTCATGTCCCACGCAAGGTACTGGTTACTACCTTGCATCCGTCGACCTCATCTACTGCAATCCACTGCAAAACTGTCTGGACAAGGGCTGGATGCTTTTCTGGCCCTGGAGGCATTTTTGCTGCTGTTGTTGTTCATCAGAAATCACGTGTTTCGTTCAGACACCATGTATGCATATTACTCCAGCATATTAGCTTTTTTTAAAAGAAAACATACATGCGGATCATCATTCTCACTGTAAGTTTGTAATTCCATCATTCCATCCATACCGAAATAAAGCAGTTATCCCTTACCTTTGAATCACATCAAGCCAGAACTTTCAGTCATCCCCGTTACAGCCTGAACTTTCAGTCATCCCGGTTACTGACTGGATGTGAAAATAATTGAAAAAAAAACATCAAGACTAACCGTCAAGTGGACCAGATTTTACTTTGAGATTCTAATGCTGAGCACAGTTTTACGTTGAGATTCTCATGCTGAGCACAATGGGCCTTGCACGCGATAGCCACTGTAAAACATCAGGACAAACCTGTCACCTGCTCCAACAAGCTAAGCTCGGCGCCATCGTGTGGCTCCAGCTTCTACTACACCAGACTGCTAAGAGACCGTATATTCTTGGAGCTAGATATTCTCTCTTGGCTGTAGATAATATGTACTCCGTATCTAACCGATCGCTCTTGTTCAAGTACAAACATTGTACACCATGTGGTACATTGGTACTAGATGCAATCTTAGTAAAAAAAAAAGACCGCGGATTTTTCATGTATATAGCCATCAACCTAGCTAGATGATGGCTGTTAGATTATATGATAGTTAGAAATGTATTAGTATATAATTGATTTGTATGGACTTTTTCTTTATCTGTAATCCTTCCTTACCCATATATCTCCTATATATATCGGTCCCCGAGACTCAATACAATAAGTCCAATATTCCACGATCTCTCTCCCTATTGTTCTACCATGGCATTTAGCCAAAGCTATATTACTATAGAAAGAAAGAAAGTGATGAGCGGAAAGTCCATGTTCATCATGGTCAGTATTGTATATACCAAAGTGATGATTAGTATAAGAAAATGAAGAAATATAATGGTCGTTAATTAGGCTAAGTGATCCGGCCGCTTAGTTCTCCACCCTCCGATTTCTTCCGGCGCCAGCTACCTGCGGCAAAGGCCACCACACGACACACACCAACGGAGCCCTTTCCGCACCGGGCCCACGCGGTCAGCCTCATCGTGCCACCACCCACGTTGCCCCACCTAACGAATCCATCCGTACCCGTCCGTTCCTCATCCGACGCCCGCGCACGCGTCCACGTGTCCCCCTACCTTGCCTCTTCCAGAAGAAAGACAAGCCTCTCGCCGTCCCCGTCTCGCGACGCGATACGAACATATACGATGATACGGCGGCGCGACACGTGGGCCGTCGATCTCGCATCCGACGGCGGGGATCACCTCCGCGATGCGGCGGTGCACGTCGTCGCAACGGCTATAATAACTGGAGACGACATCCCCGCATGTTACCCGCCATATCTGTCTCTCGCTTTCTTCTTCCTCCTCCCGAAAACTTGTAGTCGTCTACTAGTAGTAGCCTACCACCACCGGGTGGGTCCCACCCACCGTCTCCGGTGAGCCGGCTAGCCGGCGGCATTGCGGGCGGGATCGATGGCGTCGCCGTACTCGGACCACCATTCGCCGCCGATGGAAGGCGGAGGCAGGCCGCCGAGGCCGCCACCGGCGGCGGCGAGCGGGGGAGGGGGATTTGCGAGGGGGCTGATGAAGCAGCCGTCGAGGCTGGCGACGGGGGTGAGGCAGTTCGCGTCGAGGGTGTCGATGAAGGTGCCGGAGGGGGTGGTCGGCGGGATGCGGCCCGGCGGCGGCGGGAGGATGACGAGGATGCAGTCGAGCGCGCAGGTGGGGCTCCGTGGCCTCCGATTCCTCGACAAGACGTCCGGCGGCAAGGAAGGGTGGAAATCCGTCGAGCGCCGCTTCGACGAGATGAACCGCAACGGCCGCCTCCCCAAGGAGAGCTTCGGCAAGTGCATCGGTGAGTTCGTTCTTCAGTTTTCCTCTGCTTTCCAGAACAGTAAAATTGAATCCCAAAAGGTGATTAGTTAGTCGCTAACAAGAACAGAAGAGATATCAATGGTGAATAGGGGATGGGTGTGATGATCGAGGTTCAGGGAATATTTGGGTTGGCGCCATCTTTTTTGTTTTTATCAATCATTTTTATGCTCTGAAACAGTTGTGTGATGATGCCGTGAATTGTGCCTCTTTGCCGAAAGAGTTGGCAGGGACAGCCGGACAGGGCTGCGTGCCTAACTGAGAATGAGATCCGGCGTTTGCTCATCAACAATCCCCTCGATTTAATGGTTTTTGCCTTACGAAATGGTCCCCTATTAAACAGTAAATCGGTACAAAAAAAATACAAGTATTCAGTATGATTTTTATTTTTGTTATTGCACATGGTTGTGGAGAAATGGAGTTATAGCAATGCTTCGTGCTTGAGGCAATTGCGCAATGATTTTTTTTTTTGGTAGTTTGGACCATTTATACTTGTTATTTGGATCGATAACACTGCCCATGATTCATAAGTTTAATTGAACCAATAAAAACAAATTGTTGATGGATCTGCTTGGCATCAAAAGGCATGGGAGACTCCAAGGAGTTCGCCGGCGAGCTGTTCGTGGCGCTAGCGCGGCGGAGGAATCTGGAGCCGGAGGACGGCATCACCAAGGATCAGCTCAAGGAGTTCTGGGAGGAGATGACCGATCAGAACTTCGACTCACGGCTACGCATTTTCTTTGACATGTAAAGGTTCACCGTCCCCATTAGTTTCCAAACCGATGAACACATGAAATCCACCACCTACTGACAAAATGAACTTTTTTTTTCCTCTCTCTGATGCATCCAGGTGCGACAAGAATGGCGATGGGATGCTCACGGAAGATGAGGTCAAGGAGGTGAGGAGGAATTCTTCTGGATTGGATCCCATGTTCTCATCTCATCTCATAAGCCTGAATTTAATATTGTACTGAATATATTTATTTATACAAGGTTATTATACTGAGTGCGTCGGCGAACAAGCTGGCGAAGCTGAAGGGGCACGCGGCGACGTACGCGTCGCTGATCATGGAGGAGCTGGACCCGGACGACCGGGGGTACATCGAGATATGGCAGCTGGAGACGCTGCTGCGCGGGATGGTGAGCGCACAGTCGGCGTCGGCGGCGCCGGAGAAGATGAAGCGCACGACGTCGAGCCTGGCGCGGACGATGATCCCGTCGCGGTACAGGAGCCCACTGAAGCGTCACGTCTCCAGGACGGTGGACTTCGTGCACGAGAACTGGAAGCGGATCTGGGTCGTGGCGCTGTGGCTCGCCGTCAACGTGGCGCTCTTCTCCTACAAGTTCGAGCAGTACAGGCGCCGCGCGGCGTTCCAGGTGATGGGGTACTGCGTGTGCGTCGCCAAGGGCGCGGCCGAGGTGCTCAAGCTCAACATGGCGCTCATCCTTCTCCCCGTGTGCCGGAACACGCTCACCACGCTCAGGTCCACCGCGCTCAGCCACGTCATCCCCTTCGACGACAACATCAACTTCCACAAGGTGCTCGCGGCGACCATCGCCGTCGCCACGGCCGTGCACACGCTGGCGCACGTGACATGCGATTTCCCGAGGCTGATCAGCTGCCCCAGCGACAGGTTCATGGCGACTTTGGGGCCGAATTTTGGGTATCGGCAGCCGACGTACGGGGATCTGCTGGAGAGCGCGCCGGGCGTCACTGGCATCCTCATGATCATCATCATGTCGTTCTCGTTCACGCTGGCCACGCACTCGTTCCGCCGCAGCGTCGTCAAGCTGCCGTCGCCGCTGCACCACCTCGCCGGGTTCAATGCCTTTTGGTACGCGCACCACCTCCTGGTGCTCGCCTACGTCCTACTCGTCGTGCATTCCTACTTCATCTTCCTCACCAAGGAATGGTACAAGAAAACGGTAAGTTCTCAGGCTGTGACTGACTTAGCTTTTTATCTGCAGATGCTTCTATAATTTCCTTGTGATTGTGATGGTATGAGCAGTAGAATGAAATGGAGATCATCTCAAATTCTGAATTTTGTTTCTGCAGACATGGATGTACCTGATAGTACCTGTGCTGTTCTATGCATGCGAGAGAACGATCAGAAAAGTTCGAGAGAATAACTACCGCGTGAGCATCGTCAAGGTAAGCTAGTACTGAGTACTGAATATTTCTGATTCACATAACTTAGTTCATTTCTTTACTGTTTGCTCATTAAGTTGGTGATGTGATTTGGTATATGCAGGCTGCAATTTACCCTGGAAATGTGCTCTCTATTCATATGAAAAAGCCGCCGGGTTTCAAGTACAAAAGTGGGATGTACCTGTTTGTAAAGTGTCCTGATGTCTCTCCTTTTGAATGGTATCGATTCATCTTTGCCGCATACATGTCCAAAATGTGGTTTACGTGAGATTGTTGCTTATGGTTTTCCTATCTTCACAGGCATCCCTTCTCCATCACTTCTGCTCCTGGAGATGACTACTTGAGCGTGCATATTCGTACACTAGGTGACTGGACGTCTGAACTCAGAAACCTGTTTGGGAAGGTTAGTAGTTGAGGAAGCACAGCTGCAAAGAGTTCAAGAACAATATGTTTCCCTCACTAAATAACGAGCAATTTTACGGTCATTAAAAATGTACAAGAAGGTATCACTTTTTTAAGTGTAAATTTGATCTCTTAGTACTATAGGTAATAGGAGATACCAAATTTTACAATAAAATTTTGGTACCTTTTGGTACCTCTTAGTACCTACTTAAGGAATATAAAGTTGCTCTTAAATAATTGTAGGACAACAATGCAGATTGCAAAAAAACGAAGAATTAAATCTAGCATGTTCATGCAGGCTTGCGAGGCACAAGTTACTTCTAAGAAGGCTACCCTTTCAAGACTTGAAACTACAGTTGTTGCGGACGCCCAGACAGAGGATACCAGGTGAATATAAGCTCTTCTGTTTCACATACCAAATGCAATTAGTTTATCATCATTTTAGTAACCCTGGTCATCTATACCATTTCAGATTTCCTAAGGTCCTAATTGATGGGCCCTATGGTGCACCAGCGCAAAATTACAAGAAATACGACATTCTTTTGCTTGTCGGTCTTGGAATTGGGGCTACTCCTTTCATCAGCATACTGAAGGATCTCTTGAACAACATTAAATCCAACGAAGTAATTTCTTCAATGAAAAGCATTTTCTACTATGTTGTATAAATGGAGGAGATAACTGATATGGGTTGATGCCAACAGGAGGTGGAAAGCATACATGGTTCTGAGATAGGCAGCTTCAAGAACAATGGGCCAGGAAGAGCTTACTTCTACTGGGTGACCAGAGAGCAAGGGTCCTTTGAGTGGTTCAAAGGAGTCATGAATGATGTTGCTGAAAGTGACCACACTGTAATGCCTCATTCTCAATTTCATACTTTCAGAATGTTATAGAGATAAATAGAACATAAGCTAATACATGGGAATTGCAGAATGTTATAGAGATGCACAATTACCTGACCAGCGTGTATGAAGAAGGCGACGCAAGGTCAGCTTTGATTGCCATGGTTCAATCACTTCAACATGCCAAAAATGGTGTGGATATCGTCTCCGGCAGCAGGGTATTCCCCATGTTCCTGTGTTTTTAGGCAAAATACTTGTTTCCAGTATAGTCCTCATTTTTCTGATTGATATCGTGCAGATTCGCACACATTTTGCGAGGCCTAACTGGAGAAAGGTGTTCTCTGACTTGGCAAATGCCCACAAAAACTCACGTATAGGTGAGCCCTTTTTCAGTGATTATCATCGCAAACAGCTTTACTGTAAGGTAGTTAACAAGTTCATACATATGCAGGTGTTTTCTATTGTGGATCTCCGACACTCACGAAACAACTCAAGGATCTTTCAAAAGAATTCAGCCAGACAACTACAACTAGGTTCCATTTCCACAAGGAGAACTTTTAAAACCATACCAGAACTCTAAACAGATTGCAGATATACTTGTATAGCAAAGAAATACGATAGCATTGGGATAGCAAATATAGTTTTACAAGTTTTGCTCTACGATGGATTGTACAAAATATATGTCAAAAGCTAGTGTCGCCATCATGCATAGATTATGCAATGTTTACAGATATCTATATTGGAACAGTGGGGATGCTTGTTAGAATTGAGTTCCAGAGTTTCCTCTCTTTAGTCTTTCCGCCTTCGCCAGTTTTTCTGCCCTAGCTGTCTGTGCATTGCGCATAAGGACACTATTCTGTCTCCTAGAAGCTTCTTGCTTATCAGCTGAGACTCCTGCATCATCAACTGGAACAATGGCGAGAGAATTCTCTGTGCATTCTGCACTCTGAGCATTTCCAAACATATTCCTGTTTTTTGGAGGCCTGCCTCTTCTTTTAGGCTGACTAGGCTGACTATTGGTAGACATACTTGCATCCTTTCGAGGTCTGCCCCTTTTTCTTGGTTGACTCACAGATGCTTGAGCATTTACTCCTGCTGTGACTGTAACCAACTGGCCACCTAATGCATCATTGGATGTGGATGCTGGAACCAACTGTAGTAAGTTATTGGATTTTTGTTCATTCGCCGATCTACCCACATTAGATCTGAAGTCAGGAACTGCATTCTGATATCCAAATTTATCCAAAATAAGTGTTTTGAGTGGGATAGTTATGTCCAATGGCAGCAGGACCTCCTCCACTTCCTGCCACTCGAGATCTTCCTGGTCTCCATCTTGATAGACAACATTGTACCAATTGCTTTCACTGTCATACTTGACCACTTTCCCTACATAATACTTGTCTCCAAAAATTTTCCTTACTTTCCGCCCTTCTAGCCATTCACCAAAACGATGATCAACTTGAGGTTCTGCAGCATTACTTGGTTCAGATAGTGATTCAGATTTGAAATCAGGAGGCAAGTCTGGAACACCATTGATAATAATGGCAGGCTCTCTGGCAACTTTGACAACAGATGCAGTCTCTGATGTTTGCCTGTGATGGATCTCCTCCATGACCTAGTACCGTATCAGTTGTCCTTCTATGTAGCTACAGAGCCTGGCACGGAGGGGATAAAAGAAACATTCCCAAACAAAAAAAAAAGCAAGCATAAGCAGAAGTCAATGCATAAGTCCACACAACAATTAACCATGAACCAAGCACCTCAAACCTAGTGTAACATATGCAGAAACATAAAATGCATTGGTGAGCATCTAGGGTGGTAGAAGCACCGGTAGGTAGTTCACACATGTAAAGTGTGGTGTGCTCTGGAGTTCCAAATTCCAATATGCCCGAGGCAGCAAAAATAGGCACTGCATCTAACCCTTGCCAGTTATCTGCTGCCAATTTAAACAGTGCACTAGAGATTGAACTCAGACATCAACTGCTCATGTTCTACTTAGTGCTTTACTGGTTATCTGGTTAACATTTATGCTCTAGAGATAAAATTTTAAAACAACCAAAGGTCAGTTAAAAAAAAAAGAACATGGGCTTGCTCCATTAGCTCTAGTTTCAGAGCAAAAAAAAAAAAAAGGGATAACCAAATTGAATTAGAACTAATTTACACATTTCAGAAAGGCTCTACCTACAACAGGAAGTATTTGTTTTTACCCCGAGGAAGGTACAACTCAAACTCACATAACCGTTTTACAATATTGATTAGAACACAAATAGTAGCTAAATATATTCCTTGAAACTAGCTAATAAAAACTTGATCATTAGAACTCAACTTCCCAAATCTGTTTCAGAAACAGCTATCTGAAAGTTTTGATATGATAACCATATCACATCATACACAATTTGGTTGGATATTTTCAGTGAGAGAATTAGGCTGGTTCACAAATAGTTCACAAATATATCTGAGTTGAACAAACAAGGACAATACACTTCAGTAAAATAAATAGTAAGCAGTTTGATGCCAAAAAATGATAAAAGAAATAATCAAGCAAAACACCACCATGTCTGTCCTTCCCCCAATCCGGCTTACCAAAATATGGAATTGATCTTCCAAAAAAGGTAGAATCTAATATCAATTTCTTCATTTTCATGGAAAAAGTATGCCAATTGTGGACACAACACATTGGAATTAGAAGTTAATTCAGATGTGCCTAAGAAAACAGTGTCCTTTGTGTAAGCGATTTGGCATTGTGAAAGCCTTTTCCATG
The DNA here is from genome assembly GCA_000325765.3 of Leersia perrieri. Taxonomy (NCBI): domain Eukaryota; kingdom Viridiplantae; phylum Streptophyta; class Magnoliopsida; order Poales; family Poaceae; genus Leersia; species Leersia perrieri. The sequence goes on from CM002476.1 coordinate 26,459,020, forward strand.
TTGAGGTAGGCAGCGTAACAAGCTTTATACCAACACTGCTTCCTTGTTGATCACATCCTCAAATAACAATCTCTTCTCTGATTCTCATTGTAATTAGCTACCATCATAGAGAAAGTGAGAAGTATGTGTTATGTTATCCCAAAATAGAAAGGCGGCAGAACCTTAAATCCAATTCATCATTTCTAACATATGAACATGCCGTCTACGCTAGGGCTCTAAACAAGGCCAAATCAACATCCACGCAAAACCATAAAACTTAAGTACTAAGGGCACAAAGCAATAGTTCTCCCACATCACAGTGGCGGACCCAGGAATTCGATTCTGGGTGTGCCCACACTTGGCAAGGCTCAAGGACAAAAAATATGATTAAGTAAAAAACCTTCCAAAATTATCAAATGAAGTCCTAAATTATCAAAAAAAAAAACAGTTAAATAGTTCAAAATAAGTCTTACATAACACAAAAGACAAGATCTAACGACAACCGCAACTTCAATCAGTGATGGCACAGATAGGTGCCTTTCCTATGTACAGTAGATCAGTTCTTCTGATGTGATTCAATGACAGCCTAGGTGTTGTGTTCATTAAAATTTGGGGATTACAAGCTTTGGTCCGACACTATCTGCGCAGAGGGCATAGCCCTAAGTTCATCCAACACCCAACAGATCCAACGCATGCACGAGATGCTTCGTTCACTAGAGAAATTGGGGGCGGCATTACATCGAACACAAAGGCCAATCCACAGAATGCGGAGGCTAATTGCAGACACAGAGAAACGGATAGCTGATTCAGCGGACTCACCTCAGATTTGAATGGTTCCTGCGCGAGGAAACGTCCTCGCGAGACTCGGAGAGCGCGGCAGGTGCTCGTCCTCTTCCGCGGGTGAGAGACCGAGCTCGCCGTCGCCGAATCGCACAAACCCTAACCTCCGACGAGAAGGGCGAGGCGGAGCCGGACGGGCCCGGACCTTACACTACAGCAGTCAGGCAGTACGATGGGAGGGCCCGCAAAGGTGGCTACCTGGCGAGGAGACGAGGCAACGGGCGGCGGCCGCGCGGTCGTCGCCGTCGCCGGAGAAGACGAGAGGCGGGTGCCGCAGCCGCTGGGGATCGGGAGTTTTTAGTGGACTGGGAGGATGCGAAAAGGCTACATCGCGACATGAAAATGCTAAGGCCCATCTCGTCTTCCACGGTTGAGAGGCCCATCTCCGCTATCAGGCCCTCTTTCGGAGGTTTCTTTATGGAATAAGTGCATTTGAGGTCCCTCACCTTGTCAACAAATCTGATTTTCTTCCCTGAACCACAGAACCAAATACAACGGGTCCCTCACCTGTCAAATCCGGTGTAATATAACTCCCATGGTAGTTTGGAGGCATGTGGGCCCCACGTGTCAGCCCAATAGAAAAAAACAGCACCGGCCTAGGGTCCTCTCTGTACCAGCCCCCTCTCTCCCCTCGGGGCGACGGAGTCGGCCATGACGGCGGTTGCGAGCGCGCGGAGATGACGCCGGCTGGGACGGGAGGCGCGGGGCGATGGCGGCGGTGGCGGCGGGCATGTGCGCGGGGTGACGGCGGCCGCGAGCACGTGGAGTCTAGGCCGGCTGGGATGACAGGCGTGGGGCATCGGTGGCGAGCGCCGGCAGCGGACGCGGTTGGAAGAGGCGGCCGCGGGCGCGGGGCGGAGTCGACGGGGGCCGCTGCCACGGGGCGGAGTTGGCAGCGGTCGTGGCGATTGATGAAGCCAGGCCTCCTCGTCTAGGGGTGGCGGCGGATGATCCTGGATCTACGGCAATGCCGAGGGGGATGGGGATTGCAGCGACTGCTTCTACCTCTGCGCCCACTGTCGTGACACCCATGTGGGGACTGCTCCCCCTCTCCTCTTCCTCCCTCGCTACCGACAGCGGCGGATGGAATAACAGTGCCGCCATGGATCGCCGGCTTGGAGGAGAGGTGGTGAGAATTTGGCGACAAGAAGGGCGCCCGGAAGGGGGAGGTGGTGGGGGGTAGGGCGCCCCCATCCAAATCGCCAGGATGGGGACGGCGACAGGGGAACGGGGATTCGCTCATGGCCCCGCCCTCACTCACCGGCCTTCGCCGATTCGGCATCCATTGCGCATCCGCTTCTCCCTCGTCCGCCCTCGCCGCCGCCGGCTCCTGTGCTGCCGCCGTTGTCAAGCCAGCGATGGCCGGACTGAACTGCCGGCTGACGGTGCCGACATCGGTGGAGGGGGATGACGCTGGATTGGCGGAGGGGCTTGGCCGAAGTGAAGAAGAAAAGGAGAGGAGAGAGGGTATCACTGGCATGTGGGTCCCACTATAATTTTTCATTTTTTAATGCCACGTCAGAAAAAAACACCATCCAAACGGTCATGAAACCTATATTACACCGGTTTTGATATGTGAGAGACCCGTTGTATCTGGTTTCATGGTTCAAGGTGAGGGACCTCAAATGCCCTTATTCCCACCTATATTGGACACCTGCAGGCTGCACGCATGGAGGGATGGCCCATGCCACCGCCCCAAGTTTGGGCTTCATGTCTTTTTTATTTAAGTTTTTCTTTTTCTTTACATATCATGATTTCGTAAATTTTCTTTCTATGTAAAAAATTTTCTACAATTTTGTTAATATGTACAAAGTTTGATCTAAAAATTTGTATGTACACATATTTTCTGTTTTACCCATTTTTCTTTATGTGTGTATAAATATTGTTTCTGTGTACAGATTTTCTATACTTTTTGTTTTTTTATGTAGAACTTTCAACTTTGTACATAAAACATTTTATTTTCCTACAAATTTTATATGTACAACTTTGCACGTGCAAGTATTTTTTATATGTACAAACTTTATTTAGAACATCATTAGTGTATTTAGATTGTAATTGTATGCACATGAAGTTCAAAAAAAAAAAGATCGTATGCACGTGTCCCTAAAAAAAAGATTGTATGCAGGTGGGCCTGAAGCCAAGCGGGCGAAGAAAGGCTACACAGTAAGCTCGCTTGTGGCCTGCTGCGCTAGGTAGCAGCGTCACGCGGCCATCGAGATCGGGTTTAGGCTCTGTCTAGTTTCAAAAATTTTCACCAAAAAAACACATTAAATTTTTAGACATATGTATGAAGCATTAAATAAATATAAAAAATAAATTAATTACACCGTTAGACTGTAAACGACTAGACGGATTTTTTAAGTCTAATTAGGCCATGATTAGCCATGAGTGCTACAATAACCCACCTGTGCTAATGATGTCTTAATTAAGCTTAAAAAAATCGTCTCGTGGTTTTCAGGCTAGCCATGAAATTAGTTTTTTCATTTATGTCCGAAAATCTTCTCGACTTCCAGTCAAACGTTTGATATGATGTTTTCGACAAAAAAATACAACTAAACAAGGCCTTATTTGTCATGGCATGCAACCCTTCGGACCATCTTGGATGGAATTTTTTGGGCCTAGAAAGTCTTTTGTGCGGGAGTATCAACTGTCAAATCTATTGCTCTTAGGATAATTTATTAGGAGTATAGATTAAAAAAAATTATAGTTTGCACCGGATAAAGGATGCATTTGTCTTATTTTATTTGCACCAAATTTGGCCGATATTTTCAATTTACACGAGAGTACGTTAAAATAAGTTTTACTTTGCACTGGGTTGCAGCACTGTCGATGTGTGTGCTCGACCCGCAGGGATCCCAAAGACCCCTTTTTGGTTCAGCACAGGGGTGAGGTGTACCAAGGCCTGAGCTAAGGAGAAGAAGAAGGTGAGCAGGAGGAAAAAACAAGCTAAGAACACATGACACAGAGATTTATACAGGTTTGGGCCGCTGAGAAGCGTAATACCCTACTCCTGCTCTTGTCGTTGATATGGTAGACGATGAAGTACAATATTTGATATGGTGATCTTTTTGCGCTACAATCAGAGTATCATTTAACTCTTCGGCCTATCCCTTTCCCTTCTATTTGGACGGAGTTCTTTCCTGGGAGGGGTTAGAGCTGATGATTGAGGCGAGATAAGGATTTTCATGGGTCCAACCGGCCTCCTCTTCTACGAAGGACCAGAGCCTTCTTTTATAGGGCAAGGGGACACCACGGTAGTCCTGGGTTTTTCAACTCTACTGCTAACACCGTGGGAGCGACTCCCACTTTGTCTTGTCAGGGGTCACGTCCCGTTCCTGCCCACGTTGCCACGTCGCAGGAGTTGGTGAAGAAAAACAGGCAGTGAGGCCATCATACTGCTGACGGGGGGTGTGGTCAACCTACCTAACTCTAGTGGGGCCTACCTGTCGACGGGCCATCGACTGGGTTAGGGGTGACGCCAAGCACCCAGCTCTCACCTTCTCTCCCATGCAACCGATCAACGCATTAAATGCAACTGTGACCGGGCGTGGCGAGAGGCGTGCGTCTCTGACTACGCGGTCAATTCGCGGTCACAGGCTGAAGACTTTCTCCGCTCTTCCCTCAAAACAGGCGTAAAGGGTGATGATGAGGAGCTGACAGTCGTGTCTCACATCACATTAAATACGACGGGGCAGGCGTCAGGCCTCTCTTCTGAACATTAAATCCGGTAGTTGACGGTTGATCTTGTTCCCCGCACTTCCCCCAACAGAGAGAAGTGCGGGTAGGGAACGTAGGGGCGTGTCATGATCATACACGTGGCACATCGCGTGCGAGTCTCTTGTGTCGTGGGGTGTCAGGGTGGCCCCACCTTCTCCCGCGGCGTGTGGCCTCCCCGTAAGCTTTCGGGTGCGCCCTCCTCAGGGGCGTGCCACGTGGCTTCGGGTGGCCCGAACCCCTTCTGCGGGGTGTGGTCTCCCCGCAGGCCTCCGGGTGCGCCCTCCTCGGGGGCATGCCACGTGGCCTCGGGCGGCCCGAACCCCCTTCTGCAGGGGTTGGCCTCCTTGTCGAACCTCGGGCCCGACCCCTCCAGGGGCGCACCGCGTGGGTCGGAGTGGCCATGATCCTTATGCCCAGGACCGAGGGGGATAGGTCTGAGTTTAGCCTCCTGTGGGTACCCACATCCATATCACCGCCAAGCACATAATTGAAAGAAAATTTTGTAAACTATATGAGTAGTGCTTAAAAATATTTAAAATTTAAGCTATGTTTCCTGAAGTTGGTTTCAAAATTTTAAAATTCAATAAATCCTATAAATTTAATTACTTATCTTTATGTTAATCCCGTATAAAGTCAAACTAATTTTAATACACCTTGGTGCAAAGTAAAGGTATTTGTTAAACCCGATACAAAGTTAAATAATGTACACTTTACCCGGTGCAAATGCAAAGTGACATTTACTTAAAAAAACATCTAGGAGTATTTAACACCATACCAAACGTCAGTTCCCAAATATCATTATTCTAAATTTACGTCCACACTTTTCATTCAGCCCCACAAGTGTCAGTCGCTTAGACTGGGACGACTTACGTGGCTGGCAGGTGGGACTGAGTGACAAACAAACACAAATTTAGTAAAGTGGTATTTTAGAACTTGTGTTTTGATAGGGTGGCAAATAGTAAATTAAAGCCCTTATTGGTCAAGTATTTTCCACAGCAGAAATCAACTTCTTCTCTATATTAGAAAAAAAACTCTTATAAGAATCTGCTAACTTTACTAATAACGAGTTTGGATGAGATCAACTATTTTTACAAATTTTGTAAGAAATCCCAAGTCTGTTGTTTTCCTCTCCTAAGGGAGAGAAAGAGAGTGTATATGTGTATGGTGCATTTTCATTACCACATTTTACATAATACATTCACAAAAAATTTTATTACAAGTGAAGCAAAGAAGGAAAATGTATTTTCTTTGAAAGAGTAAAATGCACTTAACTGTGGTTTTTAAGCTTGCCGTGCCATATTACCTAGAATCCTGAGCTTTAAATTTATACTCCCCAATCTCAAATTAGATGACATTTTGACTTCTAGCTTGCAACATTTAGCCATTTGTATTATTAAAAAGAACTAGTGCAAACATAAAAGGGATAAGCATGAAGTAATTTCGATAATAAAGCAAGTCACAAACAAAAATAAATAATAGTTCTATAGTACTCTGAATAATATGAATGGTCAAACGTTATAAACAAAAATTCAAAACAACAAGTATTCTGGGATAGGGATAGCACATCTTTAAAATAGTATGTCATTTAAATCCAAAATTTCTAGTACTTCTTTAAATACATACTCGTGATTTGCACTTTACTTCAATATTTATCAAAGGGATATGTGGTGGTTCCACCCTTGCACCATTTGGGCACTTGAAGATTATCTGACGGTTGCGCGGCGCCATGTGAGCACTTGAAAGGGCATGTGGTTGTTTTGGATTTAATGACATATTTTGGCCATCTTTATTTTGGCATCTAAGTCAGCGTGTATGTCAAAAGTCTAAGTCCAAACAAACAATTGGTTTTTTTAGGCTTTTTAAAGCCACAAGCCACTCTTACACTTCAACCAAAAACTAGGTTGAATTAGCTTTTTTGGTTATTTAAAATGAATGCAGTACTCTATCATTATACTTAAGGAGTAAAAGTCATTGGTTCATAAACCGTATAAGCATAAGTCCAAACAAAGAGAGCCTTTAACAAGCCGTGAAACTTAAATGAGAGATGATACATCACCACAAGTCTAAGAGTTGCTAATGCACATAGTTACTCTTTTAGAAAAAGAAAACCTACGAGTGGTGCATTTTATTGTAAGATGTTTGATTTTTTTATTGAAGAAATGTAGTACATGCAGGTGTCCACGAACATGCGTAAACTTAAACACACACTCTACCGTATAAACACCTCCGATGACTGGATCGACGTATCTTGAGTATATGTCTTATTATCAATAAGTACATTGTCAATCACTGAAAGAATATTAGTTGTAAATACGAGCATAAGTGTAAATATATTTGGATTTATTTCCTAATTATACAAGGTTTGTACGTGAGGATTTAAACAAGATTGATAGCAATTCTGCACTAAATAATTCAGTTCCTACGTCTTGATGACGTCATCGTTGATTCGCTTGGATCACATCACTTTAACTGCACATTTTCATCCAATAGTTTTACTGCGTTATATTATCCATCATCTTACATCTAACATCACCTTTGTATTATACCACGAATTTTAACGCTACATGCACGTTTTCTTACCCCGGGTGGTAACTGTGATAGAGACATTGGCATGAAAACAACAAAATGATCATGCTCCTTTCACTTGGGAAATCTCTGTCTGCTGAAGTCCTTTGACCATCCAACAAAATCATGGTGTGTTCACATTTCAGCTGCTGTCATGCATGACCCAAAAATGCTTAACCTACTAGGCTACTACTAATTGTGTTTAATTAGGTAACAAGTGGCAAGGAATCACTAGCTAGCTAGTTTAACACTGCCATTTGCGGGTATTACTTAGAACACTTTCATTACCAGTTAGTACTAAACAAACATGACTTTGTCGTTTCAATTATTTTTTTTAAAAAAAAGAAAACATGAATTTGTGTTATCACACAGCATTACCAAATAGTACGTGTGCCCCATTGCTGATTCCATCTTTTTACCATGTTCTTTCTCCTCGTTGAAGGAATTTTCTGTAAAACCTTTTGACCTCATTGCCACATTCGGTGTCCTTGTTTGTCTTTAATCCTGAATCCGTCCTTAAACAAATTAATGATACTTTTCCAATCAAGATCCCTCGCTGGAGTGCGCAAAGATCATATCTTTTTGTTTTTGTTCTAACCTCAAGTAAGAGCTTGCTGATTGGTGAAGTGGTTAGGGTGGGCTAGTCCCCTACATTTCTTACTAGGGTCAACAATAGCATCCAAGTGTGCACTTTTAGATGTTAATTCATGCCATGTGTTCTGTTTATGATTGAGTTATCCGTGAAAGCAAGGCCATCATTTGATTCTTTGGGCCTTACACTTGTGTAAGTAATCTGCATAATACTATATAGAGGGGAATGCAACACCTCACATGATTCCCTTGTTCTTCCCTCCTCCTCCACTTAAGAAAGTGATTTGGTGCTTCTAATTGTAAAGGGTTTCTTGATTATTTTGCATGCTACTACAATATTCTTTTCCGTTACACCATTGCTTGTCACATTCTCTTCACAATTGCAATCATCATGAAGCTAAGTAGCTAGCTAGCTAATCTACCTGAAGATTAGCACATTAGCCAACATCAACTGTCGAGCGGCGTTAGCTGAAAAAAGGCTGAGCTTAGCTGAAAGAGGGAGGCGGCATTTTGACTATATTCTATATTCGCACATTCAGTAACAGCTAATACAAAATTGATGCACGAACGAACCATGCAGACGAATTTGTGCCAAAAAGAGTACTAATTACACTTGAAATCATAGCTAGTTAAGATAGATTATCTGCACAAAGTACTCTTCTTACCGGCCGACAAAGATTCGGCAGCCACCCTCCCCGCCTCAACGAAGTCAGGGAAAGAGAGATAGCCTTGCTCAAAGCTATAAATTCCAAAGAGTCAGAGAGAGATTAGGGAGAGATAGATTCAGCTGCTGCTTGCTCTAAAATACTAAGTGGGAGAATTAGTGCGCCCTTAATTATAGGGCTCTCCTAGCATAATAATCTCCTTTCCTTCATTCCTAACCTACGAAGCATTAGAAGCCATTTGCCTTTGGAAACTTACTTGACAGAAAGACAAGAACTACAAATGGCCTTCATGTGAGCTTGGGAATGTCTGGTGTTATAACTAAATTAAAAAAAGACACGGTACTTATTGGTAGCCCGCAGTATATAGGGATTAGGGAGATGCCGACCTCCTTCCTGCAAGTGCAAAGATGCAGTGGTCACTTTCATGACATAATTAAAATCAGGCAACTGATCACATGAATCCCATCGTCACATGGAAAAGTATATACACTCACATAGAAGAGTTTGAATCGAAGTAATGATCCTGGCTAATGGTTTATGCTGTCACATGCCATTATGTCATGTGTGTAGTCCGTTGATGTGTTTGATTTGCACTTGTTTTACCTTCTGTGAAATTAATTGTAAATTAAGATCGACTGTCAAAACCTCTGTCTCTCTTACTCTCTTTACAATCAGGGAGAAAGTAACAGTGATGCCGTGTAATCGGAGAAAGGCAGGCTTCTGCTAACTGCAAGAGCGAATTAATACATTAACTCAACATGCATGGAGGCTTCTCCATTGCTCTTCTAAATTTCTAATCATTGATTGAGTCGCAATATATACACCTGGGTTCTTATTCTTGTTTGACTCATCTTTACGGTATCATGTCCTGGTCCCTGGCCCGGCTATGGTGCCGGCGCGACGATCGTGCCCGTTGCGATCAGCCTAAAGTTGTGATTTTTTTTGTGGAGGGGTTCTTGTTGCTTTCTTCCAACTCCTGGTTGCATTATTCCCAAATCAAGCTCGAGATAGAGGTGAAGATTGGAACTGAATTCGCTCTTGCTCGTTAGGTGATTTTCTTGCCTCGTCCTTTCGTTACATTTCATTATCATGCTACATTTCGAGGCTCAACTTAGTTGCTGCTTTAATTTGTTCTTTGGTGATAATTTTTTTTATATTCTTTTGGGTGGCCAATAGGGTGTCTTAATGCTATAGATTAATTGTATCTGAGCTCCAACGAATCGAATTTCCTCCTCGGTGTAATCTGTTTGTGATAACTCGGTTTATCTTCGTCCAGAAATTTTAGCCGCAGTTTTATCCCCATATATGCTCTTTTGTCTTATAGAGACATGACATTCCACAGGCTAAAAATGGCAGAATCCGGGAATGCCGTTCCGAAGGAAGCAATCAATGCTTTGGTACAAAATGCCAAAAATATCATTGTTATCTATGTTTTGTTCAACTAAAATTTTGAGGGGTTTTCTCAAAAATATTTTTTTGAGGGGTTTCAGTTCAATTCTAGGATATTGGATAAATTCTATACAGAGGTATCCAAATGCATGGCCGAAACGTGTCTCCACTTAATTAAAACATACTCTCACTGTAATACTAAGGACATCAATACATATACACAATTTTTCAATGCCCATATTTGCATGATCATTGTATTTTCTAACCATATATTCATATTTGTTCATTTTTTCATGGTTATATTAGACTAAATGGCATTTTACTAGGAAGCAACCGAGCGCGCAGTCCCTTTGACGACTAGCCAAGACTGAAGAATACTCTACACACGGATTCCTTGTAATTTCCGACCTCCCTCCAGACGAGAATCTTTTCTCGTTGAACAAACGTCTTACCAATCGCGATTACTGCTGAAAAATCTGCTTGTTTTGCTATTACACAAACCATAAGGTCATTTGGCTAGTTCTTAGAGATGCTCTAACGGTGCTTCCTCACAACTGTAAGGAATGTGCATGGCAATTCCTTATAAACAACAATAAAACATACTCTAACTAATAAAACCAAGACAATGTGGAAGCACCGACGTATTCATATAACATGACTTTATCTACTGGGCTTAAATTTCAATGTCTACGGATATCACGCACATGTATACTCTCGATAGGAATTTACTCCATCTGTCTCAAATTATAGGGCGTAACTTGACTTGTCAAGAGAAAAGTTTGACTAATAATTTTCTATTAAAAATTATTTTTGTGACATTAATTTGATGTTGATAGATTTATATTCAGAAGTGTCTTTTTATGATTATGTTTTTTTCATCACAACAATAATATCTTAATAGAGAAATCACGAGTCAAATTCTTATCCTAACAAAACGAAATAGGCATTTTAATTTGGGACATGAGGAGTAGTTTTTACAGATAATGGACAAATTTGGTTTTTGACTTCAAGAAATTATGACGCATTATTACATGAAACAATATAATGTCACCAACACCACCTACTCACCCAAAAGGCCACGCTCCAAAAGACGAACAATTAAAGACACCTCAAATAACCATAGATAACAGCTTATTCAAGCAATACTATTGCTAAATCCCTAAGAAAAATTCGCAAAGATGTGCGTACATGTTGTCTCCAACTTTCAGCGTGCTATGGAAATTAACAGCATTTTAGTACGGCTGTATATGGTCGCTAATCAATATCTCTTTAAGTGTGTGTCAGGGCGATATATTTGTGGGTTTGTGCATATGCCATATGGTATGCGAATTCAGTAGGGATATGCGCGTGTCTGTCTTCTGTGGTAACGGGAATTAAGGAAAAATCAAGGGAAGGGAAAATATAAAATGATATGGACGCAATTACCACCGGACGTCCGATGGGAAGCAAAACATCAGACATCCGTGATTGTATTTCAATATGTAAAAAAATTATTTTGATGCGCAGTGAAAAATGTTTCAATAAAAATCTTTCATAGGGGTACGACTGAAACATTTTTTGGGCCATTAAAACATTTTTCACTGAACGTTAAAACATGTTTTATATACGCGTTGAAACAAAAGTCCGTGTGTCCGATGTTTGAGCTCCCATCGAATGCCCGGACACTAGCATTTTTGAATGATATTGCTTGGCGGGAGCTAGACTCGTGCCATTCCACTGGATTTCAAAAACGAAAGTGAGCGCATTTCTAGTCATTCGCGGGGCGAATTGTGGGCATGCCTTTCTCGATCACCACCGTTAATCAGCACGCACGCGTGCATGCTCGCTTGTACGTACATCGACGGCTCCCACCGAACAGCTAACCAACTCGATCGGTGGCGGATCACATGTCTGCACGTACGCGGCCAATGGCAACTCGCGACGACAGGCGCGCGCGGCGCCATTAAACAACCCTCGCCCAATGCAAAGCCGAGAGGCATCGATCGATCGCCATGGGAGGAAGGAGATCGATCGATCGATCTGTCCCGTAGATGGTTGCAAGTCACGGACGCCTCGCCTGTGGCAGCGACGCGCGGACAGCGACCCGCACCCGTTTGACCTCCCACATGAAGGGAAACAACAACCCAACAAACAGCCGAGACACACTGCATGCCATGCCATGCCATGTCACGTCGCGTCACACTGTCGATCGAGTTGATCGTTTGGTAGGTAACAATAAACCTTTTTAGACGAGACGAGCACGGACGCTAGCTTGCATCGCAGGGTGCGAGCAGCACTAAGTCGGATAGTATGATTAATTCAGGTTTGCTCGAGCGAGAAGTTACTGGGAAATCACGGAGCCATCGGTACAAGTTGTTCTCAGTGAGTGATCGATCACGCGAGAGCGTTTCTTTTTGTGTTCCCCTCCCTTTTTTTTCCCCAGCATTCATGATGTTTCTGGCGAAAGTTACAATAATACACACTAGGGAAGGTCAACGACGCCACTCTGACCTGTAACCTGCGCTGCGCACCGGTCGCCCGCCCCCGCGCGCGCCAGTGCTCGTGCTCGAACACCCTGACCCCACCGACCACCACCAACGGTAGATTTCCCATCTCGCCGTCCGTCGCCGACGGCGATTACGAGGCGAGGTTCACCGACAGCATCTCGCTGAGTGAGGCCCATATCTCCTCGTCGACGTCGACGAAGCCGGCCTGCCGCTCGGCGTTGGCGTTGGCGTTGGCGCCCGGCGCCCGCCACCACCACTCGCCGCCATTGTCGCTGCCGACGAACGACGCCGCTGTCGTCGTCGTCGTCGTCGTCGGCGTAGAAGGCGTTGCTGCTGCTGGTGCTGCTATCGCTGTGGGTGCGCGCGGCGGCCGGATCTTCTCCGGCCCCCTCGGCCTCGCCGTTCCTCGCGAACCGGCCCTTCACCCTCGGCCGGCTATCCGCCAGCGTTTTCCTGCACGCGTACTGCGCCCAAACACGA
>CM002476.1:26476923-26568325 GCA_000325765.3 Leersia perrieri
GGAACCTGAAAAACTGAAAAGACTCCGATGATGGTAATAGTAGATCACAAAGTCATCATAATGCACTAATGGGTCTATACCTTTTCCTATATAATAGGTCAACTAGGAAAACAGTTGAATCACTAGCTTTTCTAGTTGTTTGGCAAATAGTGAATCGGTGATATGAATTAAATTTTGGTCTGCCAATTGGTGTACTTCAGCACCAGGAAGTTCAGCACAAGCTCCCCTACTAGTACCAAATGATTGTAATGTCATACACTTGTCTCATTATTATAATTTCAGTATCTTGACAATGAGGACTTGCAGATTACAAATCAATGCACAAGTCGACGTCAATGAAAAGACAAAATGAAGTCAGAGAACAACAAGATTTCCTTTCCAAAAAATGCTATGGGAATACACGACTCTTTTTACATTCTCAAAACCTATAAAAGCCTCAACATACATTAAACTAGCATGTATGATCATTTGCATAGAACATTAAGAAAAGGAAAAGAAAATGTAGCTAATGATCTAAGCAGTCTCATCTAAAAAGCCCTGACCTCATGTCAGCAACTGGTTTTGGCATCACAGGACCCATGCACGAAAAGAGCGATGCTTTCTTTGGCTTATTACCAAATAGGAAAGTTCGAAGTGGTACTCCAGCCTTCACTGACAGAGATCTGAAGCTATGTTGTGTTCGGTTGCCTCTTACTATAGAAAGTTCAATATTCTCTCTTAGTTTCAAAAGAGCCCTCCCAACCTCCACTTGGAGGCCCCTTACATGGTCCATCCCAGCTTGTAGCTCTTTGGTAACCTTGTTGTTCTCTTGCTTCATACTGCTGACCTCTCCTTGGAACTTTGCAGCCTGGAAAGGAGTAAAATGTGCTTCATCAGTTTGGTCCAATGTTGTGACCTTTGATATCTCCTCTTGTATGCTGCACAGCAATGAGAATCTACTCTCCAGCTCCCCCTGTAGCAGCACATTCTTTTCCAACCATACCTGAAGATCGGTGCTCAAGTCACGGAACTTCTTTTCAAGGGCAGCTGACTGACCAGAACCAGAAGGCACAGCATCTGAGCCTTCCTGTGCTTTGGCATCAGTAAGTTTATCCATCTCGGCTTTTGCTTTATCAAATGATTTCTGAAACTTCTGCATATAATGATATGATGTACTGAATCTCAACCAGAAGTCCAGGCTTTCCTCCAGCACTCTGCTAATTTCTGCTCTGAATTTATCCTCCAATGATGAATCTTGTGGTTCTTCATGTTGGTGTATCTTCATGTATTCTTCTATCTCAGCAGACTCTTTGTCTTCAAGACTAGCAGTGGTGTTTGCTTCAAATGATTCTTCAGACTTCTCAAAACACTGAGATAAAGAACTGTTGAGCTTGGTTTGTAAAGAGCTCAACATTCGTCTGAGAGAGTAAATCTCATCATCTTTTGCCGCACTAGCACTCTTTAACTCTTTCATCTCTGACATTGCCTCAAGATGATATTCTCGATTTTTCTTTTCAATTTCTGAAAGTTGTTTCTTCGTATCTTTGTAGTTACGAAGGATGGATGCATAATCCTTTAAGAGAATTCTATCCTTACCCTCCAGCCCACCCAAAAATAGCTGTTGCCACCCTAAAGTTTCATCTGGCTCTTCCGCATGTGCCTCGCTAGAGTCATCAAATGAGTCCAATAATCCTTCATCCGTTGATTTGCATGAAATTCCGGAATCATCTTGAGATGAATCAGCGTGTGTGTCAGGGTTCTTTGCATTCTCATCACAAGCTACGCCTGTAGACTCTTGGGATGAATTCACTGTTTCATCTGTGAAACAGACATCCAATTTCTTTACAAAATCATTAAGATTGCCATGTACTTCAGTCAGTTGCTTGTGAATATTTTCATTATCATTATGCAGAGACTTTTCAATCCGTTGAATTGTCTGCAGCACCTCCTCAACTTGCCTCAATCTTTCAGACAACTTACTAGAATCCTCGACCAAAGCTGCCTTCTCATCAGCCAAGCTATCCAAGCGCTTGTGTAGCTCATCTGCCTCAATTTTCATTCTATTTATTTGAGCATTTTGTGAAGAAGATGTGATTTCTAGGCTGATGACCTTATCCACGAATTCATCAACCTGTCCCGCTAGATGCACCACAGATGCCTCTGTGCATGACTCAAACTTTTGTTTGACCTTTTGGGATATTTCCTGCAGTTCGAGCCTGTTTTCTTTCAGAATTAGGTTACTATCGTTTATAGACGAAGGTATAGAGATGATTTCTAAGTCTTGATGATCAGATAGGTCCTTCTCATCATGAGGATACCCACACTCGCTTTTGAAAATTGTTATCTTCTTCTTTGCATCTATGACTCTTCGAATCTCCATAGTTGCCTCTTCAGATGACCTCTTTTGCTCACATCGCAAGCTAGCCAATTTATCTTCACAGGAAATAAGGGCTTGTGCAGCCATTAAAGCCCGAGCTTCATTGTCTTCAATAACTGCACTGGTGCTAAAAGTCTCCTGCAAGCTCCATACCTCCTCCTGCATCTCTGTTGCCTGTCTTTCAATGTTCAAATACTTAGTCAATGAAGATTCATATGAGCTCTTGAAGAATTCCTTTTCGGTCTGCAAGACGAGGATTTTCTTCTGTAGCCTCTCAATTTCTTCCTGTGCCTTTTCTTTGCTCATCTGAGAGCTAATCCTTCTATGTGTTTGCGTCCTCTTTGGAGCTGGGCTGATTCCTCTGCCAATATTGATCCCTGTAATACCCTTTGGGAACCCATCACCATTGTCATCTTGCAGAGAGAGTTGGACTTGCTCTGGAAATGCAGTTGCTATGGTGTGGTTGGCCTTGTGAAGCTCCCCTGATACCCTGTCATATCTATCAGCAAGCGCCTGGTAAGATCTATAGGTCTCCTCTACATATTTTATAAGCTCGGGCCTGCTCTTGAAATATAGTTCTGCCTTCTTAGCAAATGTATCAGCATC
Source organism: Leersia perrieri (assembly GCA_000325765.3). Classification (NCBI taxonomy): domain Eukaryota; kingdom Viridiplantae; phylum Streptophyta; class Magnoliopsida; order Poales; family Poaceae; genus Leersia; species Leersia perrieri. The sequence goes on from CM002476.1 coordinate 26,479,886, forward strand.
TATCTCTATGAGTTTGATCATGGCTTTCACCCTTGTCTCCATCTCTGCAGAGATAACCATACAAACCTCTTCAAACCATTGCCGAGTACCAGAAGACGTTTCTTACCAATACCATACATCTACAACAATTACTTCAGGATCATTTCATGCTAAAAGTAGAGAATATACCACAATTCCTTCGGGAATCGGGATCAACTAGTAAATACTAAATGGAACACCACTATTACCTCACCCATCGGCCATCCCATCGCCTCCAATGATGAATAACAGATTGGAACAGCAATAGAAATCCATTGCAGCTGGGGTGCTCGTCCATTGTTGGGAGAGGAAAGGCACTAACCTTGGACGTTGTTGTCGAGCCATTTGGACTGGGTGGTCCGGATGTGGCTCGCCCACCACCACGAGTAGGCGTTGCTCGCCGCGCGCCGCAGCATCGCGGGCAGACAGCCTCCTCCGTCCTCCTATTCCCCCGACCTACCTCTCTTCCCCCCTCCTGCTGCAATTATTCTACGGCTACTGCTGCCGCTGCTGGCATGGGTCGGTGGAGGTGGAGGGTGAGGGCGGGGCGGGGGCCGTGAAGGCCCCCGAGGGGCGGTGGTGGTGGGGAAAGGCATGGCGAGGTTAGGGGAGGGGATCCGTCCGCGAGCGGTCGCGCTGCGGCGGGTGGCTGCCCGCGGCGCGCGGCCGGAAGACGCCCTGTGCTGCGGCCGGCCGCGAGGGGCGGAGGCCAAACGGTGAAGTGTGGATTGCAGTCACGGCCTCACGGGCGGAAGAACAACTCGTGGGCGTGTTGGAGTTCGGCCCATCGGCGGCTCGGTGGAGATGGGGTATCCGGTTCGGGAGCCGTGTGGGCCGTTCGGCGCAGCTGATGGGCTCTCCGTGAACATGTGCGAGCCAAGAGCCCATCATATGGGAACTAGAGACGGTTTGAGAAGAAGAAAAAAGGTTAGTACAACAAACAGATGTCATAAGGCCCTATTTATAATCTGGAATTTAGATTATTAGGTGTAAAATTATCCAACTTGTCACCCTATTCCCACTTTAGACTTAACAACCCGGTAATCTATTTTTTAATCATCTAGGAAACCAATAACTTTACTACGTAGGTTATTTTACTTTAGCTTACATCAATCCATCTTACAATAATTGTAATACCCGGCTCAAAGAAATAGAGCCGTAGACAAATCTTCTATTTTTTCTTTTCAATGAACTTTTATATAGTAGTCAACACATTTAATAACTTTTTGTCACATATAAACATTTTTGTTTGGACATTAACCCAAAATCCCATTATTCGACCATGTTTGGCCACGCCTCCAACTATAATAAGAAGGCGGTCAAGACTCAAGGTTTTACGTTTTAGGGCTGCAAAATACCAAGCAACATTTTACTAGATGTTTGTTTTTTGGAAAATAGTAAAACAGTTTTGGAAAAATACTAAAAGGGTTTGGAAAAAAGTTCCATAGTTAGTCGTTTGTGGATTATGGCCCCCTCTAGCTCCATGCGAATTACACTATATTATGTGGCTAATAGCTATTTACTAACTTGTGTAACGAGTAATTGATGTAGATATCATGCTAATGGCCCCCTCCAAATATTTGGTGAAGCTCCGCCACCGTAGAAAATAATGTGCTTACTCCTTTTATAGCATCAAATGACGGTTGCTTGAGGCAGCAATGAAGATTGGTTGACTTGGTTCACACACAAATGTCATTTAGTGATGTCGTGGAGACTCCACATGGAAGGGACGAATGAGGGGGTGCCATCCCTGGTTTAGCCGAACCAAAGGCACCGCCATAGACACCTTTCACCATTTCGCGTGATTTTTTTGGTGTATTTTTGAGCTCATGATAAATGTGTCATTTGTTTGTTGACGTGGATCATAACTAAATCGATTTGAGCTATTTTTTTTCTCTAAAATACATAACATTCAAATTATTGAATTCGTTTAACATTGAAATTCTTGTTCGCTAAACATATTTATCTTCGGACTGAAACTACACTTGAAAGTTGAAACAAATGAAAACATCAGGTACTACTGTTTAATTTTGTTGCGTGCACTACGGGTGTAGGCATACACACGTACACAAAACACAAAATTCCGCTAAAAACATCACGATAATTCCGCTAAACTCCCCACCAATCAAAGTCTGAGAACATCCGCGGTGCAGACGCGCTAAATTTTTCGCGAAACCATTCGATTTGGGCGCCGGAAATCCGAAATTTCAGATCCCGCCCGCCATCTCATCGATCCGCGCTTCGGTCCACGTCACCGATCCGCGGCATCGACCACACACACGATCCCGCCCGTCCATTTCCTCTCCCATCGAACGGCGAAACCCCGCTCCGTATCCGCTCGCCTGCCCTTTAAATACCCATCTGCCCGTTCAGCAACCGCACTCACTGCTCACAACCACCAAATCCTCCCCAAAATCCCCAATTCTCCATCTATTCTCTCCCAAAGTCGGCGGCGATGTCGGGGCGCGGCAAGGGCGGCAAGGGGCTGGGCAAGGGCGGCGCGAAGAGGCATCGCAAGGTGCTGCGCGACAACATCCAGGGCATCACCAAGCCGGCGATCCGGAGGCTGGCGAGGAGGGGCGGCGTGAAGCGCATCTCCGGGCTGATCTACGAGGAGACCCGCGGCGTGCTCAAGATCTTCCTCGAGAACGTCATCCGCGACGCCGTCACCTACACAGAGCACGCCCGCCGCAAGACCGTCACCGCCATGGATGTCGTCTACGCCCTCAAGCGCCAGGGCCGCACCCTCTACGGCTTCGGCGGCTGAGGTGGGGGTTACCGCCGACGCCACCGACGGGCTGTGGGACAAGTCTTCTGCTCGCGGTCAAGAAATTGGGAAAGGAATCTCCAATTGATTTGGTTCCCAGTACTAGTAGTGTTAGTTTTATCTGTGTTGGATCGTTCAAGTGCCTGTGGCAAGTTTGCTTCCGTGTTCTGAACTCATTCTCTGTAAATCTCTGCTGTTTTAGCTATTAACAAGGTTGGGTCATTCGCTGCAACACTCATGCGTTTCCTATTCATGTGAACAGTGCAGTTGCTATTATATTGATATGCATATCCAACAAAAGAAAATTCCTGCCCTGTTTATTTTTGTTTCTGTTGTTATTTATTGGCCCAGTTTGGTGGCGTTTAGGTGGTATGTCAATCGCAATGTCAGATTGTTTTTGTATGGTTAATTTTGGCCTAGCCAGTCAACTCAGAATCAAATTCAAAATTGGCTTAATTCTTCATCCTTTTAGAACGGTCTGGTTCTGCAGTCGTGCTCACTGCCCCTTTTGGCTGTTGCTCGATCCGGTGAATTGTTTCGATTTTTGAACTGAGGAATTTATGAATTCGGTTGGGAGTTGGGACTGCAAATTCGTTTGGGATTTTGTATAGGCGATGCTGGCTGTACTTTAAGCAGCATCGAGCTGTTGCATCGCACTCTATTCTGGATTGAAATTGTCGTTACGGCACGAAGTATTGTTAAGAGATTTCACCAGTGTAAAAGAAAAAAAAACTTTAAGCACATTCATACTACAGTATCAAAGTGACAAGTAAACAAGAATGCATGAACACAACAATTTCACAATGACACACCAGCACCATCGTCGAAAGCACTTTTTTGAGAGGAAAATCGTTTTTTTTTCATTTATTAAGCTTTTTTATAGCAATATTTCAATTCATAGGCATAAATACTGTTTTTTTTTAAAAATTACATAGTATAACGTAGACACTCTAACGCACGCACACTTACTTCTATGAACACGCACACACAAACCGTATCACTGTGAACATCTTCAAAGATTGAGCCGGCAAATAAATGATATGCGAGTTTTTACATCCCTAAATTGGGCCTGAAGAACCGTGTTCTGGGCTAGTTAGGCCCGTTTTACTTCTCTCTTCCCGTCACAAACCAAGCCCACAATAAAGTCCATCCCACCCACGCACATCTCTTCTGTAGTTCTGTGTCGTCGCCTTCGCCAGTCGCCGACCTCCTCTGCCCGACGGAGGAGCGGAAAAGAAAAGAAAAAAAAAACTCAAACCGCCGCACTCTCCCATCCCATCCCTAGCCGGCTCAGTCCCAATAGTCCCCCCTTTTCCAACAAATTCTTCGCCGTGTCAACCCGCGCATCCGATTTCTGCCGCCCGATCCGGCTCTGCTTGGCCGTGCTTGCCGCGGGCTGGGTGGCTCTCCTCTTCCGTGACGCCGCTAGGGTTTCTGCTCGAGCTCTGGAGCCGCAGGGCGCTGGGATATGGCGGCAGCCCAGGGCGGTGAGGCGGCTTCCGGATCCGACGCCAGGCCTACCGTGGTATGCTTCCTCTGCTCCTGATTCGGCATCAACCCCGAGCTCGCGAGTTGTGAGGCCTTTGCCGCCTCATCTTTTGGAGTTGGTGATCATTTCCAGCACATGCGTGTGACCCTCGCGGAGTCTAGTCGGTTACTTAAGTGTTTTCTGCTTGGACATGTTGTGTAATTGCGTGAGACGGCGGGAAATTTAGGTTTTAGTGGGGCAGTGGGACGATTGGATTTCTAGTTGGATGTTAGATATGAATTTTTGCTAATTTAGTTGTTCACAAGTTTAGGAAAACATATGACCGAAAGAGCCGAAGTAGGTTGATGCCATAGATTGTAATGTTGTTGTTTATTACTACTGTGTTTTGCTTATAATGTAATGGCCGCACACTCTTCCTGTCTAGTACCTAGTTGTCAAGCTGTCCTGGTTGTAGGTCAATGCGCCGCGGTTTAATCTCTTGGAGGTTAACACATAAGGTACTTATAATCTTTGTCATATTCCAGTGTTTTGGACGTAAGTCAAAGCTTGTTTCACTCTGAAATTGATAATATTGTTTGTTTACAGATTCATATGCCACATTCTGTAATGTTCAGTGTATATGCATGTGGAACTGTCACAAATGAAGTTTTAAATGTTATTAATTAAATTGTGCCCACCTATTTACGACATACCAGTTGGGCAAGGCAGTTTTTTTATTTTTGTTTTTGTTTTTTTCCGCTTTTGAAACCGTCATTACCAAACGCGCTAAAGCTAGGATTAAAGAGCGGCATAACCATTTAGCGCACAAGGACTTGCTTTCTAGGAGTTTCTTTTGTGAAGTAATGGCCTAAGCCCTAGTTTTAGACCACCCCATGGCTTTGTGCTTAAGAAGAAACCTCAGCCAAAGCCGTCCGAGAAATGTCACAAACCCTGGTCCCTCGATCGACACACGGATCCGCACCAATCGTTTGGGCATTAATCTGTGCTTTGAGGCCCCACCGTAGGTCGTTTCTTATCACGTGTTTTATGACCAAGAGTCCAGCGAGTGACCTTTTTTAAACTAAGTCCGGAAATTCGCCCCTGAGGGGAGTCGAAACCCAGGAGCTAGTAGGTACTACTCGAGTGCTGCAACCACTAGACACAAATTTATACAGATGGGCACAGATGGAACTGTAGCTACGATGGTTTGTGTTATGTTTGTTGTGCACCTTTGCTTGAATTGCAGGTTAAATTCAGTTGATGCTGTAGTTTGGGTGCCATCTCATCCTTTTAGATTTTTACTGTCATATCTAACATGTCATTATGTACTATATGACAAGATAAAACAAGAAAGGGGAATTCTGCCTTGTATAAATGAAGGTTATTTGTACAAAATAAGAAACGGGAATTGCGCCTTGTACTATTTAGTGTATTAAGGTTGTTTTGTATAAAGACGGGGAGTCTTGTAAAGCAAGTAATAACCGTGTGAATATGGAAAACTGAAGTTGTGTTGGGTGCTGGCTTGAGTCCAAGACTGAGATGTAAAACACTAAAACTTTAGCGGCTGTTGGAGAGGCTGGCAACCTCCTGCTGCAGTTAGCAAGCTGGGGTGTGATGTTTTTTTTTTCTGTCTTTTGTTGAATGCTGTAGGATGCTTGAGCCGTTTCTATTAAGAGAAATGGGAGGGTCCTTCCCCTCTTCTTTTTTTTTAAAGAAAAATCTTATGATTTTTCTTTTTTGTGGATCACGTGGCACAATAGTGTACTTCTAATGTCTTTCAGGCTGTTTCCACACTTTCGTCACACGGGGATTAACATTCCTTTACTTTCCCCCTCTGTTCTGCCAGAGAAGCAAAGTATTCTGTTGTACTTATAAAAAAAAATTGTTTGCATATCATACATTTTTCCAAACTAAAATTTGTTTGTTCTAAACAAATAACAACAGGGCACGGGCATGGAGCAGCCAGGTCCTTCTCCATATCAACCTACAACTTCTGATCATCATTTGTGGTCTTCTTCGACTGGTGCTCCCTGGAACTATTCAATGAATAACTCAAACCAAAACACAGTTTACTATGACCCACAAAGGGACGTGTCAGTTTCAGGATCTACTGAAAATGTGGCAAGTGGCGCAACTCATGTGGTCCAATCAGCTACAGGCACTACTAATGCAAATGATTCTTATGCACCTTACTCGAATTCTGTTCAACCCGGTTACAATACCGCACAATATCCAAATTATTACTATAGCTATCCACAGACTGCAAACGAATCTTCTGTTCAGCAAGGAGTAGATCAAAGTTCAGGTGCTGCTTATCAGCCTCTTACTTCATTTCAGAATTCAGGATCTTATGCTGGTCCTACAAATAACACATATTATAATTCTGGTGCTCATCAGACTGCACCAGGATATGCTACCAGCAATGATTATTATCAAAGCAATTCCTGGACAGGCGGAGTTTCTGGAGATAATCATGCACAATCATATCAGAGCTATACTCCATCAGATACTAATGCAGCCCAGAGTTCTAGTTCACTACCCAACAATTCTTACCACTACCATCAGCAGTATAATCAATGGCCTTATTATTATGATCAGTCCGCACCAAGTTCTGGTGGTCCTGCAGTTGCTGTCAGCGGTGTTTCTGATGCAAACACTGCCAGTGTCAACTCTGGTTATGTTTATCCGAGCACCCAACCACCTCCACCAGGCACTACACCATGGAAAAGTGATGCCAGTGCACCTGTTGTCCTTCCCCAGCAGGTATTATTACTTCACTAGTACTTTGCCTCCCTGAATCTTATTTGTTCTCTAGCATTTTATTCAGGTTTTATCTAGCAAGTAGTTTTGCATTGCCAAATCTAACAGTTAACAATAAACAGGCAGCAGGTCCTCCAGGGTATCAGCACATCAACCAGTCATCTGGTCCGCCAGGGTATCAAAACCAGTATGTCAACCAGGCTCAAGGAACCCCAGGATTCCAAAACCAGTATGTTAACCAGGCACCTGCTGCTCCAGGATTTCAGAACCAGTATGCTAATCAGGCACCAACATATCAACCGGGCAATGCGTACTATAGTCAGTTACCACTAAGTAACCAAGCAGATCAACAGAAGGCTTCACGTTGGCATGGTCCAATCTCAAACGTTTCTTCAATCAATCATGTTTCTGAAGGTTCTCAACCAACTTTTCAGGGTTCTGCGACATCAGATGGTCGCAGGGTAAACAAAATACAGATTCCGACAAATCCTCGAATAGCTCCAATTCTTCCTGTGGCAATGACCAAAGCAGAGAAGAGAAATTCAGAAGCTGATTCATCACAAAAACCTGCATATGTTAGTGTAACAATTCAAAAGAATGATGTGAAAGCAGCTCAAGATGGTCATGAAGCTGTAACACAGGTGAGTAACAATTCGCTCTACTTGTTTTTCTTTTGATGATCATTGACAATACTACTATTATCCTTCAGACACAAGGAACCAACTTTGTGGAAATTTAAACATGCTGTTGAAATACCACTCCAGTACTTCAACATTTTTAAATATTGAAATTATATTTGCACACTCCTGGCTCTGATAAGTTCCCATTGAAATTGTTGTCAATTTTGTAATGTACTTAATGCTGGTTGACTTCTTATGCTAGATATAACATGCACATCATTCTTACATTTATATGTACCTGCTTCTGTTTATGCAACTTTTATTCTGTTTAGAAATCAATCCCTGTTTCACTTCGTACTTATGTTGGGCGGAACGTTTCCCGTTGCAAGGATGATGCCCAGAGGTCTGCCGTGCAAAGCATCTTGAAAGAGGTTTACCAATTTGTTAATTTTTGCATTCGTTTTTTCACATTATGTTGGTTTCTGTCTCTGCCTTCTAGCTATAGACTTAACTGTCAGTTCATGAGAAAGTTTAATAACTATGGAAATGGGTAAAATAGTTACTGTTGTACTATGAGAAAGTTGTTTTTTTTCCCCTATTGGTGAGCCCTGAGCATGTTTTTGACAGCAGTCATTTTTTTTTCCTGAAATTCTCAACTATGAAATTTACTTCCCTTAAGGAAATAACACTGATTTTTCTTAGGCGAAAATTAGGGCTGTTCCATACTGAATGCAGCGCATTAACAACAACACATCAATAAATAATGAATAAATAGGGTTGTGTTACAAGGTCAAAGAGACATAGACCCACAAAGAAACAATGGTACCATGTCAAAACAAGCAAACAGAAAACAGAGTAGATTACCTAGGTTAATTTCTGAAGCCCTTTGGAGATTTGGAAAAAGCTTATGTTAGCATTTACCTGAGAATATTTATTTCTTCTCTTAAAGTGAAATATGCCAGCAACTTAAAGTGAAATTTTCTATACACTTCTTACAAGATGTATATGCACGCCTTGCGGAGTTCAACTTTCAAGGATCCTATGGATGCTTATCAACTCGCAGCTAATTAGACTGAATTCACAGGAGATAGACATATGATCGTAATCTTCAACATAATTGCTTTGCGAGGAATACATGCTTCACTCTCCACTTTGAAATTGCTTAAGCATGGCTGTTGCGTTTGTTTTACCATGGAGAAGCACACAGAGGAACATTATATGTTTAGGCATGTATTAGTTTTTCCACAAAAAGCGATTTCATATTTAAGATCTTAAGTTGATTTTTTTATTATGTGTCCATTGGAGCTTGCTGTCGAAAAACATGTCGTTCTTATACATTTCATAAGGAATCTCCGAAGTCCCAAGTTCTTTTTCCTTCGTATAATTCAGATAATCACCAAGGCAACTGCTGATGGGACCCTTCATACTAAGAACTGGGACATTGAGCCATTGGTTCCTTTGCCAGAAAACGTTACCAGCACAAATTTGACAAGGTATGCTGCTCTTTTTCTCCATGCCTCCTACTAGTAATAATGTAGCTTTTAAAATATGGTATGGCCATATGACACCTCAGTAACCATGCACATTTTCTCTTAATGCTTGATCTTACAAATTCTGTAAAAACTGAGAGCATCACAGTGCTAGCTGCTATGTCAACCACTTAGGAAAAATCAGGATCATAATTCCTTCCCTCATTAAATGGTTAAAATCAAGAAAGAATTGGAACAAGTTGACTTTCTTTGCTTTGTGTTCAACACTTGATAAGACGGTAAGTGGGTTAGTACTTGCTTAGGAAGGTTAACTATATGATTGATATGCCCCGAGGAAATAAAACTTGTAGTCTACTAAAAATGCTTGGTCGTAGGCACTTGAAAGTGTCAGTTCAGTCTTCAGTGGATGCTTTGAGTATCAGTGTATGCAAAAGTCAGCAGTTAGCCAGTTAGAGAGGTTTAGGCTTATGCATTGTGGTGGTTTTAAGTTTACTGAGCCCACCAAAACAAACACTACTGTTGCTTGTCTAAAGGATCAAGAATCACCCAAACAAAGTTAAAGGGACTAGAAGTAAAATAGAGGAGACAAACGAGCCCATATACTTCTTTGATTGTATTGCTCAATGCAGCTAAATACGGTCACTGCCTTTTATAGGCTTACAGACCGACTCGCTTACACCGTAAGAAACATCCTGCCCAACATGCATACAAGTTGTGAACAATTTGAATTCTTTGCACTAGCAGCTAGATGACTCTACAATCTAGAATCAGTGCAGTAAACCTGACCTTTACTGAAAGCTATGCTTCATTCTTAGCATGCAAGTGCAACTAGAATCAATTAGTGTATTCTATGTCGGCAACTCAAAATGCTAATAGGGGAAACAAAATTATATCCAACAACTATAAGCAAGCAGCTAATCTTGGTCATTGCGATAATCAGATGAACTTAGGAAAATATTATTGCCATTATAGCACCGAGGCATTGTAAGGTTGCAAAATGCCGCCAAGGTACCAGGATTGTAACTGCCATAATCATAAAAATCCCTGCTAGTAATGTCCATTTAGGAGATACATAATATCACCTATGATGGTACTTACCAAATTTTATCAAATGATATATAGCTAATTTCTCGTTTTTTTTTGTTCTTTGGCAGTTCTGCAAGTCCCTTTTCCTTTTCAACATCTAGGAGGAGCCCAAGTAGACGTGCGAAAAGTAGGTGGGAACCCGTTGTAGAAGAAAAGGTTGCTAACAAGGTGGAACTGGCGGCCAATGAATTGGCAAAGACCAATAACTATAATAGTTCAGAAGCAACTAAAAGAGCGGTAAGATCTCAGATTCTCAGTATGTGTTCTCTTACATGTCTTTCATTTATGAAAAATACTTAGCTAAATATTTTGCAGGGTAACAGTTGGGATGTTGGGAAGTTTCTCCAATCCCGTCAGGCACCTTTAAGCCAATACAACCAGAGGCCTAGTAAAAAGAAGCGGATCGGTGGTAACTCAAGTCTAAATGAAAACGGAAATGTTTCAAGTGACAGTGATAAGGAGAAGGATCTGACAAAATATTATGCTAATGCAATTACAATAGCAAATTCACCGGAGGAGAAGAAACGCAGGGAGCATAGATCCAAGCGTTTTGAACGTAGTCAGGGTGCTGCATCCTCGAAATCTAGGAGCTCTGCACCAGATAAGGAAGGAACATCCAATATATATGCTAGGAGATCTATATCAATGCTTCTTAATAGAAGTAATGGAGATGGTGTTAGCTTCGCTGTGGAGGATTTGGATTGGGATGCAATGACAGTCAAGGGAACATGTCAGGAAATTGAGAAAAGATACCTTCGTCTTACATCAGCACCTGATCCTTCCACAGTGAGAATGCGTTGCTCATTACCTTGTGAACTGCAGTGTAGATTGGAAAAAAACATAATGTTGATAGGAAATTACCACCATCTGTTAATTACTCCTTGTTGCTGCTCCTTACTTTAGTTTTGTTTCATTATACTTTTTTCAGGTAAGGCCAGAAGATATTTTAGAGAAAGCACTTCATATGGTTGAAACAACTCAGAAGAATTATCTGTATAAATGTGACCAATTGAAGTCAATTCGGCAAGATCTTACTGTTCAGAGGATTCAGAATGAGCTGACTGTCAAGGTAGCTTTTCTTAGCCCCCCTTGTGTGCTACTGCATTATGTTCCTGTTTTAGCATATTTGTTCATTTTCATAGGAAATGTTATTTCACAATGTGTCCGAGGAAAATAACAAGTGCAGCTATCACAATATTTGCACTCTTTGCACCAAATTTAATGATATGATCACGTGAAAGATGGTACATAGTTGCTGTTTTGTTCAGTATGGGCACACATGGTCATTTATTATCCTTTTTTTTTCCTTAAAGTGCTGCTTCCTTGGCCTATTTGCATTGTGGGCTAGGACAAATATTACAGTACGGTAGTTTTTAACAGTTAGGTATGCCTTGTTTATTTTGTTTGTCCATCTCATTGTTCTATACTTTCATGTCATGATGAAATAATTTAGTTACTATTACTTGTCATGACATGTATTTTTTAGTCTATAATCTTACCTATGTTTTTTTCATGTTGAAGCTATTTGAACATCCAACGATTGTTTGATTATTCTTCTTCTTTTTTTTGTAACTTCCACATTACCTGTTATATTCTTTCTATTTTCAGGTTTATGAAACTCATGCACGCTTAGCACTTCAAGCTGGAGATTTACCTGAATTTAATCAGGTTTGCTTATCTTGTTCTGAACATCTGTCCTTATTCCCGAGCTAAGAATAATAAACAAGTGTCATGTGCTATCCTAGTTCTAGTGCATATAGTGTTGGAAAAAACTGGGAAGTGAGAACTACATTAAAGCATGTCTACTAATAGCCTTGTGCCCTTGTTACAAATGACCTGCTCTCGGTGCTTACTGATAGACTGCATTATACTTTTGGTAGCTTTGCTGTCACTTTGTATTGTATTCTTCCCATATATTTAGTTTATTATATTTGGAACCCTTCCAGTTCTATCCACGACTATTTGCAATTGCCGTAGAAATGCTGTAAATTAACCATGCTAAGTGTTGACACTTTGTAATTGTGTCTTTCTAAAACTGAATGCCCCGTTTTTATTTGATTATTGAATTTGTTGGTCTAGCTGCCTCACAGAAGATGGAAATATACACCAAAGTTTAACTATTTCTGCTGCAACTCTTTTCAGTGCCAATCACAACTGAAGAGATTATACACGGAAGGAATCAAGGGCTGTCATCTTGAATTCTCTGCTTACAACTTGTTGTGTGTCATGTTGCACTCTAATAACAAAAGAGACTTGCTTTCATCAATGGCAAGGTATTGCGCAATAAAGATTGTGAGGGTTGCATAACAGGAGCATATATGAGTTTGCTATTTGTTACATGAACCTTATTTGATGCATCCATTGCTATTTGCTAACAGCTTGCCAAAGGACGCCAAGCAAGACAGAACAGTCAAACATGCTCTTGCAGTTCATTCTGCTGTTTCATCTGGAAACTATGTCCTGTTCTTCAAATTATACAAGACAGCACCTGATCTGAATTCTTGTCTTATGGGTAAATATGACCTTTCACAGTCTCATCTCTCCCCAATTTGAACTGTTCATCTAATTTCATCAAGATGGTGTTTTGTTTTCTAACATGCGTGATTGGTACCGTAGATCTCTATGTTGAGCGGATGCGCTTTGAGGCAGTAAAATGCATATCTAAATCATATCGTCCAACTTTACCTGTGAAATATGCTGCACAAGTTTTGGGATTCATGGGAACTGATGAAGTTGGTGAAGCTAAAAGAGCTGATGGGTTGGAAGAATGTGAAGAATGGTTAAAAGCGCATGGTGCTGTTCTTTTTTTAGATAACAATAATGGTGAATTGCAGATAGACACAAAGGTAAACCACGCAGCAGTTTATTGCAATGTGTTTGTCTCGCATTGGCTTTTAAAATACTACAGTACTTGTTTTGTTGCACAGGTTTCTTCTACTTCTCTATACATGCCGGAACCTGATAACGCTGTTTCACATGGTGATGCATCTCTTGCTGTGGATGATTTTTTGGCGCGAACATCATAGATGATTCCACGGTGAGCTTTTTTATCTCATGTGGCGCTGAGCTTCAGAGGTATTTCTCAAATGCATGTGGCAATGCTAGTAGAGGAATGCTATGTTAAATCCGGGCAGGGTAGGACCTTGCAATGGATCAGCTTATGGGGGAAGAACCGTCCCTTGTCGGCAAATTGTGCTGAGCCTCTGAATCTGAGATGATGTGGGATGGTTGGCATGTTGCTAGCTCTCCAGCCCTGTCGCAATTCCATCTTGACAAGCAAAACTCTGGCGGAAGCATTAACTGGGAAAACTATCTCCTCAAAGTATATGCTGGTGGCATTGTTTTTGTGCCGTTCCAGCCAGACGAGAAGTGTACATGTGAGATGTAGTCATACCTTAGTGTATTGTACCATTTTTTGTTCACATTCCGGTGACCCTTATGTTACTCATTTCATTGATCAACTGCAAATAGTTAATACAAATTGGAAGTACTTGTGTTGGTGCAATGTATTTTTCTTCTTTTTGAGGGAAGTGGAAAAATAAATCTGAACAATATCGCAACACCTATCAGATTACCCTTGTTAGAAACTGAACTATAGCAGAATCGTCCTGAATTATTAATTGGCCATATTACCCATTTACTTTTTCCATATTTAAGAATATATTTTGTTAGAAATCAGTGAGATGAACGTTGGGTCGTAGGTGGCAGGACTACAGGGCTACGCGCGAGTCTTTTTTGTGTCACGATACCATGCATGAAGACGAGTAGTATTATGTATGCTATTCATTGACCTCGCGAAATGGTAATGTAGCTGACTGACAATCATACTAACAAGAACCCTTATTAACATCACATGGAAGTGTTTCTGTCCAGCCATCGATCAGAAGTAGTACTACTGTTGGTAACAACGGCATTTATATTCAGAAGCGCTAGCCCATCTCAGCTGCTGCTACAGATCTTAGCCGTAGCATCACCAACACAGAGTCTGTTACCCAAAATTAGTGTTTCTGTTCTGTGGTCGCAGCGGCGGAACTGCACAATTCCCAGCCAACAATCACGACGGCGGGTGTAAATCCAAATCATATCCCTTATACCCATAAGGAAATCTCATCATCCTTAGTGCTTACACACGCCCAAGTCCCTTTCCGATCAGGCTCACATTTGATCCACCTACGTACGTCGAAGGAATGGCCGTCAACGCATGCACAAACCCCGATCCACCGTAGCAATTACTGCAACGAGCAAGCAATGTAAGCATGTGTAACCCCGGCACCCCGCGCCGCGCGTGCATCATGCGTTACATGGGCAGTAAACTTACGAGACGGGAATGATGTAGCCGCGTGTGGGCGACGGATTTCGCCGACGTCGTTCGTACGAGCACACACCGACCGGCCCCCGGCAGGCATCCCCGTCGACACGGGTGGAAGGGAGGCCGGCGCGGCACGGCACAGGCAACGGTCGCAGCCTGGGAACGCGGGCGGGTGTACGAGTTAAGCCGCGCGCCGCCTGCAGGCCGCGATCGAGGCCGCCTGGGCTGGAACGCGCGACCGTGCGGGAGGAGGCGGCGGCGCAATAAAGGCGCAGTGAGCCCGATCGATCGAGCGGCTAGCGGCTGCGGCCTGCGTCGCACGCGGGATGAGAGAGGCACCGAGGCAGGCACCGCTCACCCTGCGCCCGCGGGCCGCGGCAACGGAATAACTTGCAGATTTGATTTGCAGCCGCGATCGCTAGCGTAGGCGTAGCTGCGGTTGCCGTCATTTGCGAGGCGACGTTGGTACGTACCGCGCGCGGCGCTCGTGAGGACGTGAGCACGCATAAACGCATTTATGGACCTCCTCGGTCAGGGTTTTTGGAGGTTTTGCCATTTCGCCTTTTGGGTTTCCTTCTCTGAGAAACACAGAGAAGAAAGGCATACACATGGAAATGGAACATGTATGGACTTACTGGAACAACCTTTGTCACTCACAGTATCAACTAACAAGAGTACTTATTTTTGAGCTTTGACTTATCGAAGCAAACAAACGTGCTGGCTTCAAAATGCCTTCGATCAAGCGTGTCAAATTTGATCAATATTATAGACCGTTCAGTTTTCATTTATGAGAATCCTGTTTGAGAAGATTTTGGTAGCTGTAGGGCGTAGGCCTACAAATTCTTCAAGAATTATCAACTCTTCTTGACAGCTCAGATTTTCACCCATATTTTAAGAATCAATAGCTACATAGTAATATACTCCAGTTTTTGAAATCTTAAAATCCAGTTTTTCAAAATTCTCACTGGTTGCTCCTCAGAATCTCTAGACACTCAACCCATCCCTGGTAACATATATTATGATTTAAATACTAATAAGCAGTATGTTTAAAGAAGTCGTGCATATATAACTCTATCACCGCATATGATTAAAGTAAAAGGTAAAAAGAAATTGTGGCAATTTCTGTTATGCAAGAGGTAGCATTGCGAGAATTAGCCCTACAAGTTCTGTTCTTTGTTTTCTTCTTCTGTTTTTGTTGTTTTGTTTTGCCTCGCTGTAATAACTCCCTATGGCTTCATACAATGTTATGCAAACTTTTTGTATTTTTAACAAAAAAGGAAAATAATGTTTATTTTCAATTTCGGGAATCTACATCATCCTTTGACATTTTCCTAAGTTAGTTTTAAGAGAACTGAAACAAACACCAAGAGTTTATCATTTTTTAATATAACTAGTTAACCAAACAAGTATACCAATCAATGGGAAAAGGACCAAGATTTTTTTTTTTGAACTGAAAAGGACCAAGCTCTGGGAAGTAAATTGATATGTCGTCAGTCGTCACTTGCAACGTCTGCCATGTATGCAGTAGTAAAACAGAGCATCTAAAATACGAACCGTGCACGTTGCCTGACACGGAACCCCGATCCCCCAACTTGGCCTTCCCTCGTCAATCCTCTTCGTTTTCTCGTCACCCACCCAAACCTAAAACGTACCGCTCGCAAGCAGCCAGCTAACCCACCATCCCCTCGCAGCCTCGCTGACCCGCGCGTCTTGCCCACGCACTGTGCTCAACTCAGCTTCCCTCCACGCCTCCACCTCGTCGTTCACCTTCCCCCGTCTCCTTACACCGTGTTACCCCCCGCGTTTTTCATATCAATCACCTGATCACTGCCACGCCCGTACGCTGTTACGCACGCATCGGTCATCAGTCATCACTCGTCTCCCGCGCCCGCGAGCGTCTCGTTCTCTTGGTCTTTAAAACTTGAGCTCGAAGCCTCGCCAAAGTCGTAACCACATCTCGGAAGAGAGCGCCGCATCGATCGGTCGCAAGTCGCAACACCACACCGGCTTCCGTCGCGTCGCGCGCGTCGGCTTACTTAAACTCCACTTTCCCACCTCCTACCTTTGCGCCACGCCTAGCTCGCCGTCCTAGATAGACACACAGACGGGTGGTGGGTTTGCCAGTAGCTGCTGTGTGTGTGCATGCCATGGCACGCGCAGTGCACGACCGCCTCCCCTTCCTAGCCACGCCACCCACGGCGGCGCCCGCCCCGCCGGCGCCGGCGAGGGGCAGGAATCCACCTCTCGCCGAGATGCTCCGTCTCGTCGGCGCGGCCACCCTCGACTCCAACGCCAACGCGGACGATCACGACGACGCGCTCTCGCTGCCGCTGTCGCGCGCTGCTGCTGCTGGCGGCGGCGGCAACGCGCGCGGCACGATGGGGCGGACCATCCAGTTCAGGCTGGCGTTCACGAACCTCACCTACAGCGTCCGCGCGGTGCGGCGTGCGCGTCCGGGCGGCGGCGCGGGGTTCCGTCTCCCGCTGCAGAGCAGGTGCGACCGCGTGGCGACGGCCGCGGCGCCCGACGCGGCGCACGCGGCGCGGACGAGGGTGCTGCTCGACGGAATCACCGGGGAGGCGAGGGAAGGGGAGATCCTGGCGGTGATGGGTGCGAGCGGGTCGGGCAAGTCGACGCTGATCGACGCGCTCGCCAACCGCATCTCCCGCGACGCGCTCAAGGGGAGCGTCACGCTCAACGGGGAGGCGCTCACGGGCAACGTCATCAAGTCCATCTCCGCCTACGTCATGCAGGACGACCTGCTGTTCCCCATGCTCACCGTCACCGAGACGCTCTCCTTCGCCGCCGAGTTCCGTCTCCCGCGCTCGCTTCCTCCCACCAAGAAGCGGGCGCGCGTGCAGGCGCTCATCGACCAGCTCGGCCTCCGCGCGGCGGAGAACACCATCATCGGCGACGAGGGACACCGTGGTGTGTCCGGTGGCGAGCGACGGAGGGTGTCCATCGGCACGGACATCATCCATGACCCGATCCTGCTCTTCCTCGACGAGCCAACCTCGGGGCTCGACTCGACATCGGCGTACATGGTGGTGCAGGTGCTCCGCCGCATCGCCGCCGGCGGCAGCATTGTGATCACCTCCATCCACCAGCCGAGCCAACGCATCCTCGGCCTCCTCGACCACCTCATACTCCTCTCCGGCGGACGCACCGTCTTCAGTGGGCCCCCCTCCGCCATCCCGGCCTACTTCGCCGAGTTTGGGTACCCGGTGCCGGATGACGAGAATCGCGCCGAGTTCGCGCTCGACCTGATCCGCGAGTTCGAGTCGTCCCCGACGGGGACCAAGCCGCTTGTCGACTTCAACCGGACGTGGCAGATGATGCACGCGCCGAGGGATGATCTGTCATGGGCGCCTTCCATGTCGCTGAAGGAGGCGATCAGCGCGAGCGTGTCGCGTGGGAAGCTGGTGTCCGGGTCGGACATGGGCGGCGGCGGCGGAGGCGAGGCGGCGTCGATGCACACCTACGCGAACCCGTTCTGGGTGGAGATGAAGGTGCTGACGAGGCGGTCGGCGATCAACACGCGTCGGATGCCGGAGCTGTTCCTCATCCGCCTCGGCGCCGTGGTGATCACCGGCGCGATCCTCGCCACCGTCTTCTACAAGCTCGACCAGTCGCCCAAGGGCGCGCAGGAGCGCCTCGGCTTCTTCGCCTTCGCCATGTCCACCATGTTCTACACCTGCGCCGACGCGCTCCCGGTGTTCCTGCAGGAGCGATACATCTTCCTCCGCGAGACAGCCTACGGCGCCTACCGCCGCACGTCCTACGTGCTCTCCAACGCCATCGTCTCGTTCCCGCCGCTCGTCGTGCTCTCCCTCGCCTTCGCCTTCACCACATTCTTCGCCGTCGGACTGGCCGGCGGCGTGTCCGGGTTCGTGTTCTACACCGTGGCAATCCTCGCATCCTTCTGGGCCGGGAGCGGGTTCGTCACGTTCCTCTCCGGCGTGATACCGCACGTCATGATCGGATACACCGTCGTGGTCGCCATACTCGCCTACTTCCTCCTCTTCAGTGGATTCTTCATCAACCGGGACAGGATACCGGACTACTGGATTTGGTTCCATTACCTGTCGCTCGTCAAGTACCCGTTCGAGGGTGTGCTGCAGAACGAGTTCGGACGCGGCGGGGAGTGCTACGTGCGCGGCACGCAGATGTTCGACAACTCGCCGCTCGCCGTGCTGCCGGACGCGGTGAAGACGAGGGTGCTGGCGTCCATCAGCTCGGCGCTCGGCGTCAAGATCGGAACCAACACCTGCGTGATGACGGGGCACAACGTTCTACGGGAGGCGGCCGTGACGCAGCTCGGCAAGTGGGAGTGCGTCCTCGTCACGGCGGCGTGGGGATTCTTCTTCCGGCTGCTCTTCTACTTCAGCCTCGTGCTCGGCAGCAAGAACAAGAGGAGGTGATCGTTCGTCTGATCGAGCTGTACGGACGGGGCGGGCGTTCGCGCGTGCGCGGTTGCATATACATTTGAACGACCGGGGCATTGAAGGGATGGGGAAAAAAAAACGAAAAAGGGTTAATCTAAGTTGTTTAATTTCTGCGATGTTAAGGCTGATATGATGTGTTTTAAATTCGGACACCTTTTGTTTCTTGTGATTTGTAGCTAAATAAGTGGTTTTGCAAGTATGCATATGCTTGTTGTCCACTGATTTTTTTTCCCTTCTTTAATTTATCTGTAGTTTGCTGTGTTAAAGACTTATGAAATTAAGCTTTCTGATGTTTTTTTTTGCTTAATTTAGTCCTGTTGGATGGTTCTATGGCACAGCATTCGTAATGCGCTGTACTATGTTCCTTTGATGCGAAAGGGAGAAGCTTCTCCTTTTTGTTGACGTTGATACGAATAAAGAACATATGCCTCTTTTAAACTTTGTCAACCACCAAATGGAGTCAAGTATGCTTTTTCTTGAGCTTGTTACATTTGTTCCTTTGTGAGCTGATCTTATTATGAGCGCTTAATTTAGTTCATGACTAAACAACTTCCGTTGTCTGTCTCAGTGAAAGTGTGAAAAAAACTTCGTTGTGCCAGTACATTGTTCATATCAAGCTTGTGAATGTTTAAAATTTAATTAATTTCTGTCAACTGTCATATGGTATATAATACTACATTGACGTAGATATAGTTAGATAAGAATAGTAAAGAGGTTGGTTATGGTTAGGTTAGGTACATCATATCCAGAGCCGAAGAGGTCATACCGGTATTAGCGGGTCATTAATAAATGACTACATGATCAAATAGCGTGCATATTATCTTACATGTTGAGTTAAATAAACATATACTAGCTTACGAGATTAAAAAAAAACATATACTAGCTTACATGTGTTCTGATTTGCTTCTTATAACTCCATTTTCCCTTTAAGAATCACTGCTTTGCTTGTGTAACGAAATCAACTTGCTAGTTCAAGAGTAGTTTGACGGCAGTATTGTATTCGAGGATTCATCATGGATGATGACTATACATGCATTGGGTCTTCTTCACATTTCTTAACGCTTACATGTATAACAGTAAAACTTAACGAGATTTTCAACTTGACTATTTTTTCTAGGATAAAAACTTAAAAAAACTGTACAGTAGTACATCCTTGTTGCACTGCCTTCCCCTGTCTGCAAACCGAAACTACCCTGCTACTCATGGCAGCCAGGCTCTCAATAATCGATTTATTACTGGTTAGTAGTGGTTACTCTCCAGCTTTTTTACTTTCTAGTCCTTTTAAAAAACTTATTCTATAATTAGACCCCTCAAAAAATTTATTCCGGATATGGAATTTTTCACGACACCGTGGTCCTACTATGCGGCGCCAATGAAGTTGGTCCCGAACTCCATGTCACCGTCAACACGAAAATCACAAATGTTAAGTACCACGACGCCAATGTCATTGACACCGAGGACCTATTTATAAAAAAAATTAATTACAAATAGGTCTTTAGAGGATATATATGTAAATAAAATATTTATAAATAGGTCCTCGCCGCCAATGATGTCAACATCAAGGACCTATTTGTAAAAAATTACAAATAAGCTTGGAAGGAACTGTATGTAAATATTTTTTTACAAATAGGTCCTCGGCTTCAATGTCATTGGCGCTGTGGTACCTAACATTTACGATTTTCGTGACCACAGTGGCATGAATCGTCGCTAACTTTATTTGCTTCATGCCGTAGGACCACGACGCCAACACTGCTGGCGCCGTGAAAAGATTCATATCCAGAATAAGTTTTTTGAGGGGTCTAATTCTAGAATAAGTTTTCTAAAGATACTAGAATGTAAAAAATGGTGATTACTCCGTCCGCGTATTTAGGGATTATCGCATTTAAACTTGTCCGTTTATCTAAGAGATTCAGCGAGTATCAGTAGTAGTGTGTTTTTTGCCTGCTAACCATTCCATAGAGATAGCTACACAGAGAAAAGAGGCTTCAATTTATGGCCATCTTTCTTTATGTCACGTCTCGTTTCTCTCCCCCATGCTCTCTCTGCACTGCTTGCATAGCTAAATACTCCTTTTTATTCTCTCCATAAATCAATAATAGAATGACCAGTGACTTACTAAGGTGTAAATATGTCTTTCTCTACCTTAATTTTTTCAACTTTTAGCATAATCCCCTAGACGGAGGGAGTACCATATACTGTACTCCTTTTTTTTCTGTAGGGATACGTGTAATACTACTTTGTACTACTACTATACATGCCGATTCTTCCTTGTTAGGACAGAAGAAATCAACCAAGTGTCTGGAGCCTGGACCATTGCACCTGAAAAAGTCGATTATCCTCATCATGATATACGAGAGGCCGGTTGTTGGGCAGGCAGGCACCAGGGCATATTTTCGGCATCACCTGCAACTGCAACTCTCTAGCTTGCCTGCTCTGAGAGCAAGACTAATAAATATAGCTAGCATATTGGCTGTAAGGTTATTTATAGTTTTCTCTTTACTCATCCATCCATACAGTATTAGCTCTTCACTATTGATATATGTCCTATATATCTCTCTCATAAAATTTCTTATGCCTAAACGGACTTCTCCTCTCTTCTCCACGTTTATACTCAGCTGCTATACTTGCTCTGATGGCTATCTACACTGAGACCGAGAGACGTTTAGGTCAGAATTCAGAAGATGATGAGCTGCACCGTACCAAACCCGGGGTTCAGAAACTTCAGAGGTGCCGATACGGCAGCACCTGCATTTGGAAAATCGCAGGCTTTGGGATTGGAAATCGCTCCTACTAGTTCGCAGCATGCAGATTGCAGAAGCAGCAGATTGTACTATATTGTATTATGGCATACGATGGGTGCCTGGGTCCTCGTTGTAGGTCGACGATAGCTCACCAAACAGCACCGGATCCGTCACCTGTCAGCGTGACGACTGCGTCAGCAGGCGGCGCGGTTGCCGCATGATGATAGTTTAAACGTTTATGAGTCAACGATGCTGGGACTTGGCGAGGGGGGAAGAATATTCATCGGTTTAGCTGGAGTAGCTTCAAGACACTGATTATCTCTATTGCCTATGATAATCACCCAGATAAGAGAGGGCTTAGGCTATTCAACGATGATTTTATCTGCAAATTGAGAGAGGTTGAGGTTTGGCCGAAAGGAGCAGGACCAAGACGGAGGTGGGCCGGATCAGGAAGGAGAGGACTTTGGGCTTAAAGAGGCCCAAAGAGAAAATAAGTCTTTATATTTTATAGAAAAGCACTAAAAACGTATTTTTTTATCAAAATTAGTTCGAATGCTCTAAAAATTCATTCCAAAACTATTTCGCCATTTCAGAGCATAGAGAAATAAAGAACACCCTAAGCCCCATTTGGATTTTTCTTGTACTTTTTTTAATGCGTGATGATTTTCTTTTAGACTTCTAACAAATTCTTTCATTTCAAGAAAATATTTTAAATCGTGCTGACATTCAAAATATGCTCATGCAAACGCCGCAGTGACAAAAGATATACACATCAAGCAATCAAAAGATATTGAGGTGATAATAAATTTTGGGAATGGAGCACAAAATATGATGGTTTTAAGGTTCACCCAATTTATGTACATGTACCGCTTCCCCTACAATTATGAAAACAATATATTCTAGAACATTAATAATGGCGTCATCTACAGCTTAAAAAATTTCAACCTAGGATAGGATACGTCTTGTATAAAGTGATAAAAGGACAGAAATTAAGAAAAAGAGAGAACCGTTTTTAACAATTTAGGTGGTTGATTAAAATAATTCGAGTGAGTAATATGATTTATTTTCGTTTTTTTTTTGGTAAAATAGATATAAGTTAGGGGGTATACAACATGCGTAGAAGGGCCCAGAGCCCAAGTATTGTCTCTGCCTTAAAACACAGTGACGGCCTGACGGGAGCGACCCACACAGTCCATGGCCGTTAGCTCGCAGAAATGGGTTGCTCACAGAGCAATTTGTTATAAAACTATATCTGCTGCTAGAGATAAGTATGGCCGCGTACCAAATATATGGAAACGTATACTAATAGGACTCTCCCTATTATGGATATATATACTGAGAGAGGGCTTGAGAGATTGATTGATGTATCCACATATGAGAAAAGCAATAAAACTGTGATGTCCTTCCTATATCCTTGTTCATTTACTATATGATTGTGTGCATGAGATCGTTGTCTTCTACTCCGAATCAGCGGCATAGGCCATTAGTTATTCAACACGTTATCAGTACGACCAGCTCGTATGCTGATCCGGGTAAGCATCTGTTAGGTCAATTTGTTTTTTCGTACTAATCAGATTGATCTACCTTGTTTTGTCGCCGTCGGCCGATCCGACCGAATCTTCGGGCGTCCGCCGGAGGAGTTGCAGTGTGCCTGCACGCCAAGGAGTCGGAGCAAGCCGGGCGTCAACCGCATCTGCACGCGAGCACACGCGCCACGCCGGCCGCAAGCTGCGGCTGCGGCACACCAGTACATGCGAACGACCACGGAGCTGCCCGTGCACGCGCACGTCGCGCGTGCTCCACGCATGGGGCAGCGACCACGCCGGTCACCAAGCCGGCTACACCGTCGCACCAGCACGTACGTCCACATGCTGAACAAGAGATCGATCTGCACCAAGCTAGCCAACATGCAGGACACCAAACTTGCTAGCTGCTGATGCACCTACGTATGCGTGGGGCATATGTCGATCTACATCGACAACACGCATGCATGTTCGTATGTGATCCAATCTACATACACGTATACGTACGGGCCTTCAACAACCGGAGCTTTGTCAACACGCCGATACGCTATGCGGTCGTGCATAAACGGGTCGGCTAACTTACATCGGACAACAAGATAAGTAATTAGTTCCATCTATTCTATTACTTTGCAGGAGCAAGATTAACATGCTAGATCATGCCTCTAGTCGTTTTATTTTCTTGCATGAATAGATGTATTTGTCTGGTCTTCGCGCCGACTCTTCTCTTGTTTATTATCGACCACGAAGTTCGGTATCACGCGCTGCTCACCACGCACGTACGTAATCCGTCGAACTGAACGATGGATCGTCGCCTCGAACAACGACGCCATATACTTGGTAATACATGACACCACCTAGAAGTTGTCGTGCATCGGTCGTGACTTGCATGTTATTGACCGCTATACTTGCTATCTTCCTGAAATAGATGATAACCAAACCGAGACGATGGCACCTGCATGCGTCGCCGCTGTTGCTTGTACGCCGCGACACCTTGACGCCGCCGCACGACGTCTTCCCCTTTGTCGATGGTTGCCGAATTAATCCAGAGAATTTTCCATGTCGATCCGCCATCCGAAACGCCGACTCGATGGTCCTTTGAGGCCACCCGCATACGCAATCGATGGCCGCCGCCTGTAACGACGCCGAGGAGTTCACGCCCGCCTCCCCTCGCCACCGGTACGCACGGCAGGCCTCCCGCGCTACCGCACGCAACTGGGACGAGGGTCGAAGCTGCCGTGAACCCCCGCCGTCGATAGCCGTCCGCCACGCTGGCCCGTATGCCGAGCCGAGTTTTGTCGACACGTAGTATGGAGCTATGATTGTCGGACGCCAGTCATGGCCTGATGTTAACGAATGCCAGTGTCGGTATTGCCAGATGTCGCACCGCCGCTCTGCCTCTGACCATGGCAACTTGCCATTGTCGTCCATCTCCACCAAGGGCTCACTAGTACGCTTGCCATTGGTTTCGTCCACCGTCACCATTAAAGAAGGCAATTAGACCAGATCTCGCCTACTTTTTATGGATGAGGGTGATAATAGCCCATTGGGCTGGCATATGAGATGGGCTGGCCGGTTTTCAACCTGGCCAGTATAAGGAGGTGGGCCAAGTAGAAATTGGTCTATTAAAAGGAGTCGGGCATGAACCGTGATTTTGGTTCGAAAACGACATTTTATTTCAAAAGTCCTTGGATTTCCAAGGTATTATGCGGAACTCGGAAATTATGCGGAAAAGTCCTATGGGACATTAGAACTACGGGAATATACATTCGCCATTTATACTTTGAAACCTTATGAATTGGGTTTACGCCAAATAGAGAAGAATTAAGGATTTTACCTTAGCCCCGTATTTCCAATCATTTACTTTAACTATTTAGATAGTTTCTTGAATAACCATAATTAATCCTACAAACAATGTTTTTAGGTAAATGAGCTTCCATAAACTTATAAAACCTCTGTGTTAGTACCTCTTTTGGAAGCATCATATTTTTATGGTTTATTTCCTGGTAATTGTTTATTTGGGGTAATTGATTGTTCTGTGGGTTAGTAGTTCTGTAAATTACTCATGTACCTTTGAATAGCAGAAAATCATGTTAATTGCTAGGATTGTAATAAAAGGTGTGTATAGCAAACCATTCTTTACTATTTTGTACTCGTTTTTGTGCATTTTATTTACTAGAAGTAAACCTGTAGAAAGTTGCATAAATGAACATCATGTAAATAATTGCATATAGCAATTATGTTTATTGGACAAATGAGCACTGGAATTATTCATATATTTTCTCTTTGTCTAATTGTAGCTTCATTTGTAGAAGCCACAATTATATATTCCCTGTATAGAATAAATGTATGTACTCATCATGAAGAAAGTACATCGACTTAGAGATATATATTAATATGTGGCTATCAAAAAAGATAAGCAACAATTAATTTTTTCTATTTGTGTCCAAGTAGATACAATGTAATTGAATTTACGAATATATAGACGAGAAGTCTATATGCCCATATACACTACACCAAAATTATCTATCAAAATACTATGTACCTATGCAGTTGTTATAGTAATTTGATTGATAAAGCTATGTCCACCTTTCACATAATAATGACTTTACAAATGAAGTAATGTTTTATGGATGTATGCTAATTATTTTGAGTAAATTGGTTATTTGTATTTGAAGCAAATTTGGTCTAGTTGCAACTTGTTTAGTTGTTACATTTGATACACAAGAAGTTGTATTACTGTTAACATGTGCATTTGTAAGCACATATGTGACATAATCTATTGATTTGTTTTTGAAGAACATGCATACTCAAAATTTGTGGAAGAAAAAGAATTTAGTGTATTTGAAATTGATGTTCAACTCAGGGGGAGATGAATAGTAATGACAGTAATCTTACATTTGTCCTTTTAAGATAGTATTTTACAATACACGAGTTACATTATAGTTAGATTCTTGAATATTTTCAATATAGGTCATCTCACCTTACCTATATTGCCTCTTTGCTTGTAGCAATTCTTACCTATAGTAATTATTTAATATTTTATGGAATAGAATTATAAATTGTATGTCTAGCATTGAATGTAAATAATTGTCTTGCCTATTATTTAAAATAATTTTGGCGAATGTGTTCTTATTATCCACTAAGCCTCAATCAACTGTGTAGGTTGATAGTTCTAAGTGCATGGATGCCATATTGGCATATAGGTAACGTAGTTTACTTATGCACATGAATAAATAGAATATTTATGTCTAAGCATTAAAGCTTAGATATATATACACCCATAACCACATTATTTTTTTAGAAAAGTTGTACCATGAAGTTACAACACATATGTGGGTTTCATGCCAAATATTTTGTACGTTTCCTTATGATTGACGTGGAAATGGGGAGGAATATGTTGCAAATTAATTTCAGAATATTTACAATAAAGAGGCATAAGAAACTGTGGATATGTGGCAGGCAAAATGGTGTGTTATAGGTCAAATGCTAGAAGTAAAAGTAGCCCAAACTATTAACGAATCTTATTTGGGATAAGTATGAATTATTGTCACACCATGAAGTGTGTTATTTATTGGCCATTGAAAATTTCATATTCATCAAGGAAGTATGAAATCGCGTAGCTATTTGTTTACTTGTAGTAAACAATATCCCAAATAATTAATGACCTATTGCATTTGAATGATTCTGAATAATCAAATGACACAACATTTACTTTGGCGTAACATATTGAAGTTAGACATATCACCCAATTGATTTATTGGTATATTCAAGAATAATAAATATTCTTGTAGAATAATTTTTGAGTGATTTTAAAATTCCATGATGATTATGTTACGTTCATAGATTAATATTTTAGTGTTATATTTATGTTCTTGAAGACATCATGAAGTTATATAATACTAACACATTCATCTTATGATCATATCTATGTTGCATAAATATAAACATGAAGTTTATCGATTCAATTAATTCAAGAATTAAATATAGTATGAGTAATTGGATCATGTCTTGGGCAAATAAAAATAAGCTAGAAAATAGAATAATTCTATCGACTACTGAATATTTGTTTGGGTTTCATTGTCGTAGAATAATAACCCTCTAGGAATTGGGTAACCTATAGTATTAGGGATGTGCAATTTTTCATGCCATTGCATTAATTTCTATGTCTAGCTTACTGCATATAATATTTTACCCCTTTTTTGCATAAATGTGTGTTTAATGAATGAATATTTTCCTCATATATCACCACCATAGCATATATTTATGGGCCTCCGCATGAAATTTGGGATACAAATAGACCGAATTATATTAATCCAGTGCCTATAATAGGGGATTTTTGTGGTATGCTATTGTATAAAGATCGAATATCGACATCAGGGGGAGAAAAGCCCATATGTTGAAGATGACTTATATTTTCGAGAAGAAAAAGATCTTTATACGTAAGAATAACGCACAAGCCAAGCTAAACTAGAAGGTTTAGTTTATTATCCTGTAAGCTAGAAGTGGGAGCTTGCCAGATAATTATGAATTGAAGGAGTAACCAGAAGTTATGTTTACTTATAGTAAACTTTCTGTTAACAGTGGTATACCCCGGGTTTTGAATAGTATATCCACAAATGCAGAATGACATGTTAGTTAATGTTCTAACATCTACGGGGACGCCTGTGGATTCTAAGATCTAACGACTATTGTCAATGTACTCATTAATAACTCCTTGTAACTCTCGTAGAGTAATCACCATGAAGGTGAATTGCCTCATGAAGAGGTTCATCATGCAGATGAAAACCCAGTAAATATAGTGCGCACATCTATCTAGTTCTGGGATACGGAATAACCATACATTAGTCGTTTTGGAAAATAACGAGGATGTGGTTTATAATGAATTAACCTCAAAAAATGAGGATATGGAGAAAAGAATAGTTGTCGACAACGTCGCTTCTATAATTGCTAATATTTCTCTATTGAGAATCTGGATCTGGAATCAAAGTCCATGGCAGAGTTGCATAGCAGCACTCATATCGGGTTTATTGAAGAAAGCAATGAGGTTGAACCAAACTTGCTAAGTAAGTCTATGTGAACATAGAAGTTCAAACTTATTAGAAAATGAAGTGGTCAAAAGTGATGGTTCATTTGGTCATGGAAAAGACTGATATTCTCCTACTATGAATGTATTAAATTCCGCTATATATATCGCTGGCAAAAGGCATGAATGAATAAATAATATGTAGTTTATGGGTTATGAAAATCCATATGAAGTTTTCAAAAAAAAAATTCGCAACATATATTTAAATCTCATACTATTAGTGTCATGAAGTGCACTATATTCTCATGAAGAGAACTACATGACTCAAGAAGAGTTACTCTTCTTGAAGTAAGAATATTTCTCATAGAAGAGAAAATGACTTCCAGAAGAAGAATTATATTCACGAAGAATAAGTTGATCCCTGAAGGACTACGTCAATAAATGACTAACCGATTAATCTTTATATAACACCAATAACTTGTGATCCCATGAAGTGGATAGACCCAAAATGTTCGAAAGAATGAATTAGAAAGTCACATCCACTAGCATGCAAGTGGAATGGTGGTTTTCTATATACCATGAAGGTGTAAGAATTGTATATATCATGAAGATATAACTATTGCCAAAATATAAACCGGTTTATATCACTCTAGGTGATTTAAGTTAATTGTTGAAAATTAGTGAAATAATCAAATTGGTAATGATTGATAAATCCACTAAGATAAAGTTGCACAGTTTTCACCTCCTGTATTGAGGCTAATTATACTATACATACTGCATATGTGTATCGTTGCAACTTATTTCTCCATAGTCCTCCGAAAGGATAATTATTTGTTTGTATTGCACATTTGAAGAAGTGGTTATACATATTGCTCCTATATGTTAATTTATTTCTCACATTCATAGTAGAATTTGTGAAATAAGTAAACGGAAGATTAAGCATTGTGATGATTTTATTATCATTGTTCTACACATTAATAAAAATGTGGCTACGACATTGGAACTTGAAAGTTTCATCGGATGTCGTATTGAGGGGGAGCATATATGCTAAACATTGATTATCATATCTAAGACTTGGAAGTCTTATCTTTGATTTACCGAGAAGTAATTAAAATTTATAATTGTTTTGTGAATTTACCTTGAAGATTACTACAATTGTACCATTATGTTAATCCAAGTTGATTAATATAATAAAGATCATGTAGATCATTAGCTATTTATGGAGAATAGTCAATCTTGAAGATTATATGATCATGAAGATTATGTGTTGTACTCTTTTTTCCTTAGTGAGTTTTTACTTGAATATTTCTCACGTAAGGTTTTTAACGAGGCAACAAGTGCAATATAACTAGCGTGTACGATATACTCTTTTCTCCAATCATTTTCTCCCACTGGGTTTTTTGATGGATTTTTTAATGAGACATGTATATAGCGCGGTATTCGCCTAAGGGAGAGTGTTATGAAACTATATCTCCTGCTAAAGATAAGTATGTGATCGTACTAAATATATGGAAACGTATCTAACTCTTCTTACTATGAGTATATATACTGAGAGAGGAGACTTGAGAGACCGTGTTCATCGACTATATTCAACACAATTATCGGGTTTCTTCCCCAATTCCCAGAAGTAAAACCCTTACCTTCGCCGTCACTCGCCGGCTCCGTGCTGCCTCCGGCCATGCCGCTCCACAACCCCACGACTCGGATAGCCCTCGAGGCAGCGGTCGAAGCGCACGCGGAGGCTGTGACCGACCACCACGCCGGCGCCAAGATCCCGTCGACCATCACCGGCGACAAGGCCCCATTGCCATTGGTCGACATCGGCGAGACAGACTTACTCCAGGGAGATTCCGTCTACGACACCACCGATGTGTCGAGCGATTCATCCACACCTGAGATTCCCTCCCGCGGTTGCTCGGCGAAGATCACCCCTCCGAGCCGGTCCGATGAAGGCAGCATTCTAATCGGAGTTCACATGATCTTGATCTCCTTCCTGTTCCTCCTATGCTCCCCGACGCTGCTGCGTCGCCACT
Source organism: Leersia perrieri (assembly GCA_000325765.3). NCBI lineage: Eukaryota > Viridiplantae > Streptophyta > Magnoliopsida > Poales > Poaceae > Leersia > Leersia perrieri. The sequence continues at coordinate 26,510,169 of CM002476.1, forward strand.
ACGGCGAGCCGCTGGCCCTCCTGCGGACGATCGCCCTCCTCATTTCCGCCTACCTCTTCTTCTGGATCTCTGAATTTTCGCGCACAATGCGTCCCTCGACCATCTTGTTCGGCGTCCTTCTATCTGTCGCCGTTGACATGTTCGCTGGCCCCAATGCTGTATTCGCCGCCATGTACTTGGCCATAGGCTGGATGGCCGGTCTGCTCGGGTATGCTTACGCCGAGCACCTGCAGCACATTGGCCGGGAGACCGCGGCCAAGCACATTGCTCCTCCCAGCTTCTTGACCGAGGAGGAAAGGGATTCCTACATGACACATCGTAATAGTGTTGCTGGCTTCTTTGGTTTGCTCACTTTGCTGACTGCTATGTTCGGAGTTGTGCTGGCGAAGGAGGCTACTCCTCCCGTGATGCCCGTCTTCTCGGCCTTTTTCTCTGTTCTGGAAGGGGCTAACATCTTCTGCTGGACGTTTTTCGTTGCTAAGTTTGTACTATTTGACGCCCTCATCACGGTCAATCAGCTTGCTAAGTTTCTATGCAGCTCTATATGTGATACCGAGCTTTCTTCTGGGTCCGATACTGTCCCTCGCCTATGACATTGTTGGCGATTGCATTGGAGCTCTCTTTCTCTGGTTCGCGATGATGGCCATGGCTGGATTGCTTGGCTACATGCTCTCTGTGTGTGCTCAGTACAACCAGATGGTGCTGGCAAGGTAAATAACAACTTATTGCATATGTTTGGTTCGAGCATAAACAATAAAATGATTCATCAAGAAGCTACAACGTACAGCAATTCAACCTACTTTTCCTTATGCTCTGTAGCATGCATGGCATTATTTTGTAGTTGGCCAGGAGTTCTTTTGGCACCGTTTAGGTTGTTTTAGAATATACTAATTTGTTGTTCTCGAATTTAACATGCATGTCTAATTTGACCACATTTTTGTATTGCACGGTGTGATGTCCATAGAGCTGCAGCATAGAAATTTTGTTTATTTTGCAACGATTGCATGTTCCCAAACCATTGCAGCTAGATTACAAGTTGCGATGTTTCAAATTACATTTAGCTGTTCCCATGTTTTATATGCTATCTGAATTTCTGGCCGGCTGGTATTGTCATGGTAAACCAGTATCCTAATAAAGCAAACTGGCTAGCTAGTTTTCATGTATCCATTTCTTTTCGTCCAACAAATGCCACGTGCTTGGTTCAACTTTGACATCAGTTTGTAGAATGACTCCTTTAGAAGCTGCATGATGATACAAATTAATCTTCATTGGACTTTTCAGCATGGCATGATTTTTAAGCGACTGGGAGTCGTTTAGCGCATTGTGGGTTGCTAACCGATTAACTGTAGCGTGTCTGGTAGATCCATAGACATAGTGCTGCAACGTAGTAACCAATCTGGTTCAGCCTGAAATTTTAATGTGTTTCCAAACGTTTGTGGATTACTTGATTCTGAGGTTCCAAATAACATATAGTTGTCCATGTTTAACGTTGCTATCTGAATTCTGTGACATTTTTACTCAACTCCTTAGGCGTTCGCTGGAGCTGCGGGATGATGGCCAAATCCAAGGTCTCTAGCTTTATTCTCTTTCCTTGACAAAGCCACATGCATGACTACCCAAGCCACACACGCAGCTGGAGCTGGGACGAGCATCGCCGGCGACGACGTCGACCCTGCATGCGTGTCGGTGTGTTTAATAAGCTCAAACATGGCGCGATACCACGTTTCGCCACCTCTGCAAAAAAAAGTTGATTTAACGACTAACAAGATGAGAATGCACACGTTTTCTTTGATTGTATTGGTTTTTTGGTCGTGGAAATAAGTGTCCTGGTCCTAGATCGATCGTCTTTGCCCGGGGCCTGATCATAACTGAGTTAACTGCTGAAGAGAAGGTAACTTTCCTCCAAATCAACATCAATTAAGGGAATACAGTGGCCAAAGTATTATTGATGATGTGGACTTCCTTTATAACTCACTCCGATGGTCTCTATTACCAATAGAAATCAATTTAAACCGTAGTTTTATTTTAATCGAAAGGATTTGATTGATTTCTACTGCCACCATAATGATAGTAGAAACATAGAAGAATATTCTCAAATAGACGGTCTATATTATTTCTACTGGCTAGAGACCATCGGAGTGAGGCTCTTATACAATAACAGCAATCATACTTAACTGGTGCCCTCCGTTGTAAAAAAAAAGAAAAAAAAAGAAAAGAAGAAGAAGAATAATTTATGTCTAGTACAATCGGAATTGTTATAAGAGGCCAATTAGCCCACGTCCGTCCGTCTAGATGCGGGGATACAACGTCAGACAAGTTAAAATAGTTGTTGGTTTCTCCCGTCCTCACTTCACCATTGTTACCACACTGGCGCCACCATCCATTCGTGCTTCACCGTGCGATCCTCCTCCTTTCCTCTCCTGGTCAAACTCCACACGCAAAATCGAGTGTGGCGCTATCCCGGGGCATCTTGCCTCACGTTGGTCGCAGCAAACAGTAGGAAGATGAGAGTGTGGATGAGAAGAGGAGAGAGACACCAGCGGAATGTGACTTGTTTATCGACTGGAGTGATCAATTGTTGTAATCAAATATTTTAAATAAGATGAATAGTTGAATGTTATAAACAAAAATTCAATACGTTTTACAGTATAAAACGGCGAAAATATTGAACTGTTACGCTAGTTAGTTTAGCAGTCACAGTGCTCAAATTCCTCCCGTTGATCAACTCTTCAGCTTCCTTTATAAAATTCAACCGAATTTGATAAGATTTTATAGTGTAAACACGAGTTTAAAAATTTTAGGATCCAAGTTTTACCCACATAATAAATAAAAAATAGGTATGGATAAAATGGATAGTAATGAGTATTACCATTCTCTAAAACTTAAATGGGTAATTGCTACCTTACCCATGCCCTTCCCAAGTATAGGTATGGGTATGCATCTCCAAGCGGTCCCTTCGTCTCAAGCATTTTCCCCTCTTTCTCTAGCTCCAGCTCTCTAACACCTGATCACCTCCTGCGAGCGAGCGTTAGCGAGGCGGAGCTATGGCCTGTCGGAGATAGCTTGGCCGAGCTCAAACCTGGCCCGCGTGGCCGTGTGGCTGCGGAGTGCCGTGCCGACGGGAATAGCGGCGGAGTTTCGAGAAATCCGGGCACCTGGTCTTCGGCCGCCGAGATGCAGTGCAGCATGAGCATTGCTTGTTTTGGTGAGTTCTTTGACAGCCGGCGTGAGAATTCTCAGTTGTTTTGCACTATGAATCAAAACGGGAGTATCTGTTTGCTTCGAACGCTCAAGATCTCCGCACAAATGTTTCCCTTGGGACTTCAGGTTTTAGCGTCAAAAGCATCAAAAGACTGTCAGAAACACTGCAACACAGCTTCCTAGCACAAGAATTACCTGACGCCTGAAGGTCTTGACAGGTTCGAGTATAAGTTACAAATCTGCAATACAAAATAGGTCCCCTGGCACTGGAAGATCCCGACTAACAGAGCTAAATTTCAGTGCTATTAAAGTTAACAATGACGAGGCTATAAAAACTAGCAGAGCTCGGAATGCATTACATATAAGCTAGAGTAGTATCAAGACATCAAGCATGTCAGCAAGATACTACTCTGGGCCTTACTAGTGATTTTCCAACCTATAGCTGTCTTTGGATGCATATTTGGTACCCAGCCATGCATAAAGAACCTAAGCAGTCAGATGGTGATGCACCACCAAGTGTACCATTGCATAATTGTGTCCCCCTACTATAGTTTTATGTCAGTTGTTCCACCAATAATAACCATCAAAATGCTTACGAATCAGGAATCTAGGTATGAAGGCATATTTACCAATGTTCTCCTTATAGTATAGCAACAAAGTTCTCCAGCCAGTAAATGATACAGAACAACTGAGAAGTACGAAGAGGCAAACCTTGAGTCTTGGCAAAATGGCAACATTCATTAAATGCCCTAATTTGCAACACAAGCAGCCCAATTATCTTTGGACTTATCAACAACATTTGATGCTAGATGAAAAGGATTGAAAAGAGTGAATATCCCCATAACACATAGACAAATATAGGCTAAATCCTGCATCTGTATAGTATGATCAACATCAACTGAGGAGAAATTGAACAGGTCAGGTTGCAATCCCCGTCACGTATCCCTTCACTGCTCACACCACTCTTAGAGCTCAAACTCCTCCTCCCGGAGTGCCAGTTCTGCAGCTTCCTCCTCATCATCATCAAGAGCGAAATATTGGTTCCTTTCTGCCGGCCTGAACATGTAGAACATGAACAGGTAAAATGCCACAGTAGCCACCTCCTCTGCCGCAACACTCACCCATCTGTACTTGTAGTTAGTGATTGTCTTCAGAGCATACACAATGATCCTAGTGAAGTATAAGTATCCAATCACAACAACATAAAACTGGCGGAAAAGCGTAAGCTTGGCCAGGGTCCGGGCCGCCTTGCCGTCTGTCTTGGATGACTCCCGCAGCGACCGCATCGACCACACAACCGGAAAGAGCACAGCACAGCAGCAAGCAACATCAACAAACAGGAAGATCTGGTTCCATGTAACCCATCCCTGTAAGAACGGCCCAGTCTCACCAACAACAGCTGCAGCTATGTTAGCTGCAACCTGCAATGGAATCACCACCATAAGCACCTTCTTCTCCTTGTCCTGAAGGAAAGGCTTCAGGAACGACCACCCGGTCCCAATCAGCGCAATCACAGCAAACAAGATCACACCCTTCACAAGCTGCAACAGGTAGAACATCACATCCCAACCATGCGGTGTCCCGGCAATTCGGATGTAGTGCTGGTCCTCGGCCGCGGAGATGCAGTAGAGCATGCGCGCGGCGAGCAGCCCGGTCATGAGGTGGTGGATGCGGTGCGCCGACAGGCGGTTGCGGTAGAGGGTGACGTATAGCCAGACGGCCAAGAACACGAGGTAGCAAACCGTGAAGAAGGCGTAGATCGCCGGGACGGGGGCCTGGCCGACGGAGAGGTAATCCTTGGAGCCATCCGGATTGACGTTGTACATGTCGGTGCGGACCTCCATGGAGACGGTGGTCTCCGGCGCGCAGTTGGCGAAGAAGAGGCTGTACTCGTCGGGGTGGGTGACGGGGAACGTCTTGTTGTAGTTGCCGTTGGCGTCGAGGTCGGCGAAGCTGAAGAGCGGCTTGACGTAGGGGCTGGAGAGGACGCATCCCGTGTTGGGTTCGGGGTTGGGGTTCAGATCCGTCGGCGGCGGCTGCTCGTAGATGGCCTCGAAGAGAGCCTCGTCGGAGAGGAGGAAGAACCCGAACTGATCCGGTTCCGCCTTGGTGCGCTTCGAGACGGCCTTGCCGCCGGAGATTGCGATGGACACGAACCCGTGGCGGGAGAAGCCGAACTTCTCGAAGAGGATTGACGCGCGGGAGTCGTCCTTGAAGGACTCCTGCTTGATCTCCGCCGCCGCGGGACGGAGGAGCGCGCCGGCGACGGCGAGGATGAGGAGGAGGAGGCGCGCGGCGGCGGCGGAGGCCATCGCGGCGAGATCTGAGGGGAAAGGGGAGGAAGGGTCGTGGAGGTGCGAATTGGCCAGACGGGTCGGAGAAGATGACTTTCGTTGGGCTTATGGAGGTAGATGGGGATGGTACGTGCGTTGGATTTGCCTCGAGATTGGTGCACGCGTAGTGGGGGTGTTGACCGGAGACTCTTAGCAGGGAAGCAAAACGGGCGGTCGCATCGGTTAGATCGTTGGATTGCGATTGGACGGTGGATGTGATTGGTCGCCTTTTGGTTTCGGCGTGTTTTTTGACGAGCAGTAGTAAAATTGGCCGTGCTTTCATTGGGCTCGTGTGGGCCTTTGCACTACGGCCTAGCCCAATAAATTCCGGCGACCAACGCATATGCAATTGCGACGAAGATTCAGCTAAAAATATTGCGAAGCAGAAGACAAGTTCAGGTTCTAGAGGGAAAAAAAGCTAAGGAATCGACTGCCAGTATGCAACCATGCTGGGTAAGTACTCAAGTCATCTCTTTCGACGTGTTCGAGAAGTCTAAAGTCGTCGTGCTTCGCACAGCAGTGGCTGCTTCAAATTGACCCGCTGTAATTACTATGAAAGGGTCTTTTGTGTGTTAGGATTGGAAGCACTATAGTGGAGACAGAATGCGTATTGGCATATCGTTGTCATCCAGATGTTAGTAACGCACGACGACTAGTACTAGTAAGGTTGACAAGTGCTTTGAGAGATAGGAACAGGTTGAAGTGGTGACTGGTGAGCACGCTGCACGCGTCTGTGTTTGTCCCATGCAGGCTGCAGCTGCTCCAGTTTGCGCGATGTTTCGATCAGTCACTCGTTTGATGTGAGGAGTGCGCCGAGGGAGGAATCAACACTTCGGCCGCCGGGCGCCGGCTGCAAGGTGCTTAGCTAGCGTCGCGGGGCACCGCGCGGTACGTGCTGGGCTGCTGGCTGATGCGGCCAGCCAGAGTTGGGGACGTCCTAATGCGTGAGCGGCGCGCCCGGCGGCAAAACCGGTAGAGTGGGAGGCATAGTGTCACAACTCACCACCACCGCGCAACCGACAAAGGGGTGATGTCGCGTCGGCGCCCGCCCGTGTACCGCACAAGGTGCCGACCGACGGTCCAGCAAGGCAGACGGCATCGTGGAAGGTGAGGAGGTGTTGCGCGCGCCGTGGGCTGGGGCCGCGCTCGGTTAGTCGGTTGTGGGTGGGGAAGCTGGGACCTGCGCGGTTTGCAGGCTCGTGGCCCGCAACTCAGCTATGTTTGGCTGGGCTATGGTTAGTGAAGAGATAGACCAGTGACTTCTGGCTGGGCCGCTACTGCTCGAGATCTTAGCTTGTATGGCCCGACAGTGGCATCCACCGAGGAATAAGTTCATTTTGAGTTCCTTGTGTTGAAGTCGACTCTAAAAATCGTCATTCTAGCGCAATACCAGAAATGTTTGACCTTAAAATAAAAAAACATTTATAATAATTCTCAGGACAGTATAGACGGGTGGTTTCACTGACATGGCATACAGTGAGCATACACACTAATTAAAAAACATGCGGGGTCCACATGTCGTTGGAACCCATTTCGTCTTCCCCCTCGTAGCCACCAACGGTGACTAAGGCAACCGGTTTAATCGGCAATCCAGTCGAGCCCATCGGCGGCGACGACAACAACTGGGCAACTACCTCGATCCCCGTTCTACCTCCTTGTTTTTTGCCTCTAAGTTGGGAGAAGAAGCAAGGGGATCTAGAGGATAACTGGAGAGCGTAAGCGAGGGAGAGGATCTCAAACTTGACATTAGGGGAAGACAACTGCTGCGGCGGACCATGCCGATGTCTCTTATGTGGCGACGTCGAGCATGCAACATCCATCACCGGTGACGACGAGCTCGCAACATCCACAACCTCCTCTGATTTAACGACATGAAGGGGATTGGCGATGGGAAGTTGAATCGATGGCGACATGCTCTTCAAGCCACCGGTCACATCTTTGTTGGTCGCATCTCCAAGGTGTCATTGGATTTGCCTCTGATCCGGTTGGCAAGGAGAGGCAGGGGCAAGCCGGTAGGGATGACCAACGTCGGTCGCCATCTTCGCCACCTCATCCCTATGGTGGCCTCCCAGCCTTGCCGTCATACAGGCCTCATAGCGTTGCCGGTGTCTACCAGACTTGTCAAGTCGGCCTAGTCCTCCTAGTCACGATGCGTCGATGCCTATCCTTTGAGCCTCGTCATGCCAGTGCCCCCTCCCCCCTAGCTTCATCATCCTAGCGCCGCCTTACTGGACTCATCATGTCGGTGCCCTCCTGGTTGCAACGATGCCTGTTGAAAAGTGAGAGGCCGGAGAGAAGAGATAAGAGAGGGGGTGGGGAATTAGTTTTTTTTATCTATTTGACTGACAAGCAGATCCCATATTTTTTTTAAAAAAAAAGAATAGGATATCACATCAGCAAAACCTCTCCTCCTACTGTCTTAGGACTATTTTTAAATGAGTTTTGTAAATTTAGGGTTCAACATTTATAGTATTACGGTTTAGGGTTTGCAGATTACAGTCTCCTGAAAGTGTCTAGTAGTCGAGGTCAGGAGTCAGATAGATACATCATAGAATGAGAGAATTCAGACCACATATGGTATTGGAATTCAGTCCAAAATATTAGAGTTTTGCTTCTGCTCCTTTCCAACTTTGTAGTACGGTGTACACCCAGTAATCCTCAGTGCGGGTGCAGGGAGGAAAAGTGCAATAACATGGGCACTGTTCGGCTGGGAGATTCAGCCCAGCCAGCCAACTAACATCAACTCAACTCTTATATAAAAACCATTCAGTCTTAGCCATTTTCAGCCGCTTTCAGCCAGCCGAACAGGGCCATGGTGTCTTGTGATTAACGTATTATGTTACTGACCAGTGACCATCACTTCATGGACGATCTGTTCTTGAGTAATCACATCCCACAGTACGTAGGTTTGCCTTTTAAGTGCTTAAAGCCTGAAACTCTGCAGCGGAGGGCGATCTATTATAAGCGCATTTCGATCTTCTTGAGCCACGCTATCTTTCCTCTTGGATTTGTATGAGCTTTGCCAGCGTTCAGTAAAACGTTTAGATTATTTTAAAGTTAAAGCCTGAAAGTTTGACTATGCTTATAGAATAAAAAATATAGCAACATTGATAATAATGTGAATTAGCTACAATAAACCAAACATTAAATATTTTCTAGTATATCAACTTCGTGTTGAAAATACTACTATGTTTATCTATAATCAAGGTTAAACTTAAATAAGTTTGACTTTTAAAAAATCATACATTATGAAGATTCAGCTCCTCTGCCTTTATTTTTCTAGCCCCCAATCGTTATTGATTTCTCGTCCAACAGATCAGATGAGATACGTCTTTAACTTAAAAAAAATGATGAAAAAACCTACTCCATATGATGAAAAATAAATGGCGGGTGGAGACTAAGGTCACCATAACGGTAGAAGAGCCGAAATAGCGATAAAATACATAGGCTGAATGTCTGTACTCCGTGCAATGCTTTCGCAGAAACAGGACTGCGCCTTCAGTGCGAAACAGGTTGTGTGGTGCATGTACCACACGCAGCATAAATTCCGATAAAGAAATCTTCACAACTGCAACTTTCCCATAAGATAAGCATTTTTCCTTGATAAAGGATGTTTGTTCCATTCGTCTAAAATATGTTATCTTGCAAACAACTAGTTCAGTCACATCACAGAAAAATGTCTACAGTTCTGTTCATTGGTTGGGATTTCTTTTTCATACATTTTGGCATTGCGAATCTAGTTATGGTCTTATGGACAAATTAAGGCAGCAACGATGACTGCTTAGTGCCATATGTAATACGGAATAATCATTAGTATCAGTACCTGGAGAAGCAGTCAAAATTCTTCACGAACTTTCTGCCTTTAGATGATCAGAGACCCCAGAATTGCTGCAAGATCAGAAGCTTTTGCTTGGTTCTAAGTTTGGAGAAGCGGCAAGGAACACCTCGAGCTTTGAGAACTTTCAGAGGGCCATCCTCTCTTAAATTGCAAAAAGTATTGGACTCCCACCAAGAAATGTCTGGCAGTTCTGCCCTGGCATGGGCACAACACGCACACACACAGAGTTAAAGCACTATGCCGCTTGTTAGATTACTGTACATGAAAGAAAAGAAAACGACTAACTACTCTACCATATTTTATGCGTTTGGTGTTTATACTGTCACCACAGGCGCCATGCATTTTCAGGTACAATCATGTCACCCTGTCCGTAAGAAAGGTGGTTGTGAAGTTTTGCATGGGTGGTTCAGTGGTTCTATAATATTTCCGAATGCCTATGAATCTGCACGGGGCAAACATGAATCTTTTTCAAGTTCCAACCAGCAGAACCAAGTAACAGTGCCTGCAGAATATTCACCTTTAGACCTTCAATTCAGGTGATCAACTGTTCAGAATTGCAGACTTTTCTCCGGCAATATTTTGATAAAAACCAATATGTGGAATTTAGTAGGGTGTTAGGCACTTGATCAATACCTAACCTAATTGACATCCCTTTCTAATCAGCACTATCGCCTGCAAAAGATGCAGGCCTGCAGCCAGTTTGTCAATGGGTGTTAGATTAGATATAATAATGTCATGGATTAGGCTGGGGACCTGGTGCTAGTGTTATTAGATCTTTTAAGCCATTTGTGGAACGTTGCTTAGCGCTCAAGCTGGTGCTAAGGGTACTAGCAGATATAAAGAAGGTTTCAGAACAATATCATAAAGTCAAGGGCTTTAATTAACAGGTAGCAAATGACAACCTGAGGAATTTGTATATAGATGTGTATATTTTTACTAGGGAGCAGATATCTCTTGTTTGCTGAAATCCACAGCTTGCCAAAGTTCTTTTACCCCAGAGTTTCTCCAGAAGTAATCCAACATTATGTTCAAGAAAGACCTGCACATCACAAAAGGGGTGAATAAACTCTATAAACAAAAGAGGAACATCAGCTTAGATCAGAACGAGATAAACATGCGCTTAAACCATATCCAACTTAATGCCTAGTGCTAGCTGAGACAGATCTAAGTGGATGTCTGGAAGGAAGCAAAAATTTTCTTTTCAATTACGATGTAATGCATAGTTGACTGTTTTTCCTTTTTCCAGGTTTCAATCCTGGCATTTCATCACCAATCGACAGTATAATGTCGAAACAATGTAACCGAAAACCTTTTTTTCTAATAATCTTAATGAAATTGGGCGGCCAATCCTTTAGGCCGCCCCGGCAAAAAAAAAGCTGAGACAGATCTATCTTTTTATTATAAGATGGGTAAAAATAATCCACAACATGTTCAAGAAGGCCTAGGAATTACCATGTTAATTGGAGGAAAGAATAGATAAAACACCATTTGATCATGGTGAGCCTAAACTATAACGGTGCAAATCGATCGATAAAGTTTTACACAAATGCAATTTTATTTATAACAATGAAGCAACACTTATATAGCAAATCTAGTTCTACTATTAAATATGTGCAAAGGATTGTACAGAAAAATCTGCTAGGTATTAAGTATTAACTATGCACAATGGACTTGATGAGAGCTAATGCACGCCCAGTGATCAATAATTACAGCAAAGAGACAAAGTTGACATTGGACTAGTGGCCGCTAGATGAGAAGAACAGGGAGAGAAAATGTCATAAAACAACGTCTAGCTGCGCACGCCCAGTTTGGACAGGCACCTTAAACAAGGGGCCTGAGCTCTTCCACTGATGTCACGCTCACACTTCCACAGGTTGACATGAAGATGAAATAAACAAGTAGCATATTGATCCATGTTTTGAGGGCATGCGCTCGTCCTTTCGAATTCACAATGATAAGCTTGAACAGGAAATGTGATGAGTCAATAAGATTTTTACCTTTGAAGCAAGTTTGATCCTAAAAAACCTTCCAATACGATCTTCGCAAATCAGGTGTTTTTGCTGGGATGATTTAACCCTCGTGCACCTTCTACTCAACCACCATAAAACATTACTATTACACTTTTTTGCTTGAAGGAGAATGGGGTTTCCCATTGCAACCATCAATTAGCAAATAGACCAAGCAGTTTGAGGCACCTGCATATCAGAAGGTACCAAGCAGTTTGTAAATCCTTTATTGGTAAAAGTGCGCACCTCGTTGCCCTAGCTCTCAATGGATACCTTGTAACCCTACACATTTATAAACAAACAAATAGCTCAAGTCATGAGAAGAGAAGCATGCGAAGGAAGGAACAACTAAACATGAACTAATCACCAAATGCACTGCAGCCACAAAATAGGGCAATAATAGAGCATGACAGTAACTATGTACCATTGTACTGCACTGCATATAGCCGTGACAGGAAGAGGATTAGGATGCAAACAAAAGGCAGATCGTAGGGGTAAAGGTAGGTCCCTCATAAGTACTAGTGTAAGCCAATTAATAAGACTCTTTAGCTACAGGCATCCTGCTTTAAAGCATGCTGAAACTCCTTCCACTTCCTTCCTAACACCACCACCATTTCTGCCAAAACCAAACCAAAAACACACTCACCAAACACACAAGGCTAGGCCACAACAATGGCGAGACATGGCCCCCAAAGCCATGACCAACCACACCAAGAAGAAGACTACATAGACATGGACCTGAGCTCACCTGCAGCAGCAGAGGCAGTCACTGCCAGAGCAAGCTTGCTCTGCTACAGCACAGCCATGGCGGCCTCCCAACAGCACCCAAGGGAGTTCGAGTTCCACATGTCAGCTCCGGTTGACAAGTGGGAGCCCATGGCATCACCAGCCGATGAGCTCTTCTACAAGGGCAAGCTACTGCCCCTCCACCTTCCACCACGTATCGAGATGGTAGAGAAGCTTCTCGAGAGTGCAGCTGAGAAGGGCCTCCTCTCTGCAAGTACTGCCCCAGCTACACCGTACCAGTCGTGCAATGTATCACCAGCAAATTCATGTTATGTCAGTGGAGAGCTCAGTGCTGAGCATTACTTCCATGAATGCATATCAGCTGGTATTGGTGATCCTGAGGAGGAGGCAACCTGTGAAAAGAAGCCATGGTCCAAGAAGCTCAAGTTCATCAGGCATCTCAACCTTGGCCTCAAGCTCAAGGCATCAAAAGCTTATCTCAAAACAATATTTGCCACTAAAGCAGGTAATTCAGATCACAAGACTAGCACACCTAGTGCAAATGATCTCTCCAATGTGCAGTTCAAGTCTTGGAGGAAGAACCCATTTGGCCAGATCAGAAGCAGAAGATACATAGCCTCACCTATCAGCAACAGTGTCACACTTGGAGGCAAGCTTAAACAAGATGAGTGCGGCCACAGGAGGTCCTTCTCCAGCGTCATTATCCGATACTCTTCATCAAACAAGACGTCCTCTGCGTCATCATCGTCATGCTCTTCATCAAACTCATCCTCCACGCTAAGCTCAAACGACTCTGGTGTTGGGCCAGTGCTGAGGAGGAGCAGCAGTGCAAGTTCAGAGATGGACAATCCAATCCAGGGAGCAATAGCATATTGCAAAAGGTCACAGCAGCTGGCTTCAGTGAGAAAGAGTGCAAGCGATGCAGGTTTCCGGTTCATGTCATCATCGGCGTCAAGGATAGCTGCCGAGTCTGAAGATTCAGATGATATAGTTGACATTTGCCAATGATGACAGTGTAAATGTACAAATTTCAACACTTTTGATAATTCTGTACACTTTTGATCTTCAGATACCTGCAGACACAATATTTGTTAAAATAATGTCCATACAAAATAATGTCTAAGAACAAATAGTTTCAAATTTCCAGTATGTAACACCAAACTGTATTAAAGCACTTGGGATGACTGTTTAACACCAAAGTGCATAGTTCCACCAACAAACTAAAATGAAGTAAAATTTTCTCTGATAACTATCCTTATTACAGTGCATGTGGAGTAAGCTACTAATCAAAAGGAGAAGTAATCGAAACAAACATCCTACAGAGGTCGGTGTGTGTTCTTTTTGGTTTCGGTGTTGCTGTTGTAACTTTGGTTTGTGGGTGTTAGGGTTTGGTTAAATCCTACACCCTCAGTCATCTTTTTCTTCCCTCTTAATGAAATGATACTCAGATCTCATGTGTATTCGGGAAAATAAATATCATAATAACCAAAGAGAGCCCATTTTTTTCAATGGACCTGGGCACCTGGCCTTCTATTCTGTTGCCGAGTTCATTACTGTCTCCAGATGTAACCAGTTCCTGATTAAATACTACTTGCTTTCTGTTTCTTAAACACAACACAAGAAACATATTTACTCTCAGAAGGCTGTATTTCAAATGCATGCCCAGAGAAAGCAAGACAACTGAGTTCTTATTCTGCAGCTTGAGTGCTAACATTGCGACAAGGGCAGAAGAGCATTGTGTAAGTAACAATGGGCACAGTGCGCCACTACATTAACTCAAGGGAGTCCAGCCTATGCAGAACAAACTTTTTATGGCACCTTGGTATTATTAATTTAATATGCATCTTGAGCTTTGCACTCCTGGATGATAATATTTGTTATTTGAGGGATTCTGAATGCCACTATCATGGCTCTGTGTCAACCAAGGAACACACCTGTACTATAGCAAGTACCTTGATTAGGAAATACACAGCAGTGGTGAACTAGGCCGACACACTTAAAACATGAAATGCAAAGGACAAAATTCCTTTCTTGCTGTATATACATTAAAAACAATCCACTGTATTTTTTTATTAGAAACATGACCTGCTTATAGTCACATAATGCACAGCTCTAAAGCTGTGAATCATAAGGGGAAAAGAATGAATTGATTAGGATACAAAAAACAAATGAAAAATAAGAGGGGGGAAAAAGGGGAAATGTGAAGACAATGGAGGCAAGAACTTTATGTCCCCACTTATGCCTGCCTGGGTCTCCTGATCCATATTGGAAGACAGATTAAGATAGGCCATTGGGATATGACAATTTTTCTTAGAATTTGCAAAACAAAGATCAGGGATTAATTATGTGCTATAATTACATTGGTTTTATTAGTGCCTTCTTAAGTGCTCAAAAAGTTCCCATCAGATTCCATTTAGCATATAATTGCAACAAGAACAGAAAGTTTCAATTAACAAGGTATACCAAGGACCCCTGGTGACATTTCTATATAAACAAGGTATACAAAAATACCATGCCCCCAATCAAAGCACAAAACAAAGGCAATCGCCCGCTTTTTTTTTTTTGCGGGGACAATCGCCCGATTTGATCATTTATATTTGGCATTAGGAGAGATTCTGGTGACAAAAATACTAAATTTGCAACTGGTTGGTTTGTTCATTTAAGAACAAAATGGTGACGGAACTACAGATGATAATATATTTCTTTTTTTAAGGAATACAGAAGCTCAGGTATAACATTTCAGCATATGCACTTGATGATTGTTAAAGAACGCCCATTAAATTCTATCACAAATTGGGACTACAGAGTTCCTTGGCTTCAAAACAGAGCATCTTGTAAATGAATGACCAAGTGAAGACAAATAAACCTTAAACTAAAAGCGTGTGTCGATAAAAGTCAGGGCAGGATTGAGACAAAGTTAAGCAGAGTTACCGACCACATTGATGATGTTGAGCTGTGTTAGGATAATAAGTATGTAACAAGGCTTACTTTATACCTCCCTGCTTCTCTAATATAACCCTAAACAATAATTAGCCAAATGCTTGCATGGCATAAGCTGCACAATTTGTTCATTTCATGAATTTAAAGTGTTATAGGATTGCTTCCATGACTTGCATTGTCCATTTCCTAAATAGTTAGCAAAGCAGTGGTAAGTTATTCTGATGAACCAAACCAGTATTTTCCCCAGTGACTGACACCTGTAATGAAGTGAAACCAGTGCACAGGCATATCAGAGAAAATTTCAGCCCCATAATGATTATACCTTTAGGCTTATGTATTTAGGTCATTCTTTCCAAATTCCTCCTACTGTCCATCCTACCTAACTGTTCCCTACGAAGGTACAGAATTCCTACGTGAAAACTCATGTAAACCTGACCAGTCATATATAATCACAAACAAAAAATCCCACATGTAGATAAGATAAAGATGAATAGTCATGTAAAAAAATCATACCCATATTCGACTTTAGTTTTTGAGATATAAAATGACAAATCTTGAACCAGAAAATAGTTATGTCAATTTGATTGAAATTTGCTATTTTTGTATCTCACAAACGAAGTCGAATTTGGAAAAGATATTTTACATTGCTATTCATCATCATCTCATCTGTATGTGGGATTTATTTTTGTGTCTGTGATGACTTTTTGGTTGTGTTTTACACGAGTTTTCACAGGGTTTCCACCATATGTTTTCCCAGAAGAATCATCGCCACAAGTAAAAATCATTCAGTGTGGTGAGGCAAGTATGCTTCGCTGTTACACTAGGTAATTTTGCTAGAAACATTGTACATAATAAAAACTGAAAAGATCCAGAAATACACTTGCTAGTTTGTTAGAAACCAAACAGATCCAACATAATATAAAGGGGCAACCAAGCAAAGTTACAAACTTACAGTCACATAATTTAGATCCACGGCATTTTTTTTAATTTCAGGTCATATTCAACTAATAAAACTTAAAATTGAGAAAATGGTTCAATAATTGCTTAATGGTATTTATGTTTGCGACATAAAACAATAACAAATCAGCATTTAAAAAATCAAATCAAAAGGCAACACTTATAAGATAATCAGTTGAATAAAGGGAACAAAAATGTTTTGGATTTTGTTGTTACATTTTGACTTGAAAGCTGAAGAATGCATCACAAACTATAAGTAGGCACATAGAATAGCAAAAAAAAAGTTCCAGCATTTCTCATGAAAGTTAGCAAATTGGATTTAAAAAAACATGCAACTCACTGTACAATTGGTTGAGCTTGTTTGATGCCATAGAATTCTGCAATTGAAGAAGCCATGCACAATTGAATAGTTGGTATTCCATTTAGTTCTGAGTGGTTTTGTTGATACAGGTAGGAATTGTAAAATCAAGAAATACTGTGAGCTATGCTATCTGTTAATGTGTATATCTGGAATTTTTCATGTACAAACTCAGTTCCAGAGACAGATACTGACCCTAGGAGACTCTTTCTCTTACAAGGCATACACTTGGTTAAGCTCAGTCTCGGAGAGCTCGGTATTATCATACCAGGAGCTTGACCCGCTTCTTCTTGACATCTTCTCTTTTTTTCTTATCTTCCTCATGCGCTTTGATTTCACCACATAGTACGTCATTGTACCAAGAACACCAGCCATTGTGATACCACCTATCAAACTAACCAGTAGTGCTGCCCATTGGAAATGGCGGCCTAGCACAATATAGCAAGAGGCAATGAAAGAAATGGTTGTGCAAACTGATGCCAGCCACATAAGCTTGTTGATCACCTCAACAACCTTCCGCTCAGACTTAGTTTCTCCCCTGACAACTGTTATCTGAACTACGACCACCGCCAATGATGTAAACAGAGCAATGGCATTGAAGATGAAGAAAATCCTAAAGGAGGCTGTCTGAACAACAATTGCAACTCCATTGTTGGCATTTCCACCAGGTACAGTGAATATTGCTGCAAAGGCTACCGTAGCAAAAAGTACGGCAACAACAGTTACAGAGTTCGTTGCATTATTGATGCCTTCTCTGTGTAACTTTCTGAGTTCCTTGGCAATTCCATGCACATTTTTGTTTGTCTTTCTCGTCTGTTCCAGCTGTGTGTGGACATCTTTCTTGATCTCTGTCACTGTTTTTCGGAGCTCATCTCGAGGCTGATTCAGCTCCCTAGATCTGAGTGCTCCATGCTGAGACAAAATATCTTTTATTTCAGAAGACTCCTCACAGAGTGGCAAGGCTTCAGCTATATCATAGGCAGTCTTGTGGTCTCTGGTCAGTGCATTGACATGGGTATCTGGTAACCGTAAGAGAACAGCAACTATCTGTACAAGATAAGAAAACAGGCATAAGTCCATATTAAGATTTGATTATTTTGGAATATACTTATTAATACAAAAGGAACTAATGACCATCTCATCGGGCGCACAAAAAAATGCAAAAGAAAAAAATCACTTGATGTATACCATACCAAAAGGTAGAAAAAAAATCACTTGATGTTCCTAAGAAAGCGTTTGCATTTCATACTAGATAATTTGATCAGGCAGGACAATAACTTGATTTTAATAGATTTGCTTGGATGTTGCCCATACCAAAAGGTGCGACAACATAGCTAACCAAGGTGCTTCCTAGAAGGTGAAATCACATGAACAGCATAACCTATTTGATTTCATTTAAACCGTGTATTGATGTTCCAAAGGAAGAAATCTTAGTGGATATTTGATCATTCTAGTTACAAGGAATAATCATCAGGTAGAGTTCCAGGTTATTTTTATATTGCAGTTTTGTAGATATAAAGTAATCATATGAAGGATAAACATTCTGTAGTGCTAGTCAATATTTTCTGCATGAGTTCCTTCAAAAGGGAAGAAAAAAGCCAGTACGAGAGGGAAGACAAAGTTCTCTAAAATGAGGACACTGAACAATTGAACTAATTACCTCTGCTCGCTTTTTTCTTGTTGCTACATGCAGAGCGGTGTTTCCATTTTTGTCTGGCAGCATTACAATTGCTGGATCAGCGTCAACAAGTGCTCTAAGCACGTCACAGTTTGTTCCTTTTACAGCCATATGCAAGGCTGTTTGACCTTTCTTGTCATTCCTTCTTGCTAATTGAGTATCTTTCTCAAGTAATGCTTTAACAATTTCAATGTGCCCTTGTCGAGCAGCAAAATGCAAAGCATTTTTTCCATTATCTTTAGCCATTTCCACCAGTCCAAAATCATCTAGTTCTAGTAATAATTTGACAACTTCGGTATGGCCCCTCGTAGCTGCTGATATAAGTGGAGTAGTATTTGCCGGCCCAAAGGTTTTGGCAAGCAACCTATTGTGGAGTAACATTTCCTGCATAACAGCTGCAAGCAAAAGTGTTTGCTCAGAGGTTTGTGTAGTATATAAGGGGCAATCAAGATGCAATGAACAGCAGAAGATGAACTACAGTGTACATTTGCTTCACTATTAACATGTATAAAAATTAGAAAGTGGTAGGTTTGTTGAAATTTCAGAATGAATAGAACAAATTGAAAGACCAACCCGTTTTATGTGATTATGCAATTATGCACAGTTTTCTGCGACAATCCAAATGGTCAGAAGTTCATGATCACAAGTTACCCATCTTAGCAATGAAATAGTACCAGACTAATATATCCGTTGAATCACAACAGTTTGCATCATGTACACTGAACTTAGAGGAAAGTGAAGAAAGTAGGTAAATTAATTATGGACACATTGGAAAAGGATCAGCAACTATCTGTATTGAATTTGTCAAATATGAGTTTGCGGCCTAAGAATCTACTCCCGCCGTATCATAATGCAAGACGTTTTGATTTTTTGAAGATCAAACTTATATAAGTTTGAGTAAATTTATAGAAAAAAGTAGCAAAATTTACAGTAAATTAGTTCAATTATTTATGGAACACACCACACACACTGTTAACTGTTTTTCTTTTTCAGATTGTAACTTCTCCCTCCCTCTCTCTCTCTCTCTCTCTCTACAGACTTGCTAATTGCAATAGAAGTTATACCATATATATTTCTGATAAGAAATCTCGCAGTTCCAGCTCACATATCGACAGGCTTTTGCGTCGAGTCCCAGTTCTGGGTCAGAGCTCTAAATTTCGCCAAACAGATAAACGTATTGCAACAGAGAGCTCTAAATGCGTCATCTCACCATGGTGCCCTTCTCTGGCCGCGACGTGCAGCGCGTCGTATCCCGACCTGTTCTTCGCGGCGATGCCCTCGGAGTCGAGGTGCCTGAGCAGCTCCACTACCGCCTCCAGGTGCCCCTTCTCCGCCGCGACGACGAGAGGCGTCTCCCCGGCCTCGTTGGGCTCCGCCGCCACGGCCCGCCGCGCCTCCTCCAGCGCGTCCCTCCCCTCCTCCCCCGTGGCCGCCGCCGCCGCCGCCTCATCCAGCGCGCGCCGCAGCGCCCCGGCGTCCCCTCCTCGGGCCGCCACGTGCAGGTCGGTATCGTTGTGCCGCCCCGTCACCTGCCGCACGTATCGCCCCCGCTTCCCGCTCCCCGACATCGTCATCACCTTCACCGCCGGCGTCCCCGCCCCTCCTCCTCCTCCTCCGTCCTCTGCGCCCAAACAAACAAACGAAACCAAATCAGCGCCCGGAGCACGAACACCACACAACCCCAAGTCCAAAACATCCAAACATTCCGCCTCACCTTCATGGATTTCGAGCGACATCGCGAGAGTGAAGCGAATGCAGTTGCGGGATACGCCGCGCGGTAGGGTTCCCGAGGTAGGGTTTGGGCGGGGAGCGCTTTATCAAGAGGCGCGCCGCGGCGGCGAAGGAGGAAGGCGCGAGGAAGCAGAGGTGGGGGAGGAGGAGGAAAATGGCGAGACGGCAACGACTCCTCTCGTAAAAGCTTTCGCAGAGGAGGTTTTGTTGGGGTTCGGGCCATCAGGCGGGGCGGGATGGGGACGAGAATACGAGAGGCAAGGAGGAGAAAGCGAGGGCGGCGGGCCCACCTCGCAGTGACCGTTGGGGGGAGCGACAAAGCGGAGAGTGAGAAGCTGCGCGGTGGCTTCGACGCCGTCCTTTTCCTCGTGGAACGTCGACGTCAGGCGAGTCGGAGAGGAGAACGGAAGTGGGAGAGAATTGCGCTGTCGTCGCATAAATCAATGGGGAATTGGGGATTATGGCACGTTCTATTTTGGTTCTATCGAACAGGATTTAATTTGCTAACTACACAAATGCCATCGCTCTCTAGCTTTTCGGCTCAAATTAAGGATGGTTAAACTGGCCACCTGCTGGGTGGTTAGTGATTGGACATTTGTGTCCTGTGTGTATCCTGAGCCGGCAATGGAGCTTCGCAGTTGGCCAATACGGCTTCGGAGTCCATTCAGGATCTTTCTTTTGGTGGACTTTGTTCGGACGCAATCCGATGCTGACATGAAAGGAGACACAGATGGGCGAGAAAAGACGACCCGCAATCGGCAGTAGGAATATGAGGAAACGAGGGAAGGTACGTGACAGCGACACACCAAACTTCGCACTATCAGGCTGTCAGGCGTCTCGCACGATAAAAAAGAACTATACGAAGTACGACACTCACTTTAATATATCAAATAGTGCACAAAATGGGATGGCCATGGCCGGCATATTTTTTGGCCTCGTAGAAGGGAAAAAAGGGCTAAAGCTATATTCTCGTGCGATGTTATCAACATTAAGCAAGATAACAGCGCAAGCAAAGCTTATGTACATGTAGGGACAAGCTTGACTGCACTGAGTTTCCGAGCAATGGGAAGTAACACATCACGATCAATATTGAATGAATAGTTTGAAATCGAATGCCCGTACCGTAAGGCCGTAACATCATGCAGATAGTAACGAGCAGTAACGAGCTCGTGCTGGATGCAAACGGTCTACATTTGACCTGTTAATTAAGGTGGCTTGTGCTGGGCCGGCCCGAACGTCCGCACTGCACAAGAAGAAACGGAAAAACGGCCCGAACAACAAATTCCTAGCAGTAAACAGATCGAAGCCGTTTCCTCCCTGCGCGCCTCAACAAATAGCGACGCGATTACGCGAACCTCCTCTATAGCGATCCGTCCCCTGCAGCCATGGAGACTCCTCAACTCGACGCCCGCCGCGATGGCGAGCCGCCGGCAACCGTGGCCGAAGCTGCCCCGCTCATGCCGTACGCCACCGCGGATTCTTCCCTGCGCGCCATGGCCGGTCTCGCCGAGGGATTCGGCCGCCACGCCATCGGTGGCCTCCACGGCGACGTCTACCACGTCACCACACTCGACGGTATATTATACTCCGTACATCCACACACGTACACGATCCCACCCGTGTCCTCCCAGCATCTAACAACTTAACAACGGCGTTTCTCCAGACGACGGAGACGGCTCGCTCCGGGAGGGTTGCGGAAGACGCGAGCCAGTGTGGATCGTCTTCGACGTGTCCGGCACAATCCATCTCTCGACGCCGATACGTGTGTCGTCGTACACGACGATCGACGGCCGCGGACAGCGGGTGACGCTCTCCGGGAAGGGCCTGCAGCTGCGCGAGTGCGAGCACGTGATCGTGTGCAACGTCGAGGTGGAGGGCGGGCGCGGGCACGACGCCGACGCGGTCCAGATCAAGCCCGGGTCGAGGCACGTGTGGATCGACCGGTGCGGCCTGCGCGACTGCGCCGACGGCCTCCTCGATGTGACCCGCGGGAGCACGGACGTGACGGTGTCGAGATGCCGCTTCTCGGCGCACGACAAGGCCGTGCTGATCGGGAGCAGCAGCGGCCACGTCGAGGACCGGCGCATCCGGGTGACCATCCACCACTGCCTCTTCGACGGCACGCGGCAGAGGCACCCGCGCGTCCGCTTCGGCAGGGTGCATTTGTACAACAATTACACGCGGGGCTGGGGCATCTACGCTGTCTGCGCCAGCGTCGAGTCACAGGTACGTGACAGATGTTTGTTTTGTGAGTTTGTGATGGTGCGAGTTTAATTAACCTGAAGGTTTTGATTGCTGCTGCAGATTGTATCCCAGTGCAACATATACGAGGCAGGGGAGAAGAGGAGAGTTTTCATGTACATGGAAGAACAGGTCATTGGCGTCATTCCAGAACCCTGTAATAGTTTAGTAACTACTACTAAATTAGGTTAGCGCCCCTAAGAAAGCTGCATTGGTGATTGAAGCAGGCGGCAGACAGAGATCAGAGTTCAACTGGGCTCATCCGTTCTGAAGGCGACCTGTTCCTGAACGGGGCAGAGGAGTGCACTGCACAAGATTCGGAAGGTGCGGCGGATGAGCTTTGGGACTTCAACGTCCAGGATTGCTACAAGTCTTGTTCAGTCCAGCCTGCGTCAATGGCGCTCAAGGAGTTACTGGAGTGCTTCACCGGCTGGCAGGCAATTCCACTGCCGGAAGACATTTGTCCTGAACAGAAAACTGATTCTGTTCCTGCGGCAACTAGTGCTTAACATCTGAACAACTTTGAAACAGGATTAGTAAAATACCATATAGTCCACTTGAAGTAATTCAATAACGTAGCCACGATTAGTCAATTACTCCGTACTAATGAATATTTTTTAACGGTACTTCAGATGTCTGAAACTCTTAATTCTGAAGCTACCGTTTATTATACCCATCAAACTTGTGGATCCGATGACTGTCCTGCAATCTTGATGGAATATATAAGCTCAACATGACGAATCAACTGATTGTGCCACCTGAATTTGACCTGCGTCCGCAGACATTCATCTGCATGCGCGTTGTTTTTATGGTTTCTGGGGTTCCATTCGGCGAATTGCATGTTTAATATTCCGATGTTAAGAATCTACTCTTTGTTTGCACACAGATGTATAAATCTGTTACGTGTCATTGGCCTGTTTTAGAGTGCACATATTTATGTTCAGAAAAAAATAATGTCGAGAATTCCCACGGTTGCTTGGTTGCAACTTCCAAGTGCTCACGATTTTTCCGTTGTTCTTCTGTTTCTGTGTGTATGTGCGTGTGCTGTGTTGGGGTGATCAAGGAACAGTATATATATTACATGCATAGCCGTATGCCCCGTATCCGTATAGGCATCAAGCGTGTTAAGTTTACTACTGGTTTCAAAAGCATCTGAAGTTTACTACTGTGTTGAACACATGGCCATGGTACGTTCATGAACATCCTACAGCAGTTCAGATATACATTTGCGTACCATGAATATTCATACCGAGTTCCCCAAACCTGATATGGTATATTTTGCAGGATCAGCAGAGTGAGAGTATGAACTACGAGGAGGTTAGTTGTGCTGATCGCCATGGTTGGTTGCCTTCTAGTTTGATTTCCAGAATTTTTGTCTAACTCAATTCCCACAGGAGTTTATTCTGAACTCCCGAGGCAACAAACTGTTCACTTGCAGATGGGCACCGAAGGAACACGCGCCAAAAGCTCTGATCTTTATCTGTCATGGTACTACTATTAAAGGGTCCCTCTGTTCAATCGATTCGCGCGAACAATTAGCCAATTACATAACCTGATCATTTTTTAAACTTGATTCTTCCTTTGCTAGGAATCGCAGGAGAGTGCAGCATATCAATGAGAGGTATCAATACTCGCCCTCGATTATTCTTACCTGACCGAAATACTGACAGCCGCACGAACATTCAGATACCGCCGCTCGATTGGTGCGAGCCGGATATGCCGTTTACGGGATTGATCATGAAGGCCACGGAAGATCATCTGGCCGGAGATGCTACGTACCGAACTTCAGTGACATCGTCACAGACTGCGCGAACTATTTCACGAGTATTTGCGGTATGAATAGAACAATTCCATCCGGGCATCCGGCATACGGTTTGGGGATGACTAAACTCTGAAATTATGTTTCCCGGTTTCAGAGAAGCCAGAGAACACGGAGAAGAAGAGGTTCCTGTACGGCGTCTCCATGGGTGGAGGCGTGGCGCTTCTCCTCCATAGGAAGGCGCCAACCTACTGGGACGGCGCTGTATTGCTTGCTCCTATGTGCAAGGTCCATACATGGCGAGATGTCTCAACAACGAGCCATCTTTCCTCCGAAGCCCGTAGCAATCATTTTGGATTGTGCTATACTACTAAACGGGCATGGTTTTCTTCGGTAAATGATTCTTGTTTGTTATCTCGTGTTGTCAGATATCTGATGACATGCGGCCTCACCCGATCGTGGTCAGCGCTCTGAAAATGTTGTGCTCTGTAGCGCCTAGTTGGAGCATCATACCCACCCCAGACATCATTGACAAAGTCTGCAAAGATCCAGAGATGAGAAAGCAGGTATAGCTAACATGTGTTTGTTGCATGGTCGGAAGAAAATGCATAATTTACTGAACTGGCGTATCTGGGTTTAGGTTCGTTCAAATCCGTACATATACAGGGGAAAGCTCCCACTGAAGACCTGTCATGAACTCCTGGTGGTCAGCCTAGACATTGAGAAGAACCTGGATCAGGTGATTTTTTTTTATCTTTCTATAATTTCTCCTCAGGACAATTCCTTACATACCCATAAAATTTAAGTCAATACCTTCTATACCCCTGAGTTTTGCCCACTCTTTTGTATGCCCCGAATTTTGGTTTTGATCTCTTTCCTACCCATTACGTTAGGTTGACCGATAGTTGACCTTTTAATAGCTAAGAAAAAATCAATTTTACCACTGGACATTGAAGGAATTTAGAAATTAATGTAGTTTATTATTATAAATGTATAAATAAGATGTATGTGATTATTATATTCATGAATTTATTGTGTGGGGGTATTTTTCGTGACAAATTTTTTATATAAATAAAAAAATCAATATAAATTATCTATTATCAAGAGGTATGTAGCATGTTTTATATGTTACATATATTTGTTTTACTATATATATTATACACTAAAACAATATTATATATACACGACTAACAATTATATTTAACATAAAAAATGATACATATACCATTGAAAATGTAATTAATTTTTTACATACAATATTTCTTAAAAGTTATGAATATTTCTAATGTAGTAATTCAACATATTGATACATTCTATCCATATACAAAGGTAAAATCGACCTTTTCACACATATTTAATGGTCAATTGACGAAAAGGGTATGCAAGAGATCCAAATTAAAATTCAAGAGCATACAAGAGAATGAGTAAAACTCAGGGACATATAGGGGATTGGCTAAACTTCGAGGAGTATATGAGGGGAATTTTCTTTCTCCTAATTAGAACAGCATATATGCCATAGGATGGCACATATCATATCATATGTCCAGCTCAAACCTGTTCAACATGAGCCCGGCCCGGCCCAAAAAAGCCCGAGCCCGGCCCGGCCCGGTCATGCGTTGGGCCGGGCTCGGGCCTGAAAATTGTAGCCCGAAAGCCCGAAAAAGCTTGATATTTTTAAAAAAGCCCGTCCTGGCCCGAGAAAGCCCAGGGGTCGGGCCGGGCTCGGGTTTTGGTTTTTTGCAAATTTGCCGGGCCGGGCCGACCTCGGGCCTCGGGTTTGTAGGCTAAAGCCCGGCCCGAAGCCCGACAAACCCCGATTTTGCACAGGTTTAGTCCAGCTACATAAGCTTCACCCCCCCCCCCCGGAGGCCGGAGCATGCTACTCCTCTGCTACTAAGGGCTTGTTTGGATCCAGAGATTTTTTTTTAGTTGTTGGCACATCGGATGTTTGGACGTTAAATAGGTGTATTAAATATAGACCGATAACAAAATTAATTGCATAAAAAAGGCTAATTTATTAGACAAATTTTTTAACCCTAATTAATTCAGATTAGCAAATGTTTACTGTAACACCACATTTGCTAATCATGAACTAATTAGGCTCAATAGATTCGTCTTGCGAAATAGTCCAGAGTATGGGTGGGTTTTATTAATTGCATATATTTAATATTTCTAATTAGTGTCTAAACATCCGATGTGATAGGACTTAAAAAAAGTCTCCGAAAAGAAACAGGGTCTAACATTTTCGGTTGGCAGGTGGCACTGCCCTTGTTGGTCTTGCACGGCGGAGGAGACATCGTGACTGATCCTTCAGTGAGCAAACTACTGTTCGAGGAAGCATCGAGCAGTGATAAAACCTTCAAGCTCTACCCTGGGATGTGGCATGCTTTGACGGCTGAGCTTCCTGATGATGTCGAGCGTGTCTATTCTGACATCATCTGTTGGCTGGACGAAAGGGCGGACTGTACAGGCAGTGCTTCAGAAACGAGCGGCACTCCGAGTGTATAACAAAATGTCGATCATGCAAAATTGTAGTATATAGATTATAGAATAAGCCCTGTTTGATTCAGCTATGGCTAGCTAGTACTAGATTATGGCATTTCTTACATATTAAAAAAACAAATAAATATATTTTCAACTTTTTAATAACTAATTATTAATTATTCATGTGTTAATCTCAGTCGCGATTTCCATGCCGCGGTAATCACGCCATGTTTAGAGCAAGCTTGATGATAGAGTCAACTTGATAGCTATAAATGACATGCCCCTAAACCCTAAACTAGACAACTCGATACGTGCCCACAATTCAGCTACTGAAGAGGATCAATTCGTTACACCATTCAAGGGACCTATCACACGTAGTCGTGTAAAAAAATTACAAAAGGAGGTTTATACATGAGGCTAGTATTTGGATGCATGGAGGACATGATGGGTTCGTCGAGGAACACCAGGACTATTATCCAATATGAAAAGAGTTATACATGCAATAATCAAGGTTACACTGCAAGAGCCTTAACTTCAAGCACAAGTCCGTACTAATCTGTCACGTTTTAGGGTGCATAATATATATGGTTGGAAAGCCAATTAAATTTACTTTCCAACACAACAAACGGAGCATTATTTGGGCTTCTCGATAAAAAGTTATGGTTCAATTACTGAAGGCTGCGCAGAAGACTAAAGGATGCGCGAGAATTGAAGAGTCATTTTCTAATACTTTACCACTTGGCCTTCCACCTTCCAACATGGTGACTTCAGCTCATACCCATTAAGAGGGTTGTTCCTAGTATAAGTATCACCTAAATCTTTTGATCATTTTGACAGATTAAGAAACCATATGGTTTGCAGCCAAGCTGCCAAGTGTCTTGCACACCTTTGTTCTTCCCTGTTCTTCGTGGACTTGTGAAGAGATCCCTCTAGGATCCCCTAATTAGTGCCCTTGGCTTTCGGGCCTTTTGTGTGGATTAGTCCCGAATTGTGGTTCTGCGGTCGTTCGGAGATCGAGTCGAAGTACCCAAGGTTTTGGTGCCTCTCTCACCATCACTTGGTCGCATCCAACCTTAGCCAGGTCTAAAGCTACATGGATTGTGTTATGTGTTCATGAGATCAAGTCGAGTCCAAGGATTCATTGCCTCTCTCGCATTACTTGGCAACATTCCTACCTTTGTCAGATATAAAGCCAGTTATCCCCATAAATTTTTCAGCTAGTTATCCTTCCCAAGTACCTACTGCCGTAAAGATCGGGCCATCCCCGGATTTTCACCGGTCAATAAGCCTGGTTATAGATATCATGTACTCCCTCTATCCCCCCCACAAAAAAAAGTAGATTTGACACTCCATATTACTATAAAAGATATATATTATTTATAGATTCGTTATACTAGCGTGGGTTATGTTCACCCTCGGGTGCTTATATTCAATTTTCAATTTTTTATATTTCTCTCACACATGTATTGAATATATTCCCTTTAAACAGGGATAGAGCTAATCTTTTTACTCCATCCATCCTAAATACAAGACGCATTATAATTGTACACATGTCTTCAATACCCTACTTTGAACATTATTTTTTTCCAAAAGATATTATCGAAAATATAAAATTTACATCATATGAAAACACATTCAAATACGAGTCTAATAATGTCACATGCATAACACTAAGCATTAATAGTTTAATTATTACTCAAAACTTTTAAATGTTAATTTTACTAACTAAAAATAAGGGCGCCTTATGTTTTAGGACAGAGGGAGTACTTTTACGTTAAATGTCTCTCTTTGAACATGTGCATTAAATGACCAAATCCATGTACTACTTGTACATTGAAATTTTTGCCCTACTGGAGAAAACTTGTTCCGAGCAGGAATTGTACACTGTCTGAATAACATTTAGGGCTCCTTTGGATTTGGATTGTAGGTTTTTCAAAGGAAATATAGAGATTCATTTCCATAGGATTTTTTCCTATTGAGGTTATTTGGATCATAGGATTTAGGGTTGCTAAAATCGTATGGAATCCATTCCTATGCCTTAATTCCATATGATTTTGAAAATGAACTCCAACCTAATGCTTTTCAATTCCTTTGAGAATATTAATGCAGTTTATCTCTCTTTCTATTCTCACTAATTTAAGTAGCATATAATCACAAAATTCATGTATTTTTTTCTGTGAGTCATCCAAACATATGTTTTGAGCAATTCTTGTAATATTATTTTCTATGGGATTTCATATGTTGTGATATTTTAATCCTACGTTTTTACTGTTCCTATGTTTTTAAATTTTGCGTTCCAAAAAGCCCTTAACTTGTTCTGAGCAGAAAATGTCCACCGAAGAAATGCAGAATGCATAGAAGACGAGACAAATCACATCTACCGATGGAAGATACTCATACTGGAAATCGGTGAAACTTTAGACTGGATGATGATTGGTGTTGGTGTAACCAATTAAACCGAAGGTTTGACGTGCATTTGCTAACCACCAAGTTGTTGTTTGTCTTTGAAAGCAGGGAAAAAGGAGTGGCAGTATGCGTGATTGCTTTGGTTTGACGAAACGATATTGCTAATGGGCGCTCGAGAGGGACGCGCCGTCTCCGATCAAAAATTCAGAATAGATCGTCATCGTACAACGACGCGAGACAGCCTCGGTTTAACGGACATGCAGACTCGCGAATCCGAATCTCAAAGCGACGCACAGGACTAGTAGTGCATTCTACCTGGGGCCGTGCGTGGGCCAGATCTGGAGAGGAGAGAATCTGAACACCTCCACGTCAAGCGTCAAGATCCAACGAATCGTTCCTACTGGCAGCGGCAGTTTAATTGCGTTTTACACCCTGTATTATCTCATTTTTGAGAAAGGTAATTTTGAAAGCAGCCAAACTTTTTAAAAAGAAAAGCTAAACACATGCTGAACGCCACAACGCACATAACACACACCATCAATGTTCTTGGAAGTTGGAACCATGGTTATTAAGGTAATAAGCACAATAATATATTGCATTTAGCAACATTAACGCTTAAATATGATTATGATCCTATCATATCATTTAGTATAACGTGACAAAATGTGCTGTTGTCAAAACTAAATAATAATAATAAGTCTATAAATGATGGTACTAAGTTATATCAAAAGAGTTCCATATGTTATATATATATAAAAGAGTAAATTGTATTTTGCACCAAGTTGAATATATCTTGTTTTACTTTGCACCGAGCTTAGAGCATACATTCACTTTGCACCGGCCAGACTGTACCATATAATTCAAAAAAAATCTTGTAAAAAATGATACTCAGAGTATTGTATACTTCAATCAAACAAAAATATGCAATTTCTCATCCAGCACAGTCTTCAGAGGCGCTCGTAGAGGTAGAGTGTACGTGTGTGGGTTTATAGAGGTGAGGGTGTGCGTGTGCGTGGACGCATGTGTTTGTACCGTATTTTTAAAAAACTAAATACGACATTTGAAGTTTTAAGAATTTGACTTAAGACATGTTAAACAACGACTTTTGCTTGTGACTGAGGAGAGCGTTTGATAGGGTAGAATCGATAAAAACCGATAATGTGAAAAACTCCTAACAAAAGGTCTTCTTCATGCATGAAATTCGGGTGCTTTCTAACAAAAGGCGAATTGTTGGAGGGTCAATTCACAACAATCTCGGAGCAGATGAAAACCCCAAACTCTCCTCGCACCCTTCGTCTTCTTCCTCCTCTTGCTGCTCCCTTCCTCCCCCAAACTCACCGCACCACCAACCACCACGCCTCTCTCCCGCCACCATGAAGCAGCTCCACAAGTCGTCCCCGACCCACGCGCCGGCGGCGGCGCACGCCCCGGCATCGAAGGCATCCAAGCCGCCGGGCACGCGGCACGGCCCGCGATCCTGGATCGGCTACCTCCTCCGCGAGCAGAGGCTCCTCTTCGTCCTCCTCGGGGCGCTGATCGCCTCCTCCTTCTTCCTCCTCCGCCCCTACCTCTTCTCCCTCTCCCCGTCCTCCCACCTCCCCGAGCGCGCGCGCCCGCTCTTCTCCTTCGCCACCTCGCGCTCCTCCGCATCGGGCGTCCCCGCGGGGTTCCGGCCGCCGCCGCGCCGCGTCGTCGTCACCGGAGGGGCTGGATTCGTCGGCAGCCACCTTGTAGACAGGCTGCTGGAGCAGGGGGACAGCGTGATCGTGGTGGACAACTTCTTCACGGGGAGGAAGGAGAACGTCGCGCACCACCTCCGGAACCCCAGGTTCGAGCTGCTCCGCCACGATGTCGTCGAGCCCATCCTGCTCGAGGTCGACCGGATCTATCACCTCGCGTGCCCCGCGTCGCCCGTGCACTACAAGTATAACCCCATCAAGACGATCATATCCTTTTTGTCCCGGATCTGCTCATACTTTTGTGATCTGCGTGCATTGATATCGATCTGATTTGATGGTCTTCTCCTTTCCATTTTTTTTATTGGGTTAGTTGGTAGGAGATTTGATTGAAGCAAACTGAGCCAAAAAGTGGTCCAGATCAAGGTCGTATGTTGATAGTTTTGGTGGTTTTTTGAATTTTAGAGAAGCTGTATCCTGATTTTACCTCTCTTTTTTTTTTCAAACTAGATGTTGTTCTATTGCTAGAGATCTTTCGAAGACAAGATAGATTTGTCAGTTGAGTTCCACAGTATTAGAAGTTCCATTTATCTACATTTGTCTTCAGGATGATTTTACTGTAGTAACAGAGAGTAGTAGTAGTTTGTACTAGTTACATTCTTCTATGAACAATGAAATGCCATATAACAGAAACCAATCCGTTGTATGAAAATTAAAACAAGAATTAGAAGAGGGATACTGTGATGTAAATCAATGATCATCTATAGTACAGCAGTTGTTCGCAT
Organism: Leersia perrieri; assembly: GCA_000325765.3. Lineage (NCBI taxonomy): Eukaryota > Viridiplantae > Streptophyta > Magnoliopsida > Poales > Poaceae > Leersia > Leersia perrieri. The sequence continues at coordinate 26,541,309 of CM002476.1, forward strand.
TAAGATCACCTGAACTTTCGCGAGGCACTCTTCTTTTTTCCATTTCAAAAACATTTCATGTGTGCTAGGAAACTGAATATGGCTAACTATCAACACCTTTATGTTTTTTACCTGCATATTTGACTGATGTGAGCACTTCATGCCTTTTTTTATTTTCACTATTTGCAATAGAATTCTGTCACATTTATAGAAAATCAAATCCGGGTTTCTTAACAACTTGTTACAAGACAAATGTCATGGGGACCTTGAATATGTTGGGTCTGGCAAAGCGAATTGGTGCAAGGTTCTTGTTAACTAGCACAAGTGAGGTCTATGGAGATCCTCTTGAGCATCCACAGAAAGAGACTTACTGGGGGCATGTTAACCCTATAGGTACTGCATCACAGCCTTTTGATTCTGTTCAGTCCTTTGCATTTTGACCTCCAAAGAACTAATCTCTGATTCTTTCCCTTTTCAGGTGTTAGGAGTTGTTATGACGAGGGGAAAAGAACAGCAGAGACTTTAACCATGGACTATCACCGAGGTGGTGGTGTTGAGGTAGTGATCTAAATATGTCCACTTATTTTCCATGCTGCAATGCTGAGTGTATGATGTATTGAGATGGGGATTATTATGTGGACATTTGGGGCTCTTTAAGATTTTCTTTTACGTGCATTTAACTAGCAACAAAGCTAATGCAGCACAATCTAAGGTTTAAATATTATGGCTGATATGTTCCATTTTTTGCCATTAAGTCCTGTGAGATCTGTTTATCATTCTGGACAGTTTATTGCAGGGGCTGGGGCATACATCGTATTTACTAGTTGCCATTTCTCAGTTGGTTCATTCAATTTTATTGAAATTATATGATCCACGAAACAAAAAGTGTTTAAAGTAGAATTTACATTAACATGTTGAATATATAATCTTGCTCACAATAAATCCAATAAACCCATTTTTTATGTTCATAATAGCTAACATTTATTTAATCATGTGATTCGTTTTCTGTGCCGCTGACTAGCTGATCCTATACTCAGCTATGTTAGTCACATAATATAATACTAAAATAAGAACTACAGTATTGCATCAGTTTTGCTTTATTTCATCTTAAGTTCATATTAAAAACTCTTGTACGAAACACACCATTTAGCAGTTTGGGAAGCATGCTCATGGTATACGGAGGAATTAGTTAAGCCAAACATCGTTAGAGTGCGGACTTAGTTTGCATTGCTATTCAACAATCTTTTGCTAACTGACTTATGTACAGGTGCGCATTGCTCGTATTTTCAACACATATGGTCCTCGAATGTGTCTAGATGATGGGCGTGTGGTCAGCAATTTTGTTGCCCAGGTTCGTCAGCACATATACTATTTTTATCGTGGTTACACATTTGCGCTGTCAATATGAGCTTATGCTTGATTATCCTTGCAGGCATTGCGTAGACAACCAATGACAGTGTATGGTGATGGAAAACAAACTAGAAGTTTTCAGTATGTTTCTGATTTGGTAAGCAGTAAACAGTATTTCTTATCGTGCCTTGCGTCTGCATATACTAGTTACAAATGTTGTTTACTCTTTACTCTTTTACCTACTGTATGTTCTCCAGGCAGCACTCTTTTACATATTAGTTGCATGCTTTTAATCATATGCTCAGCTATTCTTATCTCCATCAGATGAAGGGTGAATGATGATTCTGCAGGCCATCATGTTCCTCCTTCAATGTTTTAAGTTCCATAATCTTTTGTCATGTTTTTTTAGGTTGCTGGATTGATGGCTTTGATGGAGGGTGATCACATTGGCCCTTTCAACCTGGGAAACCCAGGAGAATTCAGCATGTTGGAACTTGCACAGGTTTGTACACAATTTGATTTACATATTTTTTTTTCTTGAATTGGTTCATAAACAACCATTTTGCCTCTCCAGGTTGTGAAGGAAACAATTGACCCAATGGCATCAATTGAATTCAAACCCAACACAGCTGATGATCCTCATATGAGAAAGCCAGATATTACCAAGGCCAAGCAACTGCTACGTTGGGAACCAAAGGTCTCTCTCAGGGAAGGTCTTCCCTTAATGGTGAAGGACTTCCGTCAAAGAATTTTGGATGAGTAATCAAAGCATTGTATGCTTACTCAACTTGAAATCTATATGATGCTGCAAATAGTCAGTAGTACTTCACCTACTGGATCACGCAGTACAATGTTATGCACTGTATACACGATAAATGATGTAGAGTTACTTGATTTTTTTGTCTTGGTGAGGCAGAACATAATTAGCAATCATTTGTCCACATTGTGAATTTTAGAATTCTGGTGAGAGGGATAGGTTTGTATATCAACTTGTATCTGGCTCCTAAATGTAATACGAATATTTGATTTTAAGTGAAATGTATTCGAAATAGTTCGCTTTTTTGCTTATAATTTCAGTCATGTTCCGTAGCTCTTAGCCCCTATGTTCAACTGGCAATCTAAATACGACTCGGTACTATTACATGAAATGACTATCTTAACAGAGTACTCTTGTTACTTTTGGGAGCATCTCTTGATCGTAATATTGAGAAGTTAATTTACATCATGGTATGCATCTCGCCAAACTCTAATACTCTACTTGAGATGCACTCTGAAACTGAGAGCCCTGCTCGAGCTGACATTTCTGCCAGTTTCATGTGCACCAGCTACTCGGACAACGGCGAAGCCAGTGGCGCCGTCATATCGCCCTGTCCCTCCGACCACAGCGATGTGAGACTCTTCCCGGTCGTCACGATGAACCCCAAAGAACCTGAGGCTATCATCCTCGCCATCGACGGCGAACGAGGCCGTCACCGCCACAATACTGCTGCTGCCGTTGCCGTCATCCTCCAAGCTGGTGACAACGACTCCCTGCAGCTTCCCAGTTAGTGGCAGCCCGAAGTCTCTCTTGCCGTGGAACTGCTCGTCGACGACGGACGCCGCGCCGGGCTGGAGCGCTCCAGGCTGCGTCAGGACGCGCAGCCAGCTGCCAGAGTGGCGACCGATTGGGCCGTGGCCGGTGAAGACGGGGTGATGCGATGAAGGGACGCCGGCTTCTGCCGGCGTAGCTCCGGTGGTGTAGAGCGTTATGGTCTGGTCGGAGGAGCCATGGGAGGAGAGCGGTGGTTTGTGGCTCGCCGGCCGGGCGCTGGTGGCCGTGTTTGCTATGGTTAGTAGTAGCAGCGTGAGAGCAATGCAGGCCTTGGCGAAGATGCGATCGCGGCGAGTTTGTGCTTGCATCTTGGCTCAGTTTTCCCTTTTTCACTCGTGAGATCCTCTTGTGTTTTATGGACACGGTGTGATTTTGTGAGGTTATGCTTGTTTAAGCTGTGCGAAATCAAGGTTTAGGTAATCAAGAGGGAAAACGATTTAGGAAATGGGGTTGGTCCTAACTAAGCTGCTCCACTTTGTATCTGCAGACTGCAGCGACTCCCACCAAACACATTACGCCAACCTGTAACCCCTCCTGTGCTGGCCACGGCCATTATAACATGGAGTTTGAACCGTAGCCTCTATATGGAGCTTACGTAAATCGAGAAATACGCCTTCGAGGCTGGTTTCTGGAGTCCACTAGCGTTCACTTTTATTCCGGCCCCACTGGCCAGCGACTAGTCACAACCTCTTCAAGCGGCGCCTCTGCCCTGCAGGCCCGCAGCCCTCCCCCTCCCCCGCGTCCGCCTCCGCTCCCAAATTTGTTGCGGCGGGAGAGAGAGAGAGGGAGAGACAAAGGACGCAGCAAAGCGGCGGCGGCGGCGGGCGCGGCGGCGACGATGAGGATCGAGGAGGTGCAGTCGACGTCGAAGAAGCAGCGCATCGCCACCCACACCCACATCAAGGGCCTCGGCCTCGACGTGCGTGCTCCATCTCCTCGCTTCTCCCCTGCAACGGGGGGTTTTCTCCTAGGGTTTTAGCCTCGGGGGTAATTCGCGTAGATCTCCGAGTTTTTCTCACATCTTGGATTGTTGGTTCGGTTTCCTCGAGCAGGCCAATGGGACGGCGATTGGGCTGGCGTCGGGGTTCGTCGGGCAGGCGGCGGCGCGGGAGGCTGCCGGCCTGGTGGTCGACATGATCCGCCAGAAGAAGATGGCCGGGCGCGCGCTGCTCCTGGCCGGCCCGCCCGCCACCGGCAAGACGGCCCTCGCTCTCGGCATCTCCCAGGAGCTCGGTAGTAAGGTTTGTGCTTACGCTCTGGCATTCTACTCGCAGGAATTAGCAGTATTGTTAGGTATTTGGGTGAATGAAGGTAGATGTTTGCTTCTGTACGTACGAATGTTACCCTTCCTCCGTAACTATCTCTCTGTCCGGTGTGTGGTATGTCGTACCCGTTGAGGAGTGCCATAGATTTGGACTCGTCGCTATGAATCAGGAGGATTTTAGGCTCCATAGTGAACATACGCTGTTGTTTACAACGCATGCTCACTAGTCACTGGAAGCTTATTTCAATATCTGTAAGCTTATTTCAAGGCAGAAGTTCGCCTTTGGGGAATTTCACTCTTCTTCTAGCGAAGAGTTCAGGACCCTCTTGAAGTGATATGCTGGGCGCAAAATCCTGCAAACCAATCAACCTGGTCTGAACCTCAGTTCTACATGTTACAATGTATGAGGAGGATAAGTTTCCTCCCTCATACCACAAGCTTACTTTAAGGGGTCTTATTCTATTTCCTCATTCTCTTTACTGGATAATGAGTAATGAGTTAAAGCATCTAGCCACTCAGATGATTTACATTTTGAGTTCAATAGTGGCACGGGTGGACACTTAATAATAGGCCGTTTTTAAATGTTTGATTTTTTTTTTTCAATTTGCTAGTGTAAACAAGTAATTCTACATTTTGGGGTCATTTATCTCCAGAAAGGCATTTGTATTGAGCTTCTGGTATCTGAGACACCATGCCTCGTTATTTTTTTGGATGAACTGTTGATAGGATGATTGGATTAGATTTAAGATTCACCTAACTAAACTCTCGTTAGGGTCTATGTTTTTGCCTTTCAGCCATTTTTTGAGGTTTGGATTCTGTTGCTTGTTGGTTCAATATATTTAAGTACCGTTTCCGCTGTTGGTAAAAAGGTCCCTATTCCTTGAAAACGCTTGTGCTAAGATGTTGGATGCTGAATTATGGTGGATCACTAGCAAAAGATGTTAACTTATTGGATACCTGTACATTTTGTTTTGCTTTATACCTACGATTTGTATGAGAAATTTTGTTTGTATTCATTATGAGTTATTTGGTTGATGGTCTACATCTATTTCAGTTTTGGTAAAAGTTCCAAACTCCAATAGTAAGTATCATTTATGTTGTTGGCATCTAATGTTCATGTGTTGCCGTATAATTTCATAACGCAGGTCCCTTTCTGTCCTATGGTAGGATCAGAAGTGTATTCCTCAGAGGTCAAGAAAACTGAGGTGTTGATGGAGAATTTCCGTAGAGCTATAGGCTTGCGTATAAAAGAAAATAAGGAGGTTTATGAAGGAGAGGTAAGCACACCATATATTCCTTTAAAAAAACCGTGCAAATATATTTTCCTTGAATGGGTCTTTATTTGATATTGACAACTTGGTACTATTTCATACTCATTCATAAATGATATGGTATTTCCACTGCCTTTTCGAAAATAATATATAGTTGTGCTTCATTGCCTTTTAGGTTACTGAACTTTCGCCAGAAGAGGCTGAGAGTACAACAGGTGGATATGGAAAAAGCATTAGCCATGTAATCATTGGTCTGAAGACCGTAAAAGGGACTAAGCAGCTGAAGTTAGATCCTACTATTTATGATGCTTTGCTAAAGGAAAAGGTTACTTCCTTCTCCTTGCCCTTATATCTTGTGCTAGATTTTTGAAAAATACATCTTCCATGTTTTAAAATTTTGAATAATAGTCGGAAGGCTGTTTATTTCTTATTCAAAAGAACACCTTGTGCAAATTTAATACTGACTAAATGTTTGTGCTTTGATACTGATAAAATATATTTTCCATGAAATGTGTTATCCATCTTTTTACAATATGGAATATTCATCTCAATTTGATTTCATATGTGGCTATCAATTTAGATTTGATTGTTTTGTAATATAAGAGGTTCAAGGAGTTATTTGCAAAATTTACAAAGTGTAGGTGTGATCTGCCACCTCACCACTCCCTCCTTTTAAAGGAGTACATATATGGAATATTCACCTTAATTTGATTTTATATGTGACTATCAAATCAGATTTGATTGTTTTATAATATTAAGAAGTTTGAGTTATTTCCAAAATTTTAAAAAGGGCATGATCGACTTGACACACTCTACTGTGTGACAACTCATAACTTATCACTGTGGAGCTGATTATATAACTCCCTTGATACTAAGATTCAGTTCTGTACTTCCGTTTTCTGCGCTTGCTGTTTCACGTCAATCTCAGCTATACATGGGATGCAGGTGGCAGTGGGTGATGTTATATACATCGAAGCTAATAGCGGCGCGGTGAAGAGAGTTGGTAGATGTGATGCTTTTGCTACAGAATATGATCTTGAAGCTGAAGAGTATGTTCCGATTCCCAAAGGAGAGGTCCATAAGAAAAAGGAAATAGTGCAGGTAATTTGATGAATATTTTGCCTTACAGACTTTTGTGAATACATTTTGCACAGCCAACTCTTCTTTGCATCGTGCTATCATTTATTAATGTTGTTTTTTTTTGCGTGGATTTATTAATGTTGTTGATAATTGAAAAATAAATAAATTTATTGTGTTCAATAACTTTGAAATGTGGTGCCAAATGTTGATGTTTAGATGGTTGAAAGAAGAGCCATGGTGCATTTTGTTTCCATCTCACATTGTCTGGATAGGTGGGATTAGGACCAACTTTTTCAGACCTTTATGAAAAATTGAACGTGCATCCCTGCCAAACCAAAAAAAGGATTGATCTTGATCTGCCTTTGTATCTACATTTTGTAATTATATCTCCATTGTCAAATAGTTTTGTAAAGTTCACAAACCAAACACTAAGATTTTATCAAATTCTTGACTATCAGTCTAAACTGTATTATAATCCTTGGAGTTCATTAGGTTAGATTATTATTGTTACATCTGACGAAGTTCTGCAAGACTACACTTTTCATCAATTATCCCTCAAGCGTTATATTCTTTCATAGCAGTATAAGAAAATGGGTTCCCATAGCGCGTTATGTACAGTCTTTCTGATTTTGGTTCTTTAGTTATATGAAAGTTAATGAAGATTGCAAAACTTCTCCCATCATTTATATGTACAGGATGTTACGCTTCATGACCTTGATGCTGCAAATGCTCAACCACAAGGAGGCCAAGATATTCTGTCCCTTATGGGACAGATGATGAAGCCACGAAAGACTGAAATAACTGAGAAGCTTCGGCAAGAAATTAATAAGGTTTTTCAATTTCCCATTGAGCAGCACACTCTCTGGGACAATTTAACAAACATGTCAGGATCGATGCATAATCTTTAATTTTATATTGTATATTGGTAGGTGGTCAACCGATATATTGATGAAGGAATTGCAGAGCTTGTACCTGGTGTTTTGTTCATTGATGAGGTATTTTCTTATTTTATACTTATGATTGAAAATTTATTTTTTTCACTGGGCTAGCTTTGAACTCAAAGTACAAATACGAGTGTGTTTGTTGTCAACCGTCAAACATAAAGTGGCTTGTTCTTGTGGAGCAGTGCCATGTTGTATAACTTATTTATGTATTGCTCTACTACATGGTAGAATCATGTCTGGATGTGGTTTTCTTAGTTACTTATTATGAGTAACTTGAATTGCAGGTCCACATGTTGGATATTGAATGTTTCTCTTATCTTAATCGTGCTCTGGAGAGTTCATTGTCACCAATTGTGATACTCGCGACTAACAGAGGAATATGTAACGTAAGGTAAACAGTTTGATTTACCTGGCGAAGCACTCTGCCACGTTGCAATACTGGAGTTATACTGTATCTATCAGTTCGTCCATTTATGTGCCCCTTAGTTTACAAATCTTGTTATTCTTGTGTCCAGAGGAACTGATATGACAAGTCCACATGGTATACCAGTTGATCTTCTAGACAGATTGGTGATTATTCGAACGGAAACATATGGTCCCACCGAGATGATTCAGGTTTGATTTTGGGTCTTATACCCATTTTTTTTTGCCTAGAAATGTGTGTGATTTTGCTCATTGCCCTTTGCAGATACTTGCTATCAGGGCACAGGTGGAAGAGATTGACATTGATGAAGAAAGTCTTGCATTTTTAGGAGAGATTGGACAGCAGACATCTTTGAGGTATGATTCTTAGTGTTTATTGTTCCTCCTAGCTATTCCCACAAATTTGTGAAAAGTTAGGCTGGAGTGGTAGTAAAGGATTATTTTCGGTGTTTTACTTTTAAGCATTTTAAGTTTGAGGTAGCTAGCAGTGATGAAAGGTCGCAATATCTTCAATATCTTGTAGGCATGCTATTCAGCTGCTATCACCTGCCAGCGTAGTTGCAAAGGCTAATGGGAGAGAAAAGATCAGCAAGGTATGTAGTTAGTATTGACATGCACAGCAGGAATAGTAGCGACATGTTGTCAACCCTCCTCAGGGCTTCTGCTACCTTCACTTCTTAGCGTGATATTATTCTCACAAGCTTATGCATGCTGAACTTATGACCTATCCAGGCCGATCTTGAGGAAGTCAGTGGCTTGTATTTGGACGCTAAATCATCTGCGCGTCTCCTTCAGGAGCAACAGGAAAGATACATCACTTAAGCTCTCTTGCTGTACGAAGATGTATCCAAGAAAACTCGAGCATTTGTCCCTAGTCATTCCACTGGGCCTCTTTTAACTTGGTACACAGGTGCGAAGACTTCTTCAGGAGCACACTGGATTGATTTTGCAGAATAGAAACCGAACTCCGTACTCCCGCCAACCTCTAGAGGAAAACTTGATTTCGGCATATTGCTTGTTCACATTACTCGTTGCTGAGTCGATTGCATACGAATTGTCATGTATCGTAGTTGTCCATGCTAATTAGTATCAAGACTCTGTTTTCTATCTTTTGCCTTTCTATTAAGCAACCGCCTAATGCCTATCTTCCTATTCTGAAACCTAAGGTCCGTCCGAACAGACGTCCGTTCTGCAGTATTTCTCTACTTTGAAATGTGGTTGGTATTTGATTGGGTTTATCCATCATTTTCCTGCGGCCACCCGAGGCATCTTTGGGTCTCTCTCATCCGCGTTGAGGTTTTGAGGATGTGTTTAATGCAGAGAGGCACATCGTTGCGTCCGTTCCGCCGTCGCTGTATCCTGCTCCTCCAATTGCCCTTTTTCTTTCGTCTAATGATGCCATTTTCATGTCGATTCTTGATCATTCCTACATTCATTGAACCATAGAGAGAAATGCCCTAAAATTTGTCAAGAAACGTTGTAAATGATCTGCAAATCTGTGTTACCAGGCATCTAGAGGTAGCTAATATAGCACGCGATTACTGACATCGCCGTTCACCTCACGTATTGCCGTGTTTCAACCAGATCGCCGCGAAAACAACGTCGAAGCCCCGAGGGAAATGACGCACGCCATGACACCAATTCTCCCTGCAACGCGACACCCTGCCCGATCGGCATCACACAGGCGCACCCGTACGTCGTGGTACTCACACACGCGGCCTGACGGCCATGCGAAAATTAACTTTTGTGGCCATCAGGTCAAGTTGATCGCTGATCAACGCTAGAATTCCGGCAGAATCGTACCTACGACGTACCAGGTACATTGCACCTTGCTTACTCTGAAACGGAGGCTTCTTGGCTAGCTGGCTAATCCATCAAGAACCTGTGGTCTACATTCGATCGGGCTTGCGAGTTGTGGTGCGCGCTATCTTTCGCTATGGATAGGGGAATTCGAAATATCTTACACAGTAGGTGACAAGTCCTCTTGCTCTTTAGTCGACGTCGATATTTTCTTTTTCGCCATGGTATCACATTTTATGTGGCTTTGCGTCGAGCAGAGATGGCCATGTTTTGGCCATTTGCAGCTTTTTGTGTCACGGATTCGATGATTGCATCTGTGCCCGGTGATCGAGGAAGAGCGTTTGTCTTGTTTGGTTTTTGATCGATCCATGGGGAATTGAAGAGTTAGTGTTTGATTTGATAGTAGCTGCCACTATGCGCTACTGCTAGTGTGTGAAAGGAATCGGACAAAACGGGTAGTACCAATTTGATCGCGCTGTGCCGGTACACTGTATCGGTATGGGCCGCTGCTTGGTCGATCATTTGTACGATGCAATTTGGCCGGCCAATGAATGGAAGCCACGTGGCTCACGATCTCACTAACAAACTGGATGAAGGCTAGCATGCACGGGTGACCTGGCACGCTCCCATATTCCGGGAGCAACTAAACTTAAATCTGTGCCACACTTCGCCTAAATTCCCGGAGATCTGATCTAATTAAAAAATGAATTAATTACAAACAGTGCGTGCTACAGTGTCAACTTTCTAACTTTATTTGTGTGCTTAGCTTGCTATGCACGGTGTTGTATGCTACAGTGTATGTGACGTGCATTTGTGATTTTTATATTAATTTGATGAATGAGTGGGTATTGCATATTTAACGCGGGTGGATGATTGCAAAACATGCTACTCCTAATCGTCTTTAGATATATCATACATGGGAACATATCCAGTACACACAAACTAATAAATTTCATCAAAAATTCTAAAAAAAATTAAGCATATACTTCCAATAGTGTTACAGATATCTGCAAAATTTTATTTTAAAATTATTTATTTATTAGGCACAACAGCTGAAGAATGAAGAGTAACTTCCAGCATCTGCACCAGCTGAGTACACGTAGCCGTATTTATGGACACTTGGGTTAAGTCATACACACGACTTCACCCCCACACCAACGGCGCTCATGTACCGATTCTCTCTTGTAATAAACACTAGTACATCGGTTGTTCTAAGTTTGGCTGCACATGAATAAGCAGTAAAAAATGTGGTTATTAGTATACGTATAAATTGAATCATTGTCTAGCTGATATAGTGATATATGCCTGTATGTGTGATATGTCTGACGCTGCCTGTTACACGCTACTACCCCTCTGTTTTATAGTGTAAGAATATTGATTTTTTTCTTGTATGTTTGACCATTCGTCTTATTTAAAAAATTATGTAAGTATCTTTTATTTTGTTTGCGACTTACTTTATCATCAAAAGTATTTTAAGAGTAAATTATTACTTTTGTATTTATATTAAATTTTTGAATAAGAGAAATGATCAAATTATAAATAAAAAAATTCAAAATTCTTACATTTTGAAACAGAGGCAGTATATACTATTTTGGTATCTCGCTCCTGTATACAGGTAGTTGCGTGTACTGTTTGAACTGGAAGGTACATCGGAGATATGGAGCTAGTAGCCATTTATGTACGAGTACTATCTATGGGCTAAAGCTAACTATTCAATGTCAACTTAATCACAGTGAATTCCAACTTCTAATAGCATCTCTAACAGTGACTAATGTATATTCCAAAACATAATTTTGGGAATTTATTCTACATACTGGTCTCCAACAGTGCCAAAAACTAGTCTTAATTTTACGTCACTCTTAATACTAACCCAAAAATGAGCTAGATTTGGAGCTATTTTAGATGTTCCCAATCACTTCAATCACGAGAATTGGCTGCAAATCAGGAACACTGCTGGAGTAAGGATCGATTTTGTGTTCAATATATTTTAGGATACACCAATACAAGATTATTGGGAATCAAATTTTAGCACTCCGTGGAGACGCATATTCCATGCACCGGACGGCCTGAAATTAACGAGCATGCATAATTACTTCACGATCTGACCGTCAGGGCGCGAGATCAAAATCAGGCCACAGAGAAAAGCCGGGACGGGTAAGGTGAGGCGGCGGTGGGCCCGAAAAAATCCCCTCCGCCTCCTCTCCGCGAATGGGGTGGCGGCACCCACGTGAGTAGGCCCCACATGCTGACACGTCCCACTCCTCCCGCTCCCCTATTTCTACCTCCCCGACTCTCCTGCTTGTCACGCTCTCGTTGGCCGATCGATCGATCCTTGCTCATCATCATCAATTCATCATCTTCTCCTCGCTGCCGACGGCCGCTCGATCCGCCATTAACGATAGAGCAAGCTGCAAATTAAAGGTCTCTCGCTCGCAGATCGAGAGTGATCGATCTCCAGCTGCAGCTAATCGAACCGGCCGGTGTTCATTCAGAGTTAAGCCTCGATCGATCGATCATTGTGAGAGATTGGTTAATCAATCGAGCTAGGTAGGTGTGCGGCCATGGACGACGACGGCGGCTCATCGTCGCCGGCTTCGTACATCAGATTGGTACGTCAATTTGTGCGGTGTTGTGGTCTGCTCTGGATCGTGGCCTGAAGGTTTGCCTCATTTGCATGAATTGTGCTTATATACGCATGCAGGTGCAGCATCTGATCGAGAAGTGCATCTGCTACAACATGAACAAGGAGGAATGCATGCAGACCCTGGAGAAGCACGCCAACATCAAGCCCGTCATCACCTCCACAGGTAATATGCATGCTCCCGTTCATCTTCATCGATCAAATCGCTATACTTAGCTTCACACATGGAGTTTATTTGTGTCGCATGCATGATCCACAGCTCTGCATATATATGCTCAAACATGTTTGGTTTCTTTCCTGCTTAAAACTGCCGCTTCCATACTTGCATTGCAACCGTGCGGTCCATGGAGATGGAGACCTAGCTAGCTACTTTTGATCAATGCATTGTTCTGTGTGCACAGAGCACGGTGCATGCATGTTTAGTTGGTTTTTGCAACCAAAGTAAAAGTACTCATATGTCCTAGTTATCTTCCTTTTTTTTATCATGGAAACGAGAAAACTCCCTTTTAAATGTTTTGCTCAATTCTGCTGTGTATACGAACAGTGTGGAAGGAGCTTGAGAAGGAGAACAGTGAGTTCTTCGCTACGTACAAGAAGGGCGGCCAAGGGGAGGAGACAGCGCAGAACAAGAGTAGTTCTTCACAGGAAGCTGCAACAGCTGGTTCCAAGAGCTCAGGCGGAGACGACGACTAGGAGCAGTGATGATCCGTTAGATGTGCATGTCTTCATGTCACTCACAAAAGTTGTGGGCTCACAAAAGTTCTGGGCTGGCTACTTCGATCTGCAGTAGAAGATCTATCAAATCGTACCTCGTACATATGCCTATATTAGTGTAACCGTTATTACGGTTGGCCCCCCCCCCAAAAAATAATTCAGATTCGGATTCGCAACTAGCCATGCACCAGCCCACCATCATCAGCCCGGCCGGTGTGCACTGTTGCATGCATCCGGAAAGATGACATGTGTACATATTCATGCGTGCGACTTGTTGCTGTCAGTAGAAAGATCGATGGATCTATCGATCGATGGTGTGCATGTGTTTCCTGTCTCGCCTTGTCTCTCCATCACGGCTAGCTAATAGCTATACGCAGCTAGCGCTCGCGCGGCGACGAAAATCTCCAAGTAAGCTAGGCGCCCAAACTCTCCGGTTAAATTTTTGGCGCGATCGCGAGTTGGACGTCTACGGTGCCAGGGCGCGCGCGGGCGCCCCGCGTGGAAAACTGGTGATCTGGTGATGGGTGTATGTTAATTTCCTCCCGACAAAACGCGCGCACTATTGACGTACTGGCGACCGTGAGCGCGACCGGGGCGATCGCGACATGCATCAACCGGCGTGAGTTTGTAGCGAGCGAGACGTACGCGTGCGCGCGCTCGTGCCGTGTCGGCCGCACAGATAGCACTAGCTACAGCCTACTGTACATGGAGTCGCTGTCGAGCGGCGCGCCTCGCGCGCCGTCTCGTGGAAACGGGCCGGCTTTTGTAGAGAGCAGAGCAAATTAAGCAAGCATAGCTAGATAGCTAGCGTGTGATGAGGCGCATGTGTGTGTGGACGTGCGAGGTCGGTGGCCCGCGGGGCGCGTGCTGGCTGGTCTAGTACGTGTACGTCTACGACCTCTACGTCTACACACGTATGTGTACTGTTGCGTGCTCGTGCCGTCGGCTGCCGCGCACCACGCGTACGCGCTGTGGTCTTCGTTCGCCCGTGCCGGCGCGCGGTACGCCGTACGCACGTTGGCGTCGTGGTCGATCGGCACTAGTTTTTCGGTACGTCGGTCGATCGGTTGGCCGCCGTACGTTTGTAGTGCGTGCTTCACATGTTTTTGTTTTTTGAACTGAAAACACAAGCAATTGCCGACGTTTATTTTTTATACATAAAAACAAGGTGTAGTGCCTATTTTTTATTGAGAAACGGGTCAAAACTTTACTATAGATGGGGTTGACCGCTTTCTTTATCAGCTTATCATCCCCACAATACGGAAGATCCGCCAGAACACTGTCAACTGAAATGTCTGATGTTGAAATAGTTTGTTCCATCGCATTCAAATTGTAATCTGAAATAGAAATGTGAATTCTCTTTAACTCTGTAACTGGGACGTGACACTGCTGATCCATTCACAGATGCGCTCGATCGACTCTTTTTTTTTTTTTTGAGAGGAAAAGTATTTCCATTACTTTGACAAAGCTGAATCGTCAGCAATTACACATAGAATATGGGGGAATGACACTCATCAAAGCATCATCATCCCACACACACTACCAAGAGCAGCTAAAGCATGTGCTACTCTGTTGCACGTTCGCTCGATCGACTCTGACAGACTGTGGACAATCCGACTAGAGATCTTATCCCTTTTAAAATCAAATCGAAAGGGTTTAATGCAACGCTTTATTGGATGTGACTGGGCCTGGGACAGCCCATCCAATATAAGAACTGGACATGTTTGCTTCCGGCCCAGCCTTGTCTGCTTACGTTTTTCTACTGTTCTCCATGTAACATATGCTGCTGAAATGCGTGCCTACGAATATATTTTCTGCAAGATATCATAATGCTGATCGAAGCATAAGCGCACTGACTAGAGATGGAATCATGGAAGAGTATATAAACGCGACATCATTGATTTATTGGTACAAGGAGATCGAAACAGACGAGATGATATATGGCAGATATAATGATGATTTTAGAGTAGTATATCAAGGAGCAGATGTCAAGTCGGCTTCTTCTGCAGCTCTGCTGCTGCTGATGCGGCTGCCCTGTTCGTCGACTTGGGCATGGGCGGTGGCCGTGAGGTGTTGATGCTGGGAACGGCTCAGTCGGGATGGGCATGAACGGCAGCTTACTCCTTTTCGACGCCGTTGCCATGGACGTCATCGCTGGAACAGCAGCAGCAGCAGATGAAGCCGCCACGGCCTGCAGGGAGGAGGTGCGCATTAGCAGCAAAATTGTCGCCGCCGCAACCACTGCAACCCACTCTGGAATCGATTGCCTCGCAACCCCGTCATCTCGAATCCAGCAATACGAATATACGATGGAGTAAAGTGATTCCCATCTCATTTCTTTTATAAGCAGGACATATCGATACTTAGGCAGTGACCCACGTAGGATTATTAATGTTGGTGTTATGATCTGCTCGGCTAATTTAGGGAAGGGAGTTATGAACTATACCATACTCTATCAAGCATGACGAGTGATAAAATGTATTTATGCATGCATGTTACTCCTGCCTAACTTGATGGACTCTTATAATAAACAAACAAGCACACATGCCTTGCAGAATGGGAGTAGATCGAAGTTTAGTAAGCACGCAAACAGAAGCCAAATGATCAGAAGACCATTACAATTAAAGCGACTGTCAGCCTGTGGTTACCAGGCATATGTCTGTTTAGAGTACAAAATGTACTAAATGAGATGATTGAGATTGCGCATTTAACAGCCAAGTATACTAGTCTACCACAACTCCACAAGTAGTTACAAGTCACAATCTACCTTGGCCTGTTGGGCACTGCCACACCCGCCACTCCAGCTTGCAGGATTCGATCTCTTACATACACGCAAGTTTTTCTGCGGTAGCTGACGAGCACCTGCTTTCTGAAACTATTGCTGCTAAACTTAAACAGTTTCAGGCTTTCATGAATTTGTATAGTAAGTAGCACTGGCTGCGGCCGGCGCCAGCCTATTTTTCATGGGACAGAGCATGCTCGGGCCGATGGGTGAACTCGTAGTCGAGGTGCACAAACGCTCGCTCGATCTCAGGCAACCGCTCAAGCTTCTCTTGCAGGGCCTCACCGATGTCATGCGCCTCTTGCAGCGGCATGTCTGACGGCAGCACGATGTCTACCTCGACGAAGTAGTGGGAGCCGAACGTGTACGCCCGCACCGTGTCAATGTGCCTCACGGCCTTGTGATGGTTCCAGCACAGGTAGGTCAGCTTCTGAAGGTATTCCGGTGAAGCTGATTGCCCAACAAGGGAGTGAACATTTTCTAGCACTGTCATTGACCATGTTCTGATAGTGTAAATTGCTAGCTGTAAACAGAAAACAGTAGTTAGTTTCCAGAAGACATTTTTTGTTTTAAAAAATAAAATAAAACAGCAGGAGCACTGCCCGCTCAAGCAAGGTAGAGAGAAATTTTGGAATACAATGGATTCTATTTTCTTAAGAAACTCCCATCTTTGAAACGTCCGGACGTTGCAAAGGCCAAGACAACACACCGAAGACGATGGAAACTACCAGAAACTATTTCAGTTGAGGAATTATTCAGAAAAACTGCAAATATTGTCCATTCTAATCCGAGTTACAGTAAGACATAGCTAATCCTTCCATTATGTTTTTTTCAAAGAAGAATAAATCATGGTGCATGGAAAATTGGCAAGGTGCAAATTACATCTAATTTTTCTTCCAAAAATAGTTTTTATTTCCAGTTAATTCCCAATCAGGATGAGATGAGGGGTGCATCGACAGGTTTATGACATAGTTAGCTTCTAGCACCAAAATAACAATTAGATTATGGTATATACTAATTCTAGTTTTATACGTTGACCGTGATGCAATAACTGAGTAAGAGAATAAACCTTTTAGCACTTACAATTATTGCACCGACAGGGTCAATCCAACCTTCGATATAAGTTGCAAGCAGTGCGGCCACAAGACCAATCATATTTGTTATGACATCAAAGAAATGATCCTGTGCATAAGCCTTCACTATTTCGTTGGTGAATGTGCGGCAATATAAAACAAGCGCAAGTTTCACCATTGTCACTGCAAGCATGATGTCCACAACCCACTTTTCTTGCTCTTTTGTCAAGCTGAACTCATCACCCTGGAGAACAAGAGAATCAGTTCGACAATCAGAAAAGGTATGCGGCAAACCACAGCAGAATTTTAAAGCGTAACAAACATCAAATTATATCAGACACTTGCCATTTCAGAGAGAAATCCTCACACAAAGTTCTGGTCAAAAGCAAAATGAGAGTATAATTTTAAGGCCAACAAACACCAACAGACTTACATCAGATACCAATGAGCGCACTGATTCTAGGATGATCTGAAGGCCCAGTGTCGCCATAACAGAGGCAAAGACAAGTATTCCCTGATGAAAAGAATATGATGCATCAGTCAACATATTGAAACTGGAAATTAAAGGTACATGATTGCCCTGAGAGAGAAAGAGAAAAAAAAAAAAGGAACTGATAAGCCCTATAATTTAATAATATTGGACTGGTGGACCTGAAATAATTTCCCTGCATAAAACAAGCATCACTCCAAATTGGCAGCCACCAGAGCAGTAAAGATATGGACAAAATAGCACTGACCTAATGGCCATAGGCACAGTGAAAATTGGGTAGCATAATTTCAAGTAACTATGCAAATCCTCAGAAGGCAAAATTTCATGTGCTCTACTTGTTTTTACTTTTCATTTTGCATAAAGAACATCACAAGGAGTAATTAGCTATGCATCACAAATAGCTGAGGTTGAATCTGTAGTAATAAATTGCATAAATTACAGTAAGAATAGCGAGAAAGGAAATTTTGCAAGTAAGTTTGTGATAGGACTCACCAATGGCTGCATACGCTTTTTCCCAATAGGATATCTGTAGGGATTTGGTGTTTGCATAGAAAATGCAGTAAACCACAAGATGAATCCTGACAACAAGTCAAGAAGAGAATCCAAAGTTGAAGCGATAATGGCAAGTGAACCACTTCTCACAGAAGCATACACTTTCGCAGCAAAAAGAACCATGTTTGCTATGTTTGATAGTCGGATGGCTAATGTCTCACTCCTAGCAACCTTCTCACGCTCTTCCTACAGGCAAATAAATTTATAGTCAGTGTGTGCACTGCAGTAGTTAAACAAATTGCCTTCCCTATAGTTACAACAGAAAGCTTATCAAACATACCTTGGACATTCCTGGAAGGAAACCACGATCAGTAAGTGTATCCATTTCATTAAAGCCCTCTAGCATTTCCACTTGCTGTTGGTAATATTCAGCAACGACGTCCTCTGGACCTTGAGCTGTAGGTAGCACCATCAATGTCGTATTAAACATCAATCAGAAAATATTATGTGCAGCACGAAAATGCCAATGACGTTAGTGGAGCATGCAGGCATAATTCTCTATAATGAAATATGCCACTTAAGGATGAACCAGAAGACTGATATATTTTTCTTTCTTTCTTTCAGGAATACACCAGCTTGTATCTCTTTGTATTAAGATGTAAAAGGTTTGGTCCATACAACCACGATCGATTCCTAGTAGTAAATTATCTTTTACTATAGATTATATTACTAAATATCGAATTAATGAATAAAATAACACTATAGCTACTATAAAGACAATAATATAAAGGAGAAAATGTGTATTTGATTTAAATTGGATTGTGGGGCCTTCAATTCAAAACCTCAACCACCAAGCTACCACAACTTTAGGCGCTACCAATCTACTCCAAGGACTGCCTACTTCTGTAGCTACTAGGAAAGCAGTGATTGACAGTAGGTGAGAAGAACAACTAGTAGTAGAACAGAGACCTGCAACACAGCCAAATGCCCCAATGATGGTATGTCAAAATGACATGATTGGAATATTTCTTCAACTTTTATGTGCAATGCAACTTTTGTCAATTAAAAGAAAACCTCTAACATTTCATTAAGGGTAAAATGATTCTGAAAAATGCACGAACTACAAGCATAAAGCCCAGCATATCATGTTTTCCGACTGTCAGACACCTTGTGACCTTGGCACTTCGTCAGTCTTATACTCCTACAAGTTAAAACTCGGCTCAGTACTAACCTCCCCTGCCCATCAAAAAGTTAAGTTTTTCTTCATGACTCTGTCCAGTGCAGTCCAAGAACAGAGCACGTGAGGACTGTCATACCCTGCCCCAGATGAGCACACCCAATAGGCCAGTGCCCAGTAGGCAACATCAGAAAGCTAAAAAAAAAAAAAGGAAACATATATACATTCCTCATTCCAACATACACCTGAAAAATACATTCCTCATTCCTATTCTTATCTCCAAAGGTTGCACACGAAGAATCTAGCTTACCACTGCCGTCAACGTCCTAATCTAATCCCCATTTTGAAAAGGACTAGTTCGCACAGCTGTTCTTACTAGTTACTAGAAACGAAAAATAAAAAGTTGCTTTTATTTATACCAAAGGCCTACACAGCCCTGCTTTTATAGAAAGCAGATAAAAAAAATAAGTTAGACTTTACTAGTACTCCAGTAGATATCTATTACAAAACGCAACTACCAAAACAAATGAACCATGTTGCCAACACACGAGAAAGTAAAACGAATGAAGCAAGCAACCAATGGACCGAGCATACGTACACACCATGACGCATGACATCGAACATATCAGGAGCAGCAACAACGAGAATGAGATGGAGGAAGAGGTGACGTCGTACCTAGGACGCCGAGGCAGTGGTCGTGAAACCCGCGGGGCGGCCTCTCCTGCTGCACCTCCGGCGGGCGGAAGCCGTCGAAGTTGAGGCGCCACGACCTCTCCGCCGTGGCGGCGGCATCGCCGCCGTTGCCGGAGCCTGCCTCGACGGCGGAGAGCAGCAGCAGCTCCTCCCCCTCCCCGGCGCTCTCACCAATCGCCGCCGCCATTCCTCAAACCCGGGAGCCCGAGCCCGAGCCCGAATCGGGGGCGACGCGACTACACTTCCTCGCGAGGAGAACACGGCGGAGGCAGTTACTACTCCGTTGGCAGTTTCGAGGAAGCGGGAGCGCATCACAAAAGAGGGCGGCGTCTCGTGAAGTCGTGATTAAAAGGGGTGAAGAGGGCGGCGGGCGAGGGAGAAAGCCGAAAGGAAGGACTTGGGGAGAGAGAGGGTTTGGTCGCGTACACCGAGCCCATAGTGGTGGTGGTCGTCAGCCGCCACGGTCTTGGTCGGTGTGACATTGTGATATGGACCGCGGGTGCACACCGTGCACTTGGCCTGGACAGGTGGAGGGGCAGGATCCGCAGGATTTGATGAGAGGATTGGGATCCCGCGATTGCGTGTCGCGCCTGCGCGATATGACACCGAGAGGATCCGGGTGCAGGCGTGCAGCAAAGAGTAGGAAACGTACTATGGGGTCCCTCCCCTCGTTTAAAACGTAATCGTTGCCGATTGTCTCTCCCCGTCTCCCGTTGTACTACCGTAGTTCCAATGAGGAAAAGAAAAAAGCTGGATGCTGATTGCGGAAGAAACGAAGATGGACTTATCAAGTGACGAACAGATGTGACGTGAACGGTTATTAGCTTTTATAGCTGATGACTGGTGACACTGCTGGTAGGAGAACATATGTTGGAGACCATAATTAATTACTTTTCTAAAGATGAACTTTCGAGGAAAAAACTACTCCAACTCAAGTAACATACAGATTTTGGGGGTAAAGAATTAAGGGATCGATTAACTAGCTAGTATGATTAATCGGGGCTGCGCATGCGCGGATGCGCCAACTTGCGATAGGGAAACAAAACGGTGTGGTTGGAGTCACCGCCTGCGTCGAGATCGCCGTAGCTTTCTTCTCCCGGGTCTAGCGGCTCAGTGCGTGCACTTCCAACACAGAATGTGTCCAAACTCGAAACAGAGGGGACCATACATACATCCCTCGTGTTTCTTCCACACAGACGACGCACACGTACCTGCCACCGCACCAGTACAGATATCCATCCACGTAGGGAGGCAGAAGAGCGCGCATGATCATGCCACCGAGAGCCACACGGTTGGGCAAGCAGGGAGCGCATGAATGCATGACGCCGGCTCGCTCTCGCCGCGACGCTGACGCCCCTCGCCGCTGGGATAAGTGGCGAGAGCAGCCGGAGTCATCCTGGGCTCCTGGCCGTGCCGATGTGGCCGGCCTTATCCGGTTATCCCTGCGTTAGCTGCCTAGCTACCAGTCTACCACAGTCCATACAGAAGGGTCGTTGTTCACGACGGTCAAAAACCAATAGCAGCAACAAGCAGGCTGCCTCTGTTCATGGATAACCGCCTCTTCGTCAGAACGTGTGACAACATCGCCCATGTCACGGGAAACGGGACCCCACTATGACTGGAGGAGCAGGAATCTCCGAACCTGGAGAATAATAACGTTCATCACGATTTAGTATATCCCACATTGATCGGGACGGATCTCAGGGAGACAGGGACCCTATTACAGATTTACAGGCAAACCACAAATCCTTTAAGAGACACGAGAAAAATAGAGTCGTGTTTGGTGGAGAATGTGAAATCACGTCATGAATTAGTCAAAAAGAAACAAATAGTACCTTGCTGAAGCACACATGTAGTAGCAGCAGTAGTGTTGTTATCTATTACAGGGTTGTTGGTTCGAAACCTGGGATCAAACCAACCAGCTGCGCCCGACTTCGAACGCGATCTTTTTCAATATGTTGATCAAAGCAAACACGACCATATGCCAGTCAACCATATATCATGTCAGGATGTGAAGTGTGGATGTTGCGGAGATCCCCGTTCCAAAGGGTTTTACAGGCTCCTTGCACTTAACAATTGCTTCGGAGATACTTGGGCTGACATAACAGGGAGCCAAATGCTCTTCCATTCAACAGGAAGCAGTAGTGCACCTTTGACCCCCGATTAGTAGGCGTCCTTGTGTCAGACTCCATGCTTGTTTATGACCAAAGTTTATCCAACACCCCATGCTTGTTTTAAGAAATAAGGTAAATCACAGGCAAAACTCACCAGTGCACTCCCCGCAAAAAAAAAAAAAAAAAAAACCTCAACAGTGCACTACTTTGACGTTTTACGGTTGGTTAGTTTCCAGGGCTAATCAGTGAACAGGCCATCACCAATTTGCACGAGATATACTGAGATTCTAAACGCACATAAAGTATTTGTAAGCATATCTCCACGCCAAACAGCCTTCCTAAAAGGGAGGAATATAATGGAGGGAGTACTGATTGCACATGAACTTCTAAACTCTCTGAAACAACAAAAAAAAAAAGAGGGTGATTTTTAAAGTAGACTTTGAAAAGGCCTACGACAAAATCAAATGGTCCTTTGTCCTGAAAATGCTACAAATAAAAAATTTCTTGATAAGTGGAATGACTGGATCCTTAGTGTGATTAGAGTAGGGAGAGTATGTGTAAAAGTGAACAACCAAAATGGTACATATTTCAATTCACATCAATGGTTAAAAAAGCTGAGGAACAGGGGCTAATTCAGGGCCTGGGTGGGGAATATTTAGAAGAAGGAATCTCAATCTTACAATATGCAGATGACACTATTTTCCTATTGGACAATGATATTGAGAGTTTTAAAAATCTCAAATTCATTATGTGTCTCTTTGAGCAACTATCTGGTTTAAAGATTAACTTCAACAAAAGTGAGCTCTTCTGTATAGGGATGGGGGATGATGAGAAAAGACATTAGTAGTATTATAACTTGCCAGCTGGGTGTATTCCCAATGAAATATCTGGGGATGCCCATAGATAAACTGAGAATCCAGAATAAAAGCTGGAAGATAATTGAAAACAAAGTTGAAAAAAGATTAAGCTGCTGGCAAGGGAAGCTTCTATCCATAGGAGGAAGGCTAATTCTAATCAATTCAAGCATGAGTAGTACCCCTCTATATATGATTTTCTTTTACAGACTCCCAAAAGAAGTTAAAAAAAGGCTAGACTTCTTTAGGGCTAGAATGCTCTGGAAGGAAAGTCAAGGAATCAAAAAATATCACTTGGTAAAGTGGGATAAGATCTGTATGCCCAAAGACCAAGGGGGACTGGGGATAATGGATTTCGAAAAAAAATGAATATTGTCCTTTTAGGGAAATGGATCTGGAAATTAGAAAATGAGGAGGGCATTTGGCAAACTCTTCAGAAAGAAAAATATCTGCATCAAAAGATAATGTCTCAAGTAAAAAAAAAAAGACCAGGGGACTCACAGTTCTGGTGTGGCTTAATGGAAATAAAAGACACCTTCTATAAGTTCTGTGATAAGAAAATTGGAAATGGGGAAAACACCCTCTTTTGGGAAGATAGCTGGCTGGGGGGTAAACCACTTAAAGAACAATTACCCAGCCTGTACAATATTTCACAGAACCCTTATGTGACTGTGGAAAAGGTGGTGACAAATAGAACTAACAATATGTGCTTTAGAAGGGTGTTGAGGGGATCAAGGCTAGAAGACTGGGGAAAAATAAAACAGACATGTTTAAGCATGCATTTGGGGGAGGAAAAGAACAGATTGATCTGGATACTAACAAAACATGGGAACTTTACCGTGAAATCCTTCTACAATGCTCTAAAACTCCAGGATGAAATTTACCCTTTTAAAAAGATCTTGAAATTCAAAATTCCTTTAAAGGTTAAAATACTCATTTGGCTGATTTTGAGAAACAACATACTAGGCATGCCCAATGGTGAATTTATGCCGTAAGTAATAAGTATCATGCAGGATTTTTATCTACATGGAAGAGAGAGATTGAGGAGAAAGAAAGAAGTTGTATGTTATTTTGCAAATGGCTTAAGAGATAGCAACTGTAAGTAATTTCACCATTGTAGCACAGCTGTCTCATACATGGTTATTTTTTAGTGCACAAATTGATCCTATTTTTAAGGACATACACTTCTATACATACAACATAACAGACAACTTATTGTATACACTGTCTCATACGTTGCACCTAGATGACGTGGCAAAAAAATACTTACAGCGTTGTTTCAACCATTGGACATGCCCTAACAAAGGAAAACCTCTTGAAAAGGGGCTGGAAGGGTAAAAATGTGAGTTGTCAATTCTGCCATAAAGGCTGAGACCACCGCACCTCTTCCTGCAATGTCCTATGGCCAGATTTGCTTGGGGTCTAATTATTTATATCTTTGGCTTGAAAAAATTGAAAATCTACAGCACCTCTTTGGAGGATGGATTGGTAGTTTTAATAAGGAAGATAGAAGACTGGTGGTAATTGTAGGATCGAAAACAAGAAGACAAACCAACTAGAGGGGGGTGAATAGTTGGAACACCTAAAACCAGTAATTTTTCGCAGAATAAAAATTACATTCCCTCTGTCGCAAGCTGGTCTGACCGCAGTGTCTAGGCCGGTCTGACCGCGTAGCCGGTCTGACCGCGCCGACGCTGGCAGTCTGACCGTCGGGGCCCTGGAACCGCCGCCAAGCACACGATATCGAAGAACTTATAGATGTAGATCAACTTTATTGCTTCAATATATGTTTACAAAGTGCAACAACGGCACTCCTCTCTCTAAATTCGACCTCAAGCCGAAACCCTAGGCTAANCCCCAAACTCCGCCGCTGAGTACATGTTGTCGTCGCCTGTCGAACCCGTCCTGCGAGGGTGCCGGTGCCACCGTCCCGCCGCATGCACTCTGTGAGGTGGTTTGGAATAAACAGAGAGAGTCGCAAGTACGTGCACGTACTTCTGGGGCGGCAACAGGCAACACAACAGTTCATGCCGGTGCGAGATTGGGTTAGAGCATCCTCAACAGCTTATGTAAAATTACTCATTCATATTATCATTTGGATGGTCATCTGATTCTCTCCATACTAGTTATCACTCTAACAGAATACCTATATTACATCTTCCATATATATATTATAATACTTTGTAACTACCTCCTCTCATATTGTTCTTGTCCTATACTCTTGAGATTGGGTGTTGAGATATGGAGTGAGGAGAGTGAAATTTTCAATTTAAAAGATGCTTTATAATTGGATGATGAAATGGAGTATCTGTTAAAACATTTTTTTTCCACATACTCTGCAGTTAAAATGTAATATGTGATAGATGAGTTGTTGGGTTTGCTTCTGACAAGGATTCTGCCATTTTGCACGGCAGTGACAGCTAGTGCTGGAGGACGGCCACGAAGCGGGTGAAATCGTCGGTGAACTTCCCAATTCCCAAAACAACAGATCATACATTCGCCCTCAGTGAAATGGAAAGAAGAAACGATGCTTAACATGAACATGACTGCAACCTGAAGATTTTTTTTTTCTTTTTACTTGTGAATCGAGAGAACAATTACACATCACGAGAAGCATGAAAACATCACGAGAAAATAATGAGACAGCATACTAAACAGGACACGAGATCGGTCTCGATCGAAGAACCGAACCACCACCCCAACCTTCTTCTGCAACTAGCCCAGGACACGCCACCGCGGTAGGAACACGCACACTGACGCACGCGCGCGGCAGGCACCAACCTCTCTTTCCTAAGCCTAAGCACCGTACTTGTAGCTGGCGATGTCCTCCGTGATCATCTCCAGGTCCCTGGAGACCACGGCCATCGACATTGCCCGCCGGTGCCGCCCCGCCTGCATCCTCGCCGGCTGCTGCTCCGTCGACGCGTCCGCCGCCGCCGGCTTCCGCTGCTCGGCGCCGCCGCCGTCCGCCGCCACGTCCTCGAGGCTGGCGAAGTTCTCCGGCAGCACGAACACGCTCTGCGACGCCCTCCTCTGGTGCCGACCGGCTCTCTGCGACATCTTGAGAAGCTCAAGCTAACAGCTGACAGCAGCAACAACGAAATCCCACACCGTTAGCGCTGTCGTTGCTTTGCTACACGCTTTAGCGAATGGAGGAGGCAGCCGTTATATATAGGCCAACTCATGCACACGGAAAATTTGTTTGTTTAATTTTTCCCATTGATTGATTATGTCCATTACTATTGCTGATCTACTGGTACAATTGTAACTTGTAAATAAATTCGTGTGCATTGACTTGTATGCGTTGCATCCATGTGAAAATGTACTCCCTTTGATTAGGGCTCGATTAATTTGGAGATTAAATAAGTCGACCTGATTGCTGAAATGGCACGGTTGCTCTTGCTGATTTGGCGCTCGATCGTCTCGCACCTTGCTAGCTAGGTGTAGGATCGAATATAATAAGTAAACCTACTAGAGGGGGGTGAATAGTAGGTATTGACAGCGGAAGTTTAATTTTCGAATTCAAAAAACAGATTAATAGAGTATCAGAAAAAAATAGATTGCGTAAAAACCAATCGTTGGATCTGTCCCAAATTTGGTAAGAATAAACTAGAAGATATAAGGAACAACTCCACCGAACGGATTTACAAAATAATGTACGGTTAAAAAGTTATAATCCTCGCAATCTAGCTATCTCAGAATTTCAGCAAAACGAACAAAATCAATTCAAACAACTTACGTGATTGGAAACGTCTTGATGATTGAATATGATATTTATTGCTGAAATATATTGTCACGAGGTGCAACCAAAGCACCCTTACAAAAACCCTAAAATAAAGAGCACTCAAATATCTCAATTGTGGCTTACCCTCTAGGCTAGACCCAATTCCTAATAGGAATAGGACTCTATTACAATTTCCTAAAAAGAAAATTTCCTTTTCTTTTTATTCAAAACCGCAGTCGCAGCTGAACCAAAACTGTATCGGACTCTGCATATACTGTCGTACACCGAATCCCCATCCATCGGTCTTACGTACACGTATATGCATATCAACCAAGCCAACCAATCAGGCAGCTCCGTACAGCATCCATCTCTCCATGAGCCAAGTCATCGACTTGTACTCCACGATCGATCCATTCATACACACGTATGCACAAACCATCACCATGTACGCTGCCTTGCACGTAGACCAGCACCGAGCCAAGCATCAATACCATGCATGCACGTACACATGCTTACATCCGTGTACAGTACCCCAAGTACTGTAGCACCTCAATTCTTCTC
>CM002476.1:26569800-26696215 GCA_000325765.3 Leersia perrieri
ATCTTTCGTCAACCTCGTCACCCGGCATCCTCGATTGCTTCGGACCTCTACTCCTCCCTGAGTATAGTCTCGATCCCACCGTTGACCTAAGTTAACCCCAAGACATCTGACTCTAGTCCAATCTTATCACATGATCTCCCGACTGCTCCAGACCCCGGTTCCTCTCTGAACGAGTCCCAGTCCTCGTCATTGACCAAGCCTTGACCTCGAGTCACCTATATACAGTAGACAAAACAACCGTTTCTGGGCACAGATATCGCAACCTGACCCACATCAGTCACACGCACCCACACCACATCCACGAATATTCCAAACCAATTTTATTTAATTTATTATTTATAAAGCCAATTTATTCATCATAAAATATTAATCAAAACCTTAATGTTAGGATCTACTGGGCTAGAGCGTGCGCCGTGTGGTGTGATCGGTTCTGCCTGATCAAGCGATCAACTTGGGTCCTAAACTGAAGCCAACTTGGCACGTACTGTTAATTGTGGTAGTTGACTTGGTTGGTGAGCGCAGGGTTTTTATCCATTTCTGTACGTGTACGATGTCGCTACGAAGCTTCCTAGAGAGTAAATATATGGTATTCGTGAGGCGTATGTACAGGAATCTCAGGACCGAGCTCGCCATTTTTATTGTGGTAATGCTTAAGCTCATGAATCATTCTGACATTATCAGCAGAGAACCACGTGCAACCCGAAGTAAGAATCAACCCAACAGAATCAATCACGTAGTACTGACATGATCGATCACAAAATGAAACATGACAGTACGGATGCCCTGATTAAGTGATTAATCATGGAGTTTTCTAATAACACTTGCAAGAAATTTCCTCGCAATACTATGTCCATGCATAATAGTTCTACTAGTAGTGCATAACTGCATACAGGATTGTGCTGTTACGCCCACAAATTGTAGTTAAGGAATTATCAATTAGTTGATCCAATATTTTTTTCAATAGTTCGTGCTTATCGCAATGGAATATTTTCATTTTATATTTAAGAAGCACATCGCTCTGTTTTGTAGGTGCTACAACCTGATCAAGCTGGCTGTACATGCGTGTGTAAAGAAAGAAAAAGAAAAAGGAAGTTGTTAACTGTCAAAGAAAGCACCATGCATGTTAGTAGATTCCAAATTCCTAGCTCAATCCAGCCTCACATGGGCGGTACACATGGGTTGATCCCCCATGCTACCATGCATGCATGCAATACAATATCATTGGGACCCGGGCGTCCACTCGTGTGCATCTCCAACAAATTTGCTGCAAGTCGCCAAACGAGTTAAACAGAGTAATGTGCATAAAACGTTTATGCTACTCGTTCCACCAAAAAGCTTTGTTTGAAATGCGGACGTGGGAACTGAATTGTTAGGAATAATATTGCTTGGTTTGAGACTTTTGAGTATGCCGATGATCAAAATTGTGATCGAGTCGAAATGACAGGTTCATCTACTTCTGATGTTCAGGACTGTAGTGATATTCTTCTGCCATGCATCCATAATAATCGGACTAGGACCAGTGTTTTATATTATTGAACGGGTTTTATAATAATTGGACATGGGGTCGGCCAGCTTTCTAGCAGCATCGTCCCGGACAGGAGTTGTTAGCCAATAGGCATGGTGGCTATGTGCTTTTCACGGTGGTTGATGGCTCGTAAGGTCAGCTTTCGTGGCGATGGCCCGTGAGGACGGCTCGACCTATCAGTGAATTGAGCTCTCAGCAATTGACTGGAGGCACAGAGGTTTATTGCAATACTCCAGGGTGAAAACTCTGATCCAACTTGGACTCAGCAATATCGTCGGTTGTTTGTCATCTCCTTGTTAAAGGTGTTGGATGAAAATCGCGGTCTATTTTTAGGTGACAGTGGCGGATAAGCGACGGTTCCTTCTTGAAGGCATTGTTCTGGAGTAGGTGTCTATCCATCTGTATTCTTTGTCAATTGTAATTTGAGAGTTGATTGTTGCAAGACAACATGATATGTTCATGTTTGTCTTAGGTTTTTTTCTACTTTTTATTTTTGGCTGTGTGCATTTTTAATTGGTGCAGAGGACGGGTGTAATTTCATTTATTAATGAAGTTCTTTCCATTATCTTAAAAAAATTACCGTAAATTATCTACCGACTATAATAATAATAAAATTGAATATTTTAGAAACAAAATGGATATTTTATGAACACGAGATGAACATGAGCCACCAATTTCATTAGATCCAAAGTCAAAATATATTACTATTACACTAAGTTAGTAGGTGTAGTAGAAGCGTATTGTAAGAATTTTTTTGCCCAATTTTTTTTACTACACCACTCAAGTAGCTTCAACCAAGTGTCTAAGCAACACACCATTTGTCCCATAAAAAACAAACTTCTAACTATTAATCTAGACATAGACTATGTTAGTTTTTTAAACATGGGTAAAATAATCATGTGAGTAAGTTGAAAAGAATATGACAGGTAAACATTTTGTCAGTCTAGTTCCTACTGTGGAATTGAAAATTGCCTCCTTAATTTGTCATTCTGAGACGTGCTTGGGAATTCACATAATGTGGATGCTTACAAGCTTTTAGGCTCAACGCGTCGTGTTTGGTTGCATTACCACGGCTGCGCCACAGCCAGTCTGAACAATACTCTTGTGTCCGCACAACAACATAACGGTTGCAGCATGCAGCCGAACGTGGTGATAGCATATCGTTGCTTTGCTACAACGACAATGACCGCTTGACACCAGTACTCGGTAGTGCCAACCAACAGCGCTCGCGGCGACACATTGATGTACTGCACTCTTTCCCTCTCTCGGGCATTGACAAATGTGTGTTTCGCCATCGGTCACAATTGACAACCATGTCACCTGGTTTCATAGGCCGGCGACGACATAAGACATACCAGAGCAGACGTCCTATATTAACATCTCCTTCGCCCGATTTGAATGGATAGCGCGTGTGATACTACAAACTCCATCCTCTATTTGATCCTGATGGGGAGGAGCCGTATATGTGATTCTCTTTTTGCATTACTATAGATTTGTAAAAGCCTAGGGACCAAAATATATAAAATGGATCAGGGATAAGATATGATTGGGTTGGCAATGAGAAAACAAACCAAGACACAGACAATGATAACAGAATAAGACGCTTATACCTAGTGGACTAGTGGTAGGGATGAAAACAAATGAAAATTTCTGATTATACCGACTATCATTTACCGGTTATTTTATTTGTTTTCGATATAGTCTAGAAATGATACAGAAATAGTATTGGTCTTTTCCAAGTTCCAACCATTTAGGTTGTATAATATTTTCATGCGGAATTTCCAAAGAAATTATCCGATAATATCGACAACCCATCCAAATATTAAAGGGTTCATTTAAAAACTTAACTATGAATCTTGTGTGTTGTCATTGTTGATACTATAATATCACTGAGAAGTACTAAAATTAGTTACATTACTGCTTTAATATTTACTAATATATGTATTTGACATTAGTTTGTAATGTAAATATGGTTGTGTCTACCTTATCCATGTGATACATTGCTTCCGAGAGACTATTTTGATAATCCTATTTCAATGTTTTTTGATGTTTCAAAATTCTGACCATTAGAGTTTTCTACTATATTGTCCGATTCCATTCTCGGGAGAAACATATGAATAACAGAAATGCTGAAGACTTTCTTCCAACCGTTTTCATTCCTCTATCTAGCGGTACAAAACAGGGACCCAAATAGAAAACTCCGTATCTTCTACTTTCTCCGTTCCAAAATAAACGTATTTCGAGGTTTGAATCTGAACCGTTTATTTTGGGACGAAGGAGTAAACAAGTATACACAGTAACAGATGGACTGGATTGAAAAAGAGCCCATCGCATGGGCCGAACACCATCCAGTGATTTATCCGGAGCCCAAGCCTAACTACGCGCCGCAGATCTGACGGTCAGTAACGCATCGTTCTCACCATCGTTCACATGACCGTACAACCGGCCGGTCGCTGCGGCCGGCGGCGACAAGCTAGGGATTTGGCCGCGGCGGCGGGCGCCGCCATGGAAGGTGGGGAGACTAGCCTCGCCCTCACCCTGCCGGAATCCCCGAGGTTGTCCTTCCGCGGGGCATCGCGGCTCGGGGGAGCCTCTTTAGCCGTACGCCGCGCGCGTACCAGATGCCGCTCAAGTAAGCCGGCGTGCATCTCGTTGGCTGCTGGGTGCTTCAGGAAACAGTCTAGACGCCCGGAGGAGAACGGTGGCTTTGATGTAAAAAGGGGATGACATGAACGGCGCCCGGCAGAAGCTCGCATGGAGGTTCTGAGACCCGGGACCCGGCCGCACCGCATTGGTCATTCCTAAGAAGCGTGGAGCTGCTGGAGTGCTGGTAATTGCAATGTTATTCTTATCTCGCTTTTCTGTGTTTCGAGTTCATATCTGGTAAATGCAACCATCTTTTTGCTGCATTTGATTGTGAAGCCAATATAATGTCGTCAGGATAATCCCTAGAATCAAATCCAACTGTAGAATCATAGTCTTTCCATGTTCTTTTGGTATCAAAGGTTTCAAACTCACAAGAACTACTGGCATATTGTCATAAATTTTGACACGTATGTCTGTAGGCCTGCATGTTTTATGCTTCGGAGTTTAGGCATGCTCATTCACTTATGTCTATGGATCTATGTAAACTTTGTTAGGTTAGCACCTAGCTGATGCTTTTGAACTGTGCCGAAAATTTTGATTCTTGTAATTGTGCCGAAAATTTTGATTCTTGTAATTGATTGGCAAATGATCAGGATTCAGGACATCACTGATAATACATCAAAACGAAGTTGGGATACTTTCGTTTTAGACAAAGGAACTGTCATAAGTGAGATGTATAAACATTAAAGATAGCTAGCCCCATTTTACAATTGCTCTTCAAATTAAAAATTCCAGAAAAAATGATGTTCAAATTAGAGGTCCAATAAACTCGAATAACAGTTAAAGTAGGATACTAGTTTTGGACCGCTCCTAACATATCATGGAAATAGAAACATGAGTCCAAAACCAAACCAAGATACTTTATCTGGGATGTCTTGGTAGTATCAACATTTTGAAGAGAAAA
This sequence comes from Leersia perrieri, assembly GCA_000325765.3. Classification (NCBI taxonomy): domain Eukaryota; kingdom Viridiplantae; phylum Streptophyta; class Magnoliopsida; order Poales; family Poaceae; genus Leersia; species Leersia perrieri. Next base: position 26,574,876 of record CM002476.1, read on the forward strand.
TAAGGCACCATATGGAAATGGAATTCAGGATCGTGATTCTTGCAAATTCATGCATTGTAAAGAACAGTGAAACGAATGAGGATCAACCTTAAAATATGCAGACACTAGTTCACCAAGACAATACCATTTGTTAAGTTCTGGAATATGTGCCTTCGGATTAGGAGCACTGCTGAAGTCTCTGCTGTTCCATGGCAGAACTGGTTGAGTTATTTAATCAGTTCGTTTCAGTGACCCAGCAGAAGTCTTATCAACTAAAGTTTGATGTCATGTGCAGAGGTGGTACTGCCGTGATCAGTGTGGATTCTGGTTTCATTTCTATTAATAGAAATGGGATGGTCTGCCGTGCATGCGTTTACTGTTCACAGCAGGGTTAGTTTGTTAGTTGTTTTCTTAATAGAGATAAGATAGATTTGTTAGTTGTTTTCTTAGTCTTAGGGATAGGTTTTCTAAAGGTCAAGTCACCATATATATATGGTGACTTGACCTTTAGAAAACCTATCCCTAAGACTAAGAAAACAACTAACAAATCTATCTTATCTCTATTAAGAAAACAACTAACAAACTAACCCTGCTGTGAACAGTAAACGCATGCACGGCAGACCATCCCATTTCTATTAATAGAAATGAAACCAGAATCCACACTGATCACGGCAGTACCACCTCTGCACATGACATCAAACTTTAGTTGATAAGACTTCTGCTGGGTCACTGAAACGAACTGATTAAATAACTCAACCAGTTCTGCCATGGAACAGCAGAGACTTCAGCAGTGCTCCTAATCCGAAGGCACATATTCCAGAACTTAACAAATGGTATTGTCTTGGTGAACTAGTGTCTGCATATTTTAAGGTTGATCCTCATTCGTTTCACTGTTCTTTACAATGCATGAATTTGCAAGAATCACGATCCTGAATTCCATTTCCATATGGTGCCTTATTTTCTCTTCAAAATGTTGATACTACCAAGACATCCCAGATAAAGTATCTTGGTTTGGTTTTGGACTCATGTTTCTATTTCCATGATATGTTAGGAGCGGTCCAAAACTAGTATCCTACTTTAACTGTTATTCGAGTTTATTGGACCTCTAATTTGAACATCATTTTTTCTGGAATTTTTAATTTGAAGAGCAATTGTAAAATGGGGCTAGCTATCTTTAATGTTTATACATCTCACTTATGACAGTTCCTTTGTCTAAAACGAAAGTATCCCAACTTCGTTTTGATGTATTATCAGTGATGTCCTGAATCCTGATCATTTGCCAATCAATTACAAGAATCAAAATTTTCGGCACANATAGATGGGGATTGTGTCATGTTTTCATTAAGCAAGGAATAGATCAAAGGTCCTAGGTTCTCCTCTATCCCTGCCCTTGTGGTGCGGCCGCTGGGCATCAGCATGGTTGCGCTGCTAGAAATCTGGGCCATATATAGTATGCACATAACATTAGCACTTAACACATTAAACTTCATATCACTGAGCCGCAGTTTCACAGACCATATCACCATAAGACTAAAATAGCGTTGTAACTAGGACCATGAAGTCAATTTTGTGTCTACAAGCCCCTGAATTAATCCTGTTCAATCAATTATGGAAACTCTGTTACTATATCTAAGATAACTTTTGTACTAATACGATTCTAAAGATCTTAGTATGAAATCTTATTTAACACATTGTGCAAGTATAGCAGTATTATATCCTCTTCTGCTGGGGCTTTGCAATTCCCAGATAACATAACAGTAACCAAACACTCACTTGAGTTTTCCAACTAAAGTATGCAGAAAAGATGACAGGTCAAGTACTAGTTCGCCACAAAAGATACAGTAGACTCCACAAGGAGAGCACTAGTTCTGATTATTACTATTGCAAAACAGAAGAACTGATACATTATGATCCATTCAATCAATAGAAATCCGGGAATAGACACTCCATTACCATCTTTGCATCGAGATGGAGAAGGAAGGCCTGCCAAAGTTGTTTAGTTGCCCTACATGGCCTAGCACCTGCCTAGAGGCTAGAGGATATCCGATCTCCGTAGCACCTGTTGTTGAGGCGTCGTCGATCTTCAACACCACCGTGAAGCTAAGAGGTAGTGAGAAACTGAGAGCACTGCATGGGCTTCATGCAGGCAGCGGTGTCAGGCCATTGTTGGGGTAGAGAGGAATCCAGGAGAAGGGTCCTCCATGGAAGATGCTGTGTTTGGTTACATTTATAGAGAATATATGAGGTTTCTATCATAAAGTGGAAGCTTAGGTGGTGGAGTGCCTTTTTGCAGACCGAAATGAGGTATCTTCCTTAGCATATTCCATAGCATGTGGAAACTTCTTTTTTCTGTTCTATGCTTTGATTTGCTTTGGAGTTTTTCAAAGTATATTCCATGCTTTTGTGTGGCTTTTGGGGCCTATAGGTTTTATGAATAATAATTTAGATGATGAACACTCTCTGGATGTATTTGGGTGGCTTGACAAAGCATGGGATGGAAAGTTGTTTTTGGTGGTGATCACCCAGAGCAAATCTTGCGTCATAGACCTACTTAGCAGCTGAAGAGTTTTGGTTTGTATTGCATTGTGCCTGTCAGATCAGTGCTGTATTTGATGCACTGTTATCATTTATACATGAAATGAAATACAAGAACCATATCCAGATCGCAGAACAAATTATTTTTCCATCAAAAAAGGGTGAGCTTTTATAAGAACTATATTTATTGCCTTGTGGTGCCCTGCTGTTTGACAATGTGAATTGGTGCGAGACACTGGCATCTGATCTGGCCCGGGCCTGTGTGGCTGTTGTAATCGAACTTGACTAGGGCCTTTCTGGCTGTTGTAATCGAACTAGACTAGGCCATGTGGGCTTTATGCCTGCTTTGGTCTGTAATGCAGATAAACAAACAGAGAATCACACAGAGTCCGCAGCGCTCCCACCCAGGGGCCTTAACACACTAATATGATACTGTGATGTCCATGTATACTTATAGACTTTGGTTCTAACTGATTAGTTGCAAGGCACAGATCGCCCGATACATTTCGTGAGAAAAAAAAATGGTATGCTAATGCGCGTTGGTGTATACAGGGGATTAGCCGGATCTCTTTGCTTCTCCCCTTCTCTAATTCTGTTCCGCTCATGCCACCAGTTCACAATAAATTCGAGGCAAAGCAGGTCAATTATTAGTATAATCATAGAAGACGAAATTTATCCCTCTTAACTTTGATGCTAGTATATTAAGTTGCATGCACCAAGGTGACCCAAAATTTAAACTATATGAAAGACAATTCACTCACACTTCATCGTTCTGATTTAATTATTTTATTTCGCACATAATTGATTTCTTGCAAATTGATTGCTTTTTTTTCTACTTCCAGTTTCAAAATTGTTATTGTAGAACTGAAATCTTACACAAATATAGTTTCTGATATCCTTTTTATTTTATTTGGAATTTAATTTGTAATATTAGGCATTTTTTAGTGTGAATTACCATGAAAGTTTGATCCCACAATAATTGCGACTAACCAGTATATGTGTACAGTGGTACAAAACTACAAATAGACAGATGGTGAAATGGTCTCAAAAAAATAATATTGCATCTAATTAAAGTATTCCCTCTGGTCGTAAACTTTTAAAACTCAAACTATCAATTTTAATTGGAATATATTTATAAAATATAATTTATTGTGATATTATGATAGTACTTGGAGGTGAAGCTAGCTAACCATAAAATTTCTTTGGCTAAAATGTCAAAATATGTATGACCCGGAGGGGGCACAACAATGTTCTACGACTCGCTGGCAACTCAACTACACATATTTGTCAGAGTTGAAGCGTGGTTGTTGCGCCACAACCAACGTCAGAAATGTGCAGTGGAGGAAAAAGAAAGGTAGACTAGCTAACTTTCATTAATTTATCGTTATTTACAACAAAATGCATGAGTTCATCTTTGAGTTCCTTCACAACTACCCTGGCGTTTGAGAAGTATCTAACAAATACCAGGAGATAGAACCCAAAAATTTACTGCTAGCAAATCTACAAAATGTAAAAAAAAAGAGTATACAAATGGAAAATCAACGGTATATTTTATCAAGAAACAAAGGAATAATTGGCAGCAACTCAGTCTATCATGCAATAATTTATGTGCAATTCAACGGATCGATCAGGCTCAAAGGAAACAATCCAACATGGCGAGCGCCTTGTGTACGCCCCCCTGCCCGGCGGCGCCGCCGAGCTGACCCACCACGTTTCGGCACTTGGCGCAGTTCTCCGACGGCGTGAGGTTCAGGTCAAGGCAGACCCCGCCGCCGTCACACGCCTTAACGTTCACTGCCGGCGCCGCCTTGACGACATCGGCGTTCCCCGTCGTTGCCGTCGCCTCGGCCTCCGCGCGGTGGCGCCGCATGTGCCCGCCGAGCGCCTGCCCGATCGGGAACTCGAGCCCGCACACGGGGCACTCGTGCACCCTCGGTTTCGCCGGCTGCTGCGGCTGCGCCGGATGCCTCCCGAGGCAGAGCCCCGCGTCGTCGCCTGCAACAAGCGCGCCGTGCCGATGCTGTTGCTGCTGCCTCGGCCGCTTGTGGCTGGCGCGGTGGCCACCGAGCGCCTGGAACGTCGGGAACTGACGGTTGCACGTCTTGCACTCGAACACGCGCGCGTCGTGCGGCGCCGCGGCGGCGCGCACCGCAACCGGATGCGCGACCATGCCGTGGTGGTGGCTCTGCTGCGATGCAAGGAGCATCAGCACGCGGGCCGTGTCAACGCTGCCGATTATCTCCTGCATCTCCCACATACTCCTGCTCCTTTTGCTCATGGCTGGTTAGCTACGTACCAAAAGCGCGCTGATCGATCGATCGGCTAGCAAAACGTCGCTGGTCGAATCTATATGTTTCTAGGCCTGCACTGTGTGACAATATTTGCACATCTGTTGCGCGTATGACAATATATAGAGAACAGAAAAGCTGCAACTTGGGGGTTAGGTGTACGTAAGAAATGGGATCGAGTTAGCACGATACGACGACGAACAACGGCCCGGCAGGTTTGCTTCTAGACATATGTGCATGTTTACTTTTCCAACCGTTTGACCACGAGAGAGTGAATTGATTAATTACTGGCTTACTAGTAGTAAGTACTGGAAGTACTAATAGTACGTACTCATCTTGTTTGAGTACAACTGGCTAGTTAGTCAACATGTGTGTGTGCATGCATGTTTGTGTGGTGACGAGCTGAACTGCTGTCTCTTGTCGATCTAGAGAGACTGCGCGCGCGCGCGCGACAACCACTCGTTCGATGGGGATGGCGGTTGCGACTGACGTCGCGCGGCGATGCGTCTCGATCGTGCAATTCGCCATGTTTTCTTGCCCCAATTCGCGGCGTCTCCTCGACGTCGCGTGCGCGCGTGGCCTGCCCGCCGGTCGTTCAGTTCGAGCGTGCACTGAAGCAGAGCTAGCACACGGGTTTCAGTATTTCACACGTACCTGATCAGCTGGTGGCTGACGAATGCATGCTACGGCCGTTTTCATTTATTGGACTGACTGGCTAGCAGAATTAGCACGGATACGATCGATCATCGGCCTCGGTCACTTGATCATCTAGAACGATCGACTGAACGAGCTGATCGATCGATGGCGTGCCGGCATGGCCGTTGCCTGTGATGATCGGTCTATCAAGGAAGGAAGAAGTTCTTCTGTACGTACAAAATGTGATCGAAGTCATCGAACACGATCAAGCTGGATTCTGAAAAAGAAAAGCTTTAAAAATCTTCGGCAGTACTGTACTAGTATACTGTTTATTAAAAGACGGCATAATCTACTCTTGATTGATAATTAGTTAGCTATTTGACACGGCAATGTTCACGCCTCGTTACCTGCAAATTTCTTGACTAGAACACCTGCTAGTCTTTTTTTTTTCTTTGTGATGAACTACTGGAATACTTTGTATGATGATTATTTTGACAGCTTTGCATTGGCTAGCTAAAGTCTAATGCCAATCCGTGTTAGCTCACGCTGATCTAATAAGCTAGATTTACCAAGGAATTCAAATTATACCAGGTTCTTAAACTTTTGGAACTTGCGAAGATTATTGTGGTGAGCACACCTAACTTCAGAGGAAACTGCGTAGTTACGCTTTTAACAGTTCAGAAATGAGAGCTGAGTTCGGTGATGCAGTGGTAGTTTGGTGGACTGCAGTCCAGGTCTTGGCGGCAAAACGATTTGACTGGTTACCGTGGTATGCATTTTGTTTGGATGGCTGGGCCCATCCAATGATTCAGTTAATGCCTTTCTGGACACTTAACGCAGTCTACGCTTTTAATTTGTCCACCTGTTGATAGGTGAGAACAGCAAAGGCCACAAGAAGAACATATCTATGGAACTACTCCCCCGTCAGTCCTTGACATTATCACATATTACTACTACTTGTCGATGGTCAAATTAAGTTTTAGAAGCTTGACTGGACGTGTTTCTAAAATGATACTCCAAAGGAACCCTATTGCCTAAACTTGATAAAGAAAAAAGAGAGATCATCTTAACTAGATGATGAACTCGCAAGATTGGTCAAATAGTCAATACACATGCATGTCTTGAGCAGGGACTACTTCCTTTTTTCTTACAAAAAAAAAAAATCGGTCAGGCCTCAAAGCTTTTTTTTTTTTTTGGGCAGCACATATAGAATGATCACTAGCATGCACGCAGGACTCATGCTTGCAGGAGTCCTTGTCACACCTACCATTTGTTCCTGAATCCTGCATATTTTTTTCAACACAAACATCACGAGTAGTGAGTACCATGTTCTAACCCCAGAACAAAATCTTGGACTCAGACTGACCGACTCAACAACACACATCAATGTGCGGCACGATTTCACCAAACGTGTTCTTTGAAATTCTGCAGCTGTTGTACTACAGCACTAATAATAATTAGCTCCCCCTTTTTTATATAAAAAAACTCAAGCCAGTTAAGTGCTGAAACCTGAAGAGATAAGGATACTAGCTAGGTCGTCATGCATATGTTGTGTATATGCCATTATGCCTGCACGATCAAATGAGTGCAAAAAGGTCAATTCGGCATATTTAATCAGACGACTTATATGAACATGATAGTGGCTCAGGTGTCTGCGTTCCTCTAATTCCAAGGTCTAGTTGCTTCTAGCTGATGGAATTTGCAACTCAAAATGTCTAAGAAAATTAGGTCATACTGCTGGACCGATTTGCTATAGAAGCACACCCACGGACTAACTGCACGGTAATTGACCAGTACCAGATTGGAACGTACGAGGCGAAAAATAGAGAAATTGATCGTGCACGACTTAAATCATATTGGGAAAGTTCCGACGTGTCAATTGGAATTAATGGGTGATCATTTTTCGGTGTTGCAATAATTTGTCAAAATGATGGATTTTAAGATTTAGACCATTTCTAATACCGGCCAGCACAAAACACTCTTAATGCCGTTAACCACAGTTGCAAATGAATCAGTGTTAATTTGTGTTTTCTGTGGTAGCTTTTTACTTAAGATGGTGCGAACCGGGAGGTCTAACTTGTTCACTTATAGCCAATATGTATAATAGGTAAGCTATAAGATTGGCTATAGTTTTTTTATTCTATCTCTTTTTCTCACATATATTTGTCTTGTAGTATGTGTAAAACTAGCTTTTGCATGTTAGCCAACCTCCCTCATTTTTTATTGTCTCTTTTTTCCACATAAGCTTATAGCCGACTTACCACGCACTATTAAACTTGCTCTAAGGGCAGTTTCAATCCTTCATCCTTCATGTAGGATGATGTCTATAGAATTAATTACGAGATGTGGCAAGAGAATTACTGAGAAGAGATAGAAAAAGATGAAGAAACCATTTCTCATGCAAGACACTAGCTTTACACAAGGAGAGAGAAGATAGATGGTTGGATGAGATTTTATATTAAAGAAACTATCCATTAAAGACATAGTTTCTATAGGTAGTGTCCATGCGACATGGTGAGTATGGAAACTATTGATAGTTTCTTGGGTTGGATTGCCCTAAAAAACTATACAAATAAGAAAGGTACTCATAATGTTTTCTCAAGAACAGTACTCCCTTCGTCTTTTAATATAAGGCTTTCTTTTTTCCCGCAAAGTCAATGTTTGAAAATAACGATTAATAGTTAAACTAACAATATTGATGTATTGTGTTATGTATGTGACATCATTAGATTTGTATTTGAATGTGTTTTCATATGATGTAAATTTTACAGTTTTTGATAATTTCTTATGGAATGAATTAATGGTCAAAATAAAGTATTGTAGATTGTGTATAATTAAAATATGTGTATTTAAGGACAGAGGGAGTAATTTTTCTTTTTTAGTACTTAAATGGAAAATAATAGGGATCAGACGTCCAGAGCGAAGCGGATGATGACCAACCACATGCCCAACGCTCTCTCTCCATCTCTTTTTCCTCATGCTAGCACTAGTACTACACTGGCACGTTGCACATTGCATGTCTACATGTAAGGTATTAAGTTTTTTTAGCACGACTGAAAACGAATTTTTCTCCTAGACAATGCATCCGATTTGCGTTTTGATTATATCATTGCATTCATTGTAATTAGATCTTTTAAAAAAAGATCACACATGAATATGTTTTAATGAATAATAAATATATGTTTCAACCGTTAAAATTAGATGTTTCACATGTTAAAAGATAATGTTTCAACTACGACTTAACTTTGTTGCACATTTTAAAGTTTTTTGTTGCAATGTATATTTTTTAATGTTTCACATGGTACTACTAAGATGTTTTAATGTGTTTTTTTATGTTTTAATATTTTATTTACAAATGTTGTATGTGGTATTCTTGGGATGTTTCGACAAGTATATTTTGATGTTTCAAACTGTTACAGTTCAATGTTTCATGTATGATATAAAAATGTTCCACTTAGTATTATTAGAAATATAATCATGTGACATCACGTTGTAAAGATTTAAATGCAACAATGCAACGGTGCAATCGGATCGTCAATTGGATCACTAATTTGAAAGATAAATTAGTTTAAATATTTGAAAATCTTGCTAGAGGAGAAAGAGAGGAGATAACTATATTATCTAACCCTTTGCATTATCCCAGTACTAACATAGACAACGTGTGCATGAGGGAGCTAGAGGAAGTCAGACATCAGCTTGCAAGCTAGCTTGGGGAGGGCGTCCGATAAATTAGTCCGGAACGGACGTCCGGACGCTAGTAGCGTCGTTCATTGAAATCTCAGAGTCAGTGGCATCGTGTGCATAGATGCGTAAATCTATACTCCTTTCCTTTTCTCATGCTTAATTAGACAGGACTTTTGATGCATTTCAAAAAATTTTCTTGCAATAGGATATCGTTATTTAGTTCACATGTGTTTTACCAACGCACACTTTCATCCAAAAAAAACCTTTATCTAAAGACTTACATTCGAAAACATTCACCTAGAAATTTCTATACTGTGAGGAATATATAGAGACAACAAAGACACGGATTCGCGTGGAGAACCCTTACGAAAAAAAACTATAGGCACCAACCGACAATAAGTCAATGACAATATCAAGGAGTTAATACAAGCACAACGCAAGGAATACACTGCAACATTGCACCTTACAGTACGGCTTAGGGCAAACCTAACAGCGTCAACAGTAAAAGACTTAAGTCTAAAAAAAACAGCACAAGACTTGAAGACTTAATAAAAAAAACTAGTACAACCTAAATACATAATATGTTAAAACTTGGTCACATCTCTAACATATACAGTAAGCATGCGTTGGGAAAACACACGTGTGACCAATAGCAATTCGGCTTGCAATATAAACCCTGCTTTCTAGACATGGGCCCTGAGCCCCTCAGCATCGATGTACACAGCGTACGAACACACCTGTTGCAAAGGCTTCACACGGTGAATCGGTGATCTGGTCCATAACGTACGTAGGACAAGTAAGTCAACAATTGCAGATGGAATGTACGCACCATACGATGTGGACTTTGGAATTGGTATCGAATTTATCGGCTGCAACTTAATCAAACATGCATGCAACTTGAATCAAACAATCACTCAACTCGATCGATGGATGGCCAAAGGAGTATCAGAATATGCATGCAGATGATGGCTAATCGCCAGCATAGATGTATGGTTCAGTGTATCAGGGTGCTGACTCCTAAATCCGGCAAGTCAGAAAAATATAACTATACGTGCAGAATGGTAGATGTGTTTGTCTCTCTTCCATGTTTAAGCTGCGTTGCTTTGCTGGCTCTTCACTGAGTCAAAGCAGATGAAGGAATGTGTCTCTGTCAGAATATGCAAGTAAATGCTAACAACTGAAGGTTCATCCAGAAGAAATCAAATGACGATTTCTGCGTATGTGATTTCATCATAGATGACATAGCACTACCAAGGTCAGTTTTTTTTATGCCTTTTCACATCTAGTAGCTAGGTCGCACACCATACGAATGCATGCTTCCTTAGTTTTAGTAGTACAGTGCACCTTGCTTCACGTTGATGTTTTCTAGGCATGGTGTTATCTAGTAAACGATATTGTTTTCTACTCAGTCTGTCCTATAAAAAACTAACATATGCCTATTCTGATGTATGACTCTACAAATACAGGAAACCAAATGTGCAAAACTGTAGGTTCACCAGGTATTGGCAATGTGTAGTGGACTAGTGGATGACATGAAACTAGTGACAGGCTTACAGCTGCAGTTTCAGTTTTAGTCATGTCAAAGATGCTTCATTTATTTTAGTTTTTTTAGAGATATTTTTCTCCATGCTAATCTTTTGTGGATATGAAACACTGGAATTTTTCTGCACCTACTTGTTAATTTCTTCGTGAGAAAAACCATTTGCTTGAATTTTCAGAGAGAAGCTTGTTTGTTGCAACTGCTCGATTCCAACCAAAAGTGCATGCCGTGGAAGCAGAATACAATGTCCGTTGCTTGATTTTCCTTGAACTCATCCTCAAGACCTCAAGCCAGCCAGCTTCCCAGCAATTTCAGGCTTTAAGTGAACAAGTCGAAACGAAATAGTTTTCATGTTTAATTTTCGTTACAGAGCTGTTCTTAACCGATTAACATGTAGACAAGTCAGACCTGAACTAGTTTCATTCCTTCTACTACTCTGAATGCAAGAAATAGTACTATTCAGTAGAAATATCCTTGAACATCTTTTGTTTCAGACCAGGATATGCCCAGGTCAAGGGAAAAACTCAACTGCTCAGCTTTGCTGTTCCTGTGTCTGCAACTTTGAATGCAAGAAAACATCGGCTGTCGAGACATCAAAATCAGAAGATACCACGATGCTTTTGAAGGTGATTACAGATTTCTGACTTGGGTTAGCAGTCGCACTACGTACTGACTTATTGCTATCCATATCCGGTGGCCGGTGGGAAGGAATTCAACACACGGGAAGGACTAGTAGTAGTTACTTCGCCACTGACCCAATTTGCAGCTTCTTTTTCAGAGTTATTCGGTTTACTTACCGGAGTAGTCGACTTTAGGAAGTATAATAGACTGTATATATATTATATAGTATTACAGTCCTTCTCAGGATATAACTGAAAAACCTTACCTGACGAAAGAAAGAAGACGAGAAAACATGTTGCTTCTGGGATTGAAGTTTTTTTTTTTTTCTGGTTAGCTAGAGAGCTAAAGTGTGTAAGGTTGAAAAAAGGGAATGAAAACAAAAGGTCAATTCTAAGTTTCTTACTTTCTTCGATTGTGATCATTACGGGCACGTTTTCTAAACTTTTAAATTGTACATTTTATTTCAAAAACTTTATTCACGGCCATTGTTAAAGTTGCTACAAATAGAGATCAGCTAGAAAAAATGGGCGTGCCTTTGGCACGCCTAAGGTACATACTCCAATTGCTGATAAATGCAAATTCCTAAACCATGTTTTATTAGACAGCATGAAAACTACAAATTCGAAACAATGATTTGGACATACAAACGGAGCAGCTGAACTTAGGAAGTGATGAAAGGTTGTACATTTGCAGACAACTCAGAATGACAATTTACAGGCACAACTCAGCATTGATTTCTCAGTTACTTGTAATTTAATGGAATATTGGAATTACACTAAGTTTATCTAGTGCTCAAGAGTATAAAAGAATTACAGACGCGATTTCATTTTGAATGACTTCCTTGTTCGTGCTGTACATGACATCCTTAGTCATCGGAGCCTTGCAGAGTACTACTCCCGCTGAACATCGAATTGGTTATTGATTCCCTATGTAGATTTACCAATTGCTGCAAGTGCAATAAGAGTGTCAGAAAAAAAAAACTATATGGGAGGAACAAGGTATGGTTTCATCAGGAAGGAAGTCACTAAAAACGTTTAGCAGAAGATACTGATACAGCCTATCATTAAACAACAGTGTCAAAACTGAAAAAACAAGTTGAGAAAGCCTATCATTAAACCAAGAGAAGTTCAGACTTCAGAAAGCATAGTTTCTACTGTCTACTGTATGTATTCTATTCATTTCAATGACTGATAATTGGCACAAACAGATAAGTCACCATGTGGTTAATATGATGGTAACATGACATAGTGAGGGCAATATTTTCTTCTGTTAACTGAGTTAACCCTCAACTATGCAATCGCATGGCTGCAAAAATATGCTATGTTGTTCAATTATGAATTTAAAACATGCTTAGAGGTATATGCACTTGACAATAAATGTTTACCATGAAAGCCACATACTGAAAAATGGAATTTCAAGAATACTTAAGAGAGCTAGAGCCTGGTACATCTATTCCATTTTCTATCTGATTATCTCACATTTTTATGTTTAAATGGTTAGAACAATATGTATGTTTAGTTATTGCATAATCTAGAGACTACCAATTCATTTAAAAATTAGGCCCTTCACTACAACAGGATAATTCCTACTTTAACTGATCTAATCAACTCTGAATATGTAAGGACATGATGACATAATAATGTACTTCACTCACAAATTTAGCAAAATTACCTAATAGTCTTGTGGAATCAGAGTATCAGTTCAAGAACTGAGCCTTTTTTATACATAATAGATGGCATTGCTTTGTGAAACCATATCATGAAACTAAATACTATATTAACCGTCATTTACATTAGTCACATAGGAGACTCCATGCAGCGGCATCAAGCCAGCAGAAGTATATTATTTGTATATATGTCTTCTATATATGAAAAATGATTTCCCTGAATCTCACATCAGATTGGCTTTAGTTAGCGCTAGCTACTGTGTTGCTACTAGCCTGCGAGGTCTCATGTTCTGGAAACTTGCTCTAGATGATTGTTTTGTTGGCCATTTTGCTCTTTCAGGTTCACTAATTCTGCTTGAACATTCAAAATATTTGATCTTATTACAGAAAGTAAAAATATTGAAGATTGATCAGCGTGAAATGGTGGAAATATACTTAATCCAGAAATTGTCCCTCCTAATTTTCACTAATTTCGGACATGCCAAAAAACTAATTTCCTCACAGTTTACACAATCGTTCCTCGCAGTTAACACTAATTTCATACTTGTAAGTTGGACATTAAAAAAACTGAACAACTTGTATTATTAGAATGCCACACAGGTTAATGGGGAGCAATATTTAGACATCATAATGAATTAAGCCCAAGGCATATGCTGAGAGAATGGAAGATTACTCTCGTTCCCTCAATGCAACGACTTCAGTTGATACAGGCAAGATGTCATGTTCATTTAGCACTACGGAAATAACACCACTGTCAGGTGGCCTCTCCTAAAGAAAAAAATAACACGACAAAACAACAAATGAAAAGGAAGAGCAGGATGACCTTACTGCTATCCTCACGGAGATGCAACCGGCCTTTGTCATTGCCATGGTGACGAAGTCACGACCCTCACCCTCACCCTCCCTTCTCCATCCAGGCCTCCTAGCCAACACTCAGCCTAACCGTCGGATCTGACACATAGCAGAGCGGAGAGGGATTGGGGCGGAGAGGAGGATCTGACAAGAAGACCCAAGGTCACCGGATCCGACGGCCCCCGAGCGGATCGGTGCTGCACTGGCGATGGGGCACAGAGGGAGAAGAAGGTGGGGCGGCCGGATCTGCTGGTGGAGAGGCCGGGGTGGAGGGATCCAGCAGCCATGGCCTCCTAGTTGACGGCGGCGGCTTGACTGAGAAGGAAGGCAGTGGAGCGAGGCGGCGCTCGTTGACGGCTGGTGGATGTGGGGAACAGCGGTGGCGACACACCTGATGGGAGAGGTCGCCGGATGCTGGGCGCGAGGGCGAGGGCCAAGAAGACTCGCAAGCCTTCGAGGCATCTCGTGAAAAATTTTTTTTTTTACCATAGATCACCGATCCGACGGATACGGGGAGGAGGAGAAAGCTCTCCATCGAGAAGGGCCACGTGGACCAATCACAGTGCGAGAACACGTCCAGTATTCGTATTATGAGATTACTTATCTATTGACTAAACTTCAAAGCGGTATACAAAATAGATGAGAAAGGACTAATTGCCCTTGACATCCTTAACAAAAGTGTGTTTAATTAAATCAATATTCCATTAGTTTATGCCATCACATAATTCTCATAAAGTTAATTTATCCATCACTGATCAACAATGAAAATAGGGTTGGACTGCTTGAAGCTTTGTGGAACCTATTCCAGGTATTCTAGATGAATCGATTCAATTCAGGTAGTAATGGGTGAAAATTCGTGTTCCAAAGCTTAAATCATTTTTGAATCAGATACTGGCTATAAGTTAGCCAAGGATTTAAGCTAACTATACTGGCAAAATGATTTATTTCTTTACTTTGGTTCTGTTTGGCGCAACCCAAGAGTCATTTCTTGCAGTTTGTTATTCCTAGCTTTCCAAATCTATGGAATTAATATTTTATTTTGGTCAGAACGATGTCTAGAATATGGACAGGTAAACCTCGGTATCTTAAATCATTAATAAAATAAAAAACTATGATTTAATATATAAAATAATATTATTAGAATTGTCATGAAAAAGCACTTTCATTTAGTTATTTAATACTCCCTCTCTAAAAAAATTCAGTATTTCATATACCATGTATATATGTACGTGTGGTCTTGCTGATATTAAGATGCAAAAGAAATCATGGCAAAACAAAAGGAGATAGGGATTTTTATATAGGTTCTGCCTCCCGAGATGTGTAGTAGCCCTAATCCTATTTGGCTATGAGGCCATTCCTCTCAACAAGATAGTGTATCGCCGAGTGCGGAGCGAGAGCGATGGACTAAACTAGTCTAACCGACTAGATGTATGGCGTGTATAGGAGGGTGTGCATAGGGTGGCTTCGACTTGATAAAAAGAGTACTACGTAATAAGATTTGTCATCGCTCTTCGAGGGGTCGTATGTCTATATTGTTAGAGCACAGCGTATTAAATATGACTTGCGTCGTTTAGAATAAAATATTAGACAGAGGTTAAGTTCTAAATCGAACTGCATAAATCTTTTCTTACCTACTTTGGATTATCACTTTCTTATTCGTGCCTTATTTTATGCTCTATCTTTATATAATGACGGGTATCTATATGGTCACCGTATATCATGCTTGGGGTATTCCGTTCTCTCAAAACCAAGCACCTAAAACTTCTCAAAAAGAAAAGGTTGAACACCTAAAACCAAAATTCTGTCATGACTCACGAGCCCAAAAATTGTGGGCCGTGGTTTGGGCTTTGGCCAGACCATATTGCAGTAATCGGATCTGTACCCGACAAGGAAAAATCCACCTCACTCGCCTCCTTTCTCCTTCGTCGTCGTCCTGGTCTCGCTCCCTCCACCCCTCTCCGTCGCCTCGCCCGCGCAGCAGTCGCCGACGAAATCGACCAGGCCACCGCAGCATCCGCGCCCATCCTTTCACCAAACTGCAAATCCCGTTCTCCGCGATGGTATTTTCTTCCTCCACTCTCTTGTATCGCGATGTTTAATTGCGCGCATCTCCGTTTCTTCGGTTTAGTGTGGTCGTTAGGGTTTATGGCGAACAGATGGTGGAAATCCTGCGTATCCAATATGGTATTCCGTTTAATTTTTCTATCAGAAAGGCTTTAGTTGGTGCGTTTTTTTCTTAAATTTTGCTGTCTGGAAATAATTTCTCAGAGGTATTGGCTTTGATCGTTGCTCGTGCAGGAATCCTGCCCTTTGGTGAAGAACATTCTTGTGCTGGATTCCGAAGGGAAGCGCGTGGCGGTGAAGTACTACTGCCATGACTGGCCCTCCTTGTCCTCGAAGCTAGCTTTCGAGAAGTCGGTCTTTAGAAAAACCCGGAAAACGAGCGCTAGAACAGAAGGTGGTTTGCATCGAACTTTGAGCAAAATATACTTTTATTCTAATGTAGTTCCGTAAGAATGAAAACGATGTTTTTATTTCCCTGTGGCTCTCTTCTAATTGAGTAGAGAATGGATTCCTTCTTTATGAGAACATCCATTAGCAATTTTGCATCTTACTACATGGCTTTGTTGGTTATTACTTTGTAAGGTTCATGTGGCATATTCTAGAGGCATACACACATTTTCAGGTGGACCATCATTCCATTGTTTGGACCATCTTTTGTAAACCTTTTTTTTTCAGTGTTATGGAATGCCAATTTGTTGATTTCTGTATTGTGATAGTTTGTCATCAGATTTTGCAGTGGAATGCCAACTTATACTGCAGAATAGCGAGTTATCTATGTTTTACTACTTATGAATTCTGTTGTGTTTCTGAAAATTGGCAGAATTATTAGAAGTTCTGGAGTGAAGATGTTTTTCAACAAATGCAATGATCTCGAAAAATAGGATAAAAGTACTGCTTACCGACACGATACAGTACTGTGTACCAATAAGATACAGTAATTGTCAGTTAATCATTCATTTTTCGTAATTTTAGAAATTATGTTGCTTTGCACATGGGCGTAGATGTTGCATTTGTTTAGTTCAAGTCATCCAACTATATTGATTCAACAGTTTCTTTCTTTTGTTCCTATTTTGCAGCTGAGATAGTAATGTTTGACAGTTACATCGTTGTGTACAAGTTCATTCAAGATCTACGCTTCTTTGTAACTGGAGGAGATGACGAGAATGAGCTCATTTTAGCATCATTTCTTCAGGGCTTCTCTAAAGCTGTTGATCACCTTCTCAGGTGTTTTTCTTTTCTATACTGTATACTCTCATCTTTTGTTAACTTCTATTACCCACTCTTATCCATTTAGATCTTAACAAATCGCTTTCTTGTTTTAGAAACAAAATGCACAGAAGGGCTGCCCTTGAAAATCTGGACCTTATCTTCTTATGCCTTGACGAAGTTGCTGACGGAGGGTAATTCCTGTGTTTGCATTGCAATATGCTAACCTTTTCTTTCCACCAATTTATCCGGGCCCTGTTTCCAAAGTGGATCTATAACGATTTCTTGTCAGTACAGTCATGAAAATGTAATCCAACTAGCAGAGGTGTTTTCATGGCTATCACATTTATAGGGTATATCAAAGGCAACAAATAGATTAGGGCCTGAGGCTTTAGGTTTGAAATGTTGAAATACAATATTAGGCACTAGTTGGTTAGTGCAAAGAAACTAATTCATCTTGGCCTTGTTTGGATGAGGACTACGGGAGTACTGGACCAGAATTTAACACAAAATAAGTACTGTCAGTGTCAGCTATTGGTTATCATCATAAGAAAGTGTAGTTTACTGTCGGGTATGCTCAGTTCACAGCTGAACAATCTTCACATAAACATTTGCAGAAGTGCTATGAAAAAGCAGAACATGTATGGTCAGGTTTCATTTATTTGATTAATTCTAGCTTCTGGTTAATGATAATTGGTTCTTGACAAATGGGTTTTACAGGATTGTTCTGGAAACAGATGCCAAGGCAATTCTTGATAAGGTATCAGGTGATGGGTTAGAAGGATCTGGCTCACTCACCGAGCAGGTATGGCAAGCCGTCGCATCACCTTAACTGCGATTGCTCAATGAGATGCAATCATGGTGTCGCAATTTCCACCAGATCAACATGATAAAGTTCCCAAGTGACTTAATTCTGTCTTGTATATGCAGAAACTAAGCAGTGCACTAGCAACGGCTAGAGAACACTTCGCGAGATCTATTTTCAACTAATGGGGTGGTATCCTTCAGGTTGACGATGAGCTAGCATCAGATAGTTGTGTTGCGTCTCCGTTAGCAGATCAGTACTCCCAGTTTGCTGTGTCCTTTGAACATTTGTCACAGGTTGCTGGTAGGTGCAGCTTAACTAGGCGATCATTGCCTTTCTAAGAGGTTGTGATCGGCACAGTTGTTCTCGTGGTGCCATATTGGTTTGTGCTGTAATCGAGCACAGTAAACATGTAGGAGTAATATGTTTATGCTCAAGCATGAGCTGGGTTCTCGGTTTCCAAATTGCTTCATCAGTACTAATGTACTATACTGACGCAATGTTTTGAAGTAGTACTACATACATTGACGACCAAAGACTGGTGCTTCGACGTGACTGCTTAACTTCGTCTTCGTTTGGAATTTAAATGGATTTTTTTACCTTACCACATGATACTGTTTCTATCCATCTAAATTGCTTGATAGTGTTCCATCAATTTCACATTACTTGCTATCAAAACCGACCAATCTCGAAAATAACCAAAATTCGCATTACAATTCTATCATCTGTTGGTAACTTTCGTCTAACGTCAAAGTAAAAAGACAGAACCCAAGTAAGCAACTAAAGAGACCAGGATCACGCCGGCAAACTGCTGCCGATCCTTCTCACATACTGGCACAGCAGGTCCCTCTGCGCGGCCGCACCGACGTCGGCGACATCGCTGAACTGCTGCCTGTAGCCGTCGTCGTGGTTGTGCGACGTCGGCATCCCGCCCCTTGCTGCATCCTCGAGGTCGATCATGATGTTGGTGAGCAGGCAGCAGACGTAGATGATCCTCGGCAAACGGTGCTTGTCTGGCCTCCATAGCTCTCCCTTGAGAACTTGCCACCTCTCCTTCAGCTTGGCCAGAGCACCCTGCACCACCATGATCGTCGCAGCGTGCCGCTTGTTGAACTCAGATTTCTCCGGAGATAGATCGTTCTCTTTGTATGGAGTCATCATCCAGGGAAGAAGAGGGTAGCTTGCATCCCCAAGAATGTACTCTCTGACCACTGACCCTACTGGCTCTCCAGGAAGCTCCATTTGTCCGTCCAGCCTTGCACCTTTCTCGCAGAGCCTGTAGAAGCCTGAGGTGCGGAGGATGCACGAGTCATTCAAGCTCCCAGGCCAGCCACTGACAACGTCTCTGAACCGCATGTCAGCATCGACGATGGCCTGCAGGACCATGCTGTTCCTGTTCTCGCCGTCGAGCCAGACATTGCTGTTAGGTTGAGCTGAAGAGCACATGAGGATGTGCGTTGTGTCTATGGCACCACAGCAATTAGGGAGGCCCTGAATCTTTTCAAACTTCGCTTTGATGGTTTCCATCTCCTCAGGAGTAGGCCACTTCAGATGACTGGAGGCTCGCTCCTCCAAGGCCTCGATGAACTTCCAAGTGATGTTTGAGATGGCTGAGTGGTTCATCCCAAAACGGTTCCCTATGCTCAATAGTGACTCACCAGTGGTCATTCTTAACAGAGCAACAGCTACTTGATCCTCCACGCCAAGAATTGCCTTGTCTCCAAACCTGAAATTTCTGAGACTTTGTGTCTTCCTTGTGAAGTTCCCGCTAATCAGAGAGCAAAGGTAGTCAAAGGTTTTCCTCGACATCTTGAAGACGGACTCAAAGTTTTGGCAGTCTTTGGAAAATTGTCCTGTGAAATATAAGATTTAATCATAGGTTGCAGTGGCATTATCTGAGTGTATTGTAAAGTATTTGCCAATTAGCTGTGGAAAGCATGAAACAGATATATCATAAGAATTGGATATGGGGAGAATAAGAAGTATTTGCTAAAATCAAAAGAATTTGATTCGTTCTCCCCATACATATGGGGAGAATAAGAAGCTGCGTAAGCCTTATGGCAGTAGAATTGTAGAAACTTGGACAGAAGAGGTTCAAATCTAATACAAAACTGTCCACAAGTACGAATAAGCTGGGCATATTATATTATAAAAGGTTCAGCTGTTTTGGCAAAACAATATGAATACTGAATTCAATTTTTAAGATAATCTTCAGTAAAAGGGACACTAGCCTTGTTAAATAGATAACTAGAACGTGTCTACCGTCTTACAATTATGCTTGATGCTCAGCTATTCAGGTATGAACTAGATGTTGAATATTTCACTCTTCTGAAAACTGAAAATCTTAATAGTGACACTTTTCATAAAGAGTTTTATTATAGGCATTGAAAACTAATGCTTGTCAGTGATTCAGATAATTTCAAAAATCCAGGATATTCAGCAAAAAGATAACCTAAAACTTAAAAAGAATTCAAATATCTATTGTCTGTCTTAAGAACAGGTCTGAACAAAATAGAGTACAGCAGCCTGACAAATGGCTATAAACATCTGCATTATTTATCTAAGCAAACCAAACTTCTTTTTCGGCTGCATCACTGAATGATCTCTGAAAAATGCACTTAGACGCCATATGGAGATGCCTAATGAATCTAAATACCTGGGATGATCTATCATGTTGAATTAATGAATTGTACAAGAATATATATACTGCAGTGCCAGATACCAGAAACAATAAATTTCTCATGGGAATCATTTTCTCTCATTGAACTACGAACGCACCATTCAGCACATGTAGCAATTCTTGTGAGCCTAACTAATCATTTTCTTGGATTCTCCAGTCAATCTATTGAAATGTAATATTCTCTTATGTTTTCTTTACAAAATTATAGCACCCAATTAGATGATGAAATTGGGGAAATTTATTCGTGAGCGAATAGCTGATTTCTCAATAATGCAATGTTTTAATTAACAGTTTAACAATTTAAAATTTATAAGTGAACAGGCAAAAGAAAAACAATTTGATCCCAATCGAACTAATTGTTTTCTGGGAGATGTTATTTTTCCCTTGGCAAAATGAAGTTACTTCATATGTGCACAGAGAAAAAATGAAGTTAGTTCTTGCAATGTGTTAAGGCATGAACAGTCGACCAACGATTCTGAATTAGATCGACGCAATGTGTGAATTCAACAGCACCTGTAAAATTCTAGCCCCAAAATACCATTGCACCAAGTCTTCATAGATCTGGAATGGAGAAGGAAACAAGAAAACCACAAATGGCACAACCAATTCTTCTCCCAAACATGGCCGACTCGATTGATACCTATCAGGAGCAACGGCATTCACAAGCTTTTCCTTGCTCATACCCTCCAAACAATCGATGACATCCATGGTGGTCTCAATCCAGAACATCGCCCACCCGAGAAGGTCCATGCCTCCGTGCACCGTACAATCCCATAGCCTCGAAACGAGCCCACCGAAACAGCGGATTTGCCACAGTAACCACCCTGATTAAGGAGCACTGCACGGGCGGATTAAGCAGCCGCATCGAACAGATACGCGCAGGCACGAACAGTGCAAATTCAACGGTGGGTCTCCCTGATCTAACCACGCGGAATCAGCCCCGCGAACAATCCTAGCCGCGAGGGATTAGCACGCATTACTCGCCGGCAACGAGGGTTTCGGGCGCCGACAGGCGCGAGGTTTGCAGCGAGGCAACGAGACGGCCATGGTTGGTTAACGACGAGGAGCACAGTGCTCGAAACAGGGAGACGACGAGAGAACATGGATATTACCTGCTGCAAGCCTGCGGGCGAAGCCTTCCCACCAATCCCCGCCGGCCGGCGCCGGCATCGCCTGCGCCGCCGCCGCCGGCAACGCCTTCTCCGGCTGCCGCTTCCTCCGCTTGGCTCCCCTCAGTGGCGCCATGACGAGACGAGACGAGACGCGAGGCCCGGGACGGAGGAGAAGAGATCAAGAAACCGAGCAAAACCAACCCAAAGCAACTCCCCCAATGGCTTAGACTTGAAAAGACCCAGTTGTTTTAGTGCCTAAACAAAAAAGCAGCGGCGGCAGCAGCCGCTATTTGCCTCCGTTATGTATTTATCAGGGGGGCATGCAAGAATCCAGCAAGTTTACTGATAACATGTAAGCTCATGTGCCTCTGCACACAGCCTGGCCTCTCTGTTTTTTGTGCGAGGAATGTGAGATGCGATGTGCATGCAAGATGCAACACAAGGCTTGGAAAATTGGTAAAATCTTTGGCACGATGGGTAGGTCAAATAGAATGGTAGAATGGTCTTTGTTATCTACCCTGTGATTAGGTGGTCTCTTCGGGGATGTAGAGTAAAGAGAAAAGGAGAAATACTAGAAGATTCTTGTGTTGCTGAGCTTGCAAATTAATTGAGAAAAAAATCAATGTGAAAAAAGAACTTCGTTGGAGTGTTTGGGTAACCTTCTGCCCAAGAGAATTGTATAACTGATCGAGGTTTTGTTGGGTGTCTCTATTTCTGATGCTGCTGGTGATGCTCTGCTGTTTCATGTGGCCTGTAGTGCTTTGGACAGTGCTTACAAGTTAGCACTGTACTATACTATTTATGGATTTCTTTACCCATTTCTCTACTTCCTTTCATTGTCATACTCGTTCATTGGTGTTGATGAATTTAAGCAATGATGGTAGTGCATTTTATTTTTCGCGAAGAAGAATATCAGCATGTTGATAGCTCTACTAATGTTTTGATTAATCTTGCGTTGGTTTCAACACAAGCAGGGTTCACCTTCCTGCAAGGCTTCCCCTTTCCACCCGCCGCATGCCTCATCAAATTAAAAAATAAAAAAAAAATAAAAATTTAAACCATGGTATCGGCATGGTAACCACGTGGCACACACGATTACCACAACAAATTAAAAAATATCGAAAATATTACAAGAAAAAATCCAAAAAAAATGTGCAAGCGCTAAGAAGCGAGAGAAGTGCTTGTTATATAGTGACGCAATCAAGCGTTTGTTGTATAGTGAAGCAATTAAATATATGGTGAAGAATGGTTTTTTTTAATTCTTTTAATTGACAAAAAATCTATATCAGACTTTATTAATTTGTAAAAAAAATTCACTAACAATGTCTATAAAACATGTTATTCTTGTGTGACTTTTTTGGAATTTTTTTACTATTTTCTAAAAATAAATTCGGTTAAATGATGCTGCGATACGCGGTTACCGCTTCCCCCGATAAGGCACGGTTACCGGTGAAAAGGTAAACCCTGGACACAAGTGTTGTGCAACGTACTGAAGCATATTTATCGTATATGTTGTACACAAATACACAATTAATATACACCGTAGTGTAATTCAAGCATGCAAATATTAAAACACCGACGTACCTGATGTCTTATGAACTACGAAAAGAACCGTGTGATTCAGTCGCACGTAATGGCAGATTTTGTGGTCATTAGTCCAATGAGGAAAGAAAATACAAAGGTCGAGTAGTCAGTAATGGGTCAAATATAAGTCGAAGAGGGGACTAAAAATATTTGTATTCGTAATTTAGGCGAAAACAAACAGGAAGGAAATTGCGATTTTACGATTACATTAAACAGTCTAGATATATCGGCTTCTGAAAATTCTACTGTACTGTGCTTCAGACTCATGTAGCACTAAAAAGTATAGAAGTGAGAAATTGGTAGTAAAAGATTCCAAAGGAAAACAAAGATTTCCTCTTATGCATCGCGTTCAGTTTCTTGTTTCGTGCACGATGCTGCAATGGATGAACATATCTGGATCAAGACATGATACAGACAGGTCCTAAAACTTAGGGAACCGAACTTCAGAAACAATAACAGTATATTTGTGCTTTTGCTGCTAAACAATGATGACAAATCATACTCGATTACAGGCAGCATTGAACAGTCACAGGATATCAAAAAGTCTGAATCCGAGAGTGCCATAAATAATGGTAAACAGAATGCACAGAAGGATCATCACACATAAAAGAAATTGTGATGGACGGGTTTTTCTATTCTGTACAAACAAATTACTTGTGCCTTGCTAATTGCCATGCGAACAGAAGCAAAATTACTAGAGACATTTGTTAGCAAAGCCATAGGCTAGCCAGAAGGCAAATGGCACATATAATGTCATAATCAGACAGCCAAGGGAAGAACAGCTCAAAACACTTAAGGCTCAACAGTGGTCACTTGCTGCCATTCGCCATCCGCGGCTTCTTTCCATAGGGTCACATTGTTATTACCATCAGCCACTGCCAAAACATTTCCAGTCAATGACCAGGACAGCCTCCACACAGGTGTTTGGAAATCATAGAGAACCTTGCCTTCCCACTGCTCGCCTTCTTTCGGCGCTGTCCAAATAACAACCGTTCCATCCTGGGAGGCACTGGCAATAGTGGATTTTGGGAGGCCTAGATTTGGAGCCCAGGAAACATCTCTCACCCAGTCCTTGTGCATGTGAAGAGCCGGAAAGCAATCCATTCTCCAACTCCCGTTGTACAGCTTCCAAACCTTGACTGTATTGTCACAACCACCAGAGGCAAGTTTCTGAACATATTCAAACTGACCGGAAGGCCCTGAATTGATTAAAGCACCTGGTGCCATTGCTGGAGCCCAAGAAACAGAGGTGACACCCACAGGGTGAGCCTGATCAATGCGCGTAGTTTCCCACCCACCATCAGAACGAGCACTGAAGACTGAAATGTTCCCATCAGATGAACCGCAAGCCAAGCATAGCCCGAGCTCATGAGGTGCCCAAGCAATGGAGTTGACAGAGGACTTGTGCTCAATGAAAGTGTGTGCCTGCGCCCATTCATCAGGCTTGCTCCCTTCTTTCCATATGATGACCCTCCCATCATAGCTGCAGGATGCCAGCAAGGAACCATACTTAGGATTAGCCCATGCAACTTGCCAGACGGGACCCTGATGTCCACTCAGAGTAGCAAGCTGCTGGTGAGAGTTGCTGCTTACACCAATGATCTTTATTGTGTTATCAGAGGAAGCTGTAGCCATGCGCTTCCCATAGTAGTCCATGGTGATATCATGCACCACATCCTGGTGCCCTGTTTCTATCTTATGAGGAGGCATTATTCCAACTAGAATATATAATCTACTCAAATCAGAACTATCCCAGCCAACTCCAATCAATTTTCCTCAGGATCCTATTCAATAGAAGTAGAGAAGGAATGATCAGAGACCATAGGGATAAAAGTTAAATACGTGAAAAAAATAGACAGCATGTCTTCCACATGTGTATCTGCGCGTCAAACATCTATAGGAGCTGATATGCTAGGAGCCTAGGAGGTAAACAAAATAGAGTTTACAGGTAGTCAGTATGCTAGTATACACAGCATTAGAAAAATACTGAATAATTGATACGCAGCAACAATGTGACTCGTATTTTCTAAAGCATGGCATAGCACCACCTCAATTCCCTAAAAAACCTTAATTGACTCATGAACTGCTTACACAATCATGATGATCCATCTCTGAATGATATACTTCAGCATATGAGCAGATCCAAAAAATAATAATATATTTGACGAAACATGTATGGGCCAGGGGCGGATCTAACGTGGGACATGAGGGCTCAGTTGAACCCCCAAATTTGTTGGGAACAAAAAAACTGTTGGTCTCCGTTAATGTTATAAGCCAGATCTAGAAGGGAACCTAGGGTTAATGCGAATTCCCGAAAATAAGTGCGTGGATAGAGAGAGATGAGAAAGAGGATGTCGCTGGGTAATGATAGTTGGATGCTCACCAGTGAAGATGCGGCGGAAACAGCAGGACGACGGCGCCCCTGCGCGCGGGAGATCGGCGTTGGCGGCGGCGGAAGCCGGGAGGAGTCGAGACGGGAGTATCTGCTGACTTGCTGAGGTGATAAACCGGTGGTGCGGACAACGGGGTCCCTTAACGTGTGGACCTGCCATGCCATTCCGTTTATAAATTTAGCCCGTTTAACGTTGTTGCCTGGGCTGAACTGACAAATGATGTGTGGCCCATAAATAGACCACAGCCCATTACGATGTTATCAAGGCGCCTTCTTCCATCAGGCCTGACGCTTCTAACCTCGTCACTTCTCGTAAGCCTACATCAATCCATTATCCATCCGACCTTGAATTTTCCGTCCCATACTTCTTTTTCTCTATTGGAGTCGATCATGTCATGACTCAAGATCCACGTTTCTCTTGCGAGGGTTTTGAATTCCATGTCAACATAAGATCACGCGGCGTTGTTTTAAGCTGCACGTGTGACTGCGCGAAGGTTGACCCGACTATTGTGTAGAATTGGTTTTTGCCCTTATCTCAAAGCTCGCTTAAACAACAGCAATTGCGAGTTCTGGATGTAGACCTAAACAAACGAAAAATATAATGATGATGTTGTTTTCAGGCCAGGCAAAATATGGCTGGATCACCCTGAAAACAAAAAGGCTGGATCGATGTAAGATTTGTTGCTTGCATATACGCGCCGCCGTCTGTCTGTTTCCAGTCTCCACTGCAGCTTTCAGTGTCCAGTCTTCTCTCTCTTTTTGACTTTTCAAACACGGGCGGTTTACAAAAGTAAAAATCAAATCCATCGTTCTTGTTGGGATTGCTTAAGGTCAAAACCATTCACATGCCAAACATTCAGATTTCACTATTAGACGTCCCATAAAAAAATTAAGCATATGGTAGTAAATTTATGCTATATTCACCCAAAAACATCACATCGAATCTTTGAACACATGCACGAAACATTAAATATAGATAAAAATAAAACTAATTATATCGTTAAGCTGTAAACGACGAGATGAATCTTTTGAGTCTAATTAGGCTATGATTAGTATAAGTGCTACAGTAATCCACATGTGCTAATGATGGTTTAATTAGGCTCAAAAAATTTGTCTCGCGGTTTTCAGGCTAGCCATATAATTATTTTTTTCATTCGTGTCTGAAAACACCTCCTAGCATCTGGTCAAAAATGTGATATTTTCGCAAAAAAATATCACCAACTAAACAATAATCTTGTTCGTTTCCTATCTTGTCTCTTGTACACCTACTCCTACTTCTTTGGAGTTGACTGTGGGCAGGTACCCAACTGCTCTATCAACTACAGTGCCAAGTACTCGGCCTCCCACATCAGCATGACCTGACATCCGCATCAGTTTTTGGATAAAGCTCCAGGTTGACTTCTACCAGTGGCTTCTGTATTGTACTCCTTGCCGACTTGCAGTTGCACGTACGCGTCTGAAACGAGAGAAGCACACTCCACCAAATACTCGCTTCCGGAACTGGCACTCGATCTTCTTTCGGCGCAAGAAATAAACGTATACACGCGCACAAAAGAAAATCAAGAATACAACAGGAAGAATTAAATTTCGTTCCGGAATTTTATATGCCTCGCCACACGTACAGACGAAGTGGTCGTTGTCCCTACGCCTCAGCGGTTTCTTGGCCGGTGGTAGTGGCGCATCCGTGCGTGCAGCACGCGTCACGTCCGCCGCCGCGAGAGTTCGCCGGTTCGCATGCAACCCGCTCTCCTCGCCGACGTGGTCCGCACGGCGGCCGCGCGTTACACTACCTTTTGCAGTTGAGTTATTCCCTATATTGATTAGAGTTAATTATTAAGCGGCGAATATTATCAGTACACGATACACTAGCTCGAGCCATGACCTGCACCGTCCACTGACGTGACGGGATGGGCAGTGCACTTTTGATTCGTCAAGATATGTACGTACAGTTACCAGATAAACGGTCAATGTACGTGCGCACACAATTAAGCGAGATGGACAGCCAAGTGGATGACTGGATGTACACTCAACTGGTGTCGAATATCCGGCCCGTGAGCACACAGAGAGCAGTGACAACAACTACCAGGTGACGTCGCAGCAAACGTTTTCTATTCCCGTTTGCTGATCGATTCTCCTGCACTCTGTTGGAGCCAGTCGATCGAAACTGGAAGGTACTCCAAGCGAACATAAACAAAAAGGAAAAGAGAAACTGCGGCTGTTGCAGACGCGTCACGTACGTACGAATGCGCGCGGGAGCGAGCGAGTCAGGTTGACGAGGCTTGCGGATGAACGGCTTCTGGAAAGCGCACAACCTTTTAGCCGAACCATGCATGTGTGCACGCTCGCGTTGCGTTCCGACGACCCGACCCGAGCCGCCACGGGTGCGCCTACGTGATGCATACGTACGCGCCGCGCGACCGCGTCACGTTTCTTCGTGGCCAAGCCTAGCGCTCGCTCGCTCGGCTTGCTTGCTTGGCTAGTTGGCGCCCGCGCGCACCAACCTTGACGTGAACGACTCTATCACATCTCGTCTCCACTTCAAAGAGAGCTAGCGGTAAGCACATTTAACGCGTAAGCGCGCTCTCCCTATATAACCAGGTACTGCGCCAGCGTGAACGGAATTTTTAGCTCGTCATTAAGAGTGAAAAGGGAGTTACTTGAATTTTTTTTCTCTTTGGGGAAATAATCTCGTAATGACAATCACGAGAGAAGAAGCGGAGAGCAAGGAGATGGAGAGCCTACGGATGCACGCCAACGCGCTGCTCTCGCTGTCGTCGCCCGGGTCGTCGTCGACGACGTTGCCGGCCACGTCGACGGCCGCGGGCAAGAGGGCGCTTGCGGCGGAGGGCGTGTTCGAGTGCAAGACGTGCAGCAAGCGTTTCCCGTCGTTCCAGGCGCTGGGAGGGCACCGGACGAGCCACACGCGGCTTCAGGCGAGGATGCTGCACGACCCGAACGCCGCGGCGGCCGCGGCCGCCGAGAGGGACAGGGCGCGCGTGCACGAGTGCGCCGTGTGCGGGCTCGAGTTCTCCATGGGACAGGCGCTCGGCGGACACATGCGGCGGCACAGGGGCGAGGCGGGCGCAGCGGCGACCGTCGTGCTCGCCGACGCCGATGACGGCGGGCCGCCGCAGCCGGTGGAGACCATGCCGGACCTGAATTACCCGCCGCTGGAGGACCCCGGCGGCGACGGCCAGGAATCGCCGACGCCCGGTCGCAGCTCGGAGCCTGAGTTGCTAAACCTACTTGTCTAGGGTGCATCCGTAGATAATTGTGGATGGAATATTTGTGTCTCTACATAGATATTGTGGTTGATTCTTTGAAAAAAATCGATCGAAAAAAAAAACTAAATTTTGGAGCGTGATGATCATGACATGTAACAACTGGTTGTTAACCGTAGATAGGGAAATTCATTCGTTCTTTCTCTTTTGTACATAATATATATAGGTTAATTGATTGGTCGATCGGTTGTGTGTGCATATGGCTTATTCATTGTAACATGTCTTTTTTGAAACAAAATTCATTGTAACATGTACATTTATTGCTATATATATTAAATGATATCTTATTATCTCAATTTATTTTGTATCATTGAAAATCCTTGTTTGCATGATCGGTTCGCACTGAAATGTTCTTACATGGCTCCCCAAGAGGCCAAGAAATATAAGGAGATGGAGGTCAACAATTTCAGGCTCAGCTGGACCTCCGGAAGTCAAATCAGGCCGGCCCATGGGCCGGTTCGTTCCAAAACCGTGTGGGGTGCGATACCACAAGTCCACGTAGGTACCGGTGATAGGAGCCCAGTACCCTTAGGATTAGGATTATCCAGGATTTTCATGACAAAAGAGCCCATCTAAGAACAATGGTGAAAATGACGGTATCACATATTCCTACCGGCCATCGCCATTCGGATAGGGTGTAGACCCAACAGAGATCATTTATATCTTCAGAACACAATGAACACCACAATCCATTCAATCTGTTGATAACCATAATAAAACAAATCAAACCTCAAACAGTGGGATTAGAGAATAGGGCCATATACAGAACACTATATCAACTCGGAAACTCATAACAGATATTGTAGGACTAGTATGAGATCACCACACCAATACAAAACCAGAAATTTTCCCCAGAGGCTCTCTACCTGAACCACCTCACACCCCGAGCTTTTTGCTGCCATACTGCGCGTTGCCGGAGATGACAAGGTAGCCGCCGTCTTTTTTTCCCTTGGGCCTCCGAGGGATGCACCTGTCGTGCATGTCCACGGCCTCCGTCGCCGGCTCCACCTTCTGCCCCCTGCCATGCATCGAGACAGAGATACTCAATATCACCAACTCGTCATCATCATCTTTATCGTACAACACGACGCACTCCATGACCATGACGCCACAGACGCACAGATTCTATCTAGAGTAGCCATTGGTTTCTTTTTAAGCAACGGCGAGCTAGTGCAGCAGATATGATGATAACTATACGTATCAGGTTTTGTGTTAGGGCTCTGGACCACGCT
Organism: Leersia perrieri; assembly: GCA_000325765.3. Lineage (NCBI taxonomy): Eukaryota > Viridiplantae > Streptophyta > Magnoliopsida > Poales > Poaceae > Leersia > Leersia perrieri. Next base: position 26,605,033 of record CM002476.1, read on the forward strand.
TAAAGCAGACTTCAATAACTTCAAATTGCTGACAAAAGGCTGGCGCAACTGCTGCTAGGAGCTCGCGTCATATTCATTAGTTACTCCGATCACTAGCCACGTGATTTGAGTGCGGCTTATCATTGAAGCGACATTGGTTCTCAACGAACTAATCAAAGGCTTATCGATGAAGCGGCTCGCATGGATTGATTAGGGCGGGACGGGAATTCAAGTCCCGTCCCTGACATTCTCCATGCGTCCCGTCGATCGGCTCTGTGCGCGACAGCTCCGCGAGACCTACTTCCATTTATGAACGCAACCACTAATCAGGTACTCTTATCTTGCGTGTACCGCAATGGCATTTGCAGAGGAGTTCAGTGCCGCACTATGGAATCCTTAACTGCCGCCACGGAAGGCTGGTTCAATGCAACAGTGTCAGCTCACGTTCGTCGATCCTTACAACTATGATAGATTTATTAGAGGCGACCAATTTGAGTCCTAAACTGCTACGGAGTGGTAACTAACAGCTCGTACCGATTTGGATCCCTACCCTGAACATTGCTTTGCATTGATGTTTTGCGACTAATTAATCAATCAGCTGTGGATGGAGTCGTTACCTGTCGGCGGCGTTGTAGGAAGACGACCGCCGGAGAACGGCGAGGTCTTGGGACAAGTTGGCCGGCGACGACGATCGTTTCGTCTCGACAAGGCTCCCACTGAAGTACTCCTTGTCCTCGACGATCTTTTGTCGGTAGGTTGTGGGGATCTCGGTGGCGGACGCCGGTGTAGTAGTAGGTGGGCGCGGTGGCCGTGGACGGTAGTGCGCGGCCGCGGCAGAGCGAGACATCACCGGCGACGCGACCCCGCTCTTGACTGACACGGACCCGCACGAGATGAGCTGCATTAGCACGGAGGACGTCCTCATCCTCCCTCCGCCGCCGGGGACGGTCGCCACGACGCGGCCGTCCGCCTTGATCAGCGCCTCGAGCGTCTCGGGGCTCGTCGACGCCGTCGGCGGCGACGTCTCCTCCCTGCTCAGCTCCTCCTGCGCTGCCGCGGGCGAGGCGCGATGGGCGTGCCTCCTGCGGTAGCCGTCTTCGGTCTGCGTGGCGGCGTCCGCGGCAGCCGCGACGGGATCCTCGGCCTTGTACACCCTGTACTCGCCGAGCTCTGTCGTCGTCAGGTTGCCGTTGCCGTTGCCTGCGCCGGCACTTTTCTTGTGGCGCGCGCTCACGGTGCCCCCGCTGCCGTTGTCCCACCCGGGTGGGGATGACGTGGCTGTCTCCTGTGACCCCGAGGAGCAGGACGACGCGGCGGCCGCGTCGAGCAGCGGGAGCTGGATCGGGTGCAGCCGCTCCGTGCCCTTGAGCACGTATTCCCTCCCGGCCACCGGGTAGATGAAGTCGTCGTCCGTCAGGTCGTGCCACACGAACCCGTTCCGGTAGCTCCTGCATTGCAACAACAGCACAACATTGAGGTTCACTTGCACCACTACAACTTGAACAGGTTCGCGAACAAGACCAACCTTTTGGACGCCCACGAGTACATGCGCGCCATCCCCTTCCCTCTGAGCGCGTCCAGCCGGTCGATCACATCTACACACAGCAGCAAGCAACGACGGCGACGTCACGTCACGGCACGGCCACTGTGAATGCAGCCGGAGCAAACCAAAGCAAAGCAAAGGGGAAACACAGCACACACACGTACGTACCTCGAAGGTAGAGTCCGTCAGGGGAGGCAACGGCGACCTCCATGAAATGCGGGTGCTCGAGGTGGCCGTTACTCGAGAGATAGTACACGACGGCGGCTCTCACCGGGCCGGCCCGTGGCCGTGGCGGCGGCCGCGGCGGCGCCATGTCAGGGCTCCTCGCCTCCTGCTGCTGCGCCTCTCGCCACGGTAGCCTCTGCTGCTCCCCTCTCCCCCTGCTGCCGGCTACCACCACTGCCATCTTCGTCAACCTACTGCTGCTGCTGTTACTGCTGAACTGCAGCAATAATCCCTGGGCTATATGCAGCGAGTGAGCTGCAAGGCTGCAGTGCAGTGCAGGCGTCGTCGTCACCACTTCAGTAGCTAGCGCTTAAAGGGCGCGACGAGTGCGACACAGGGGAAGGTGCAAAGGAGGGCGCAGCGCAGGGGAGGGCAGTGATGAGTGGTATTCAAACGATGGCAGGACCAGCTCAGCTCAGCTGTAAGAGCTGTGCACTTGTGCAGGGTATGGCTTGATGGAGTGCAGTGCAGTGATATGAGAGGATTGGTAATATTAGTAGTAATAGAAAAGCTTTGCTCTCTGGTTAGTTGCTTTCTTCTTTTGGTTCTTGAAGGTCAACACACCACCTACTGCCTACTGCTGCTGCTGCATTATGTATGACTACTGTATGGTAGACTGTCCTGTTGTAGTGTTGTTAAGTACTGGTACCTTGAGCTTAATTACCGGTGGTGTTGACTAATTAAGGTATTTGTGGTGTGGGGGTGAGACCAGTGGATTAAGGACGGGTAATTAATGTGGTACTCTAGTCTAGAGGATGGTGAAATGGCAGCTGGTTTGCCGCTGCCAAAGCTGTTGTATTTAAGCGAGAACGTTTGACTAACGAGGCCCACACTTATGGGGCGAGGCGACGCTGACCAGACTAGCCAGTGGGCCCGGATTTCAGTGACGGACTTCTCCCTCTGTTAAGACTCTTGATTATTAACTCTGGGTTAGTCCCAACTCCCAGACCACTGTAAATCCAGGACGGTTTGTTAATGTGAATGCTGTCTGTTCATGCTGCCTGATGTGTCCGTAGACAAATAAGCTGTGCATGTGAAGCCTTGGAGAAGCACGGGTTGGGTTTGCCGCTGATGCGAGTATTAATATTTGGAAGCATTTGCGTACATGGGAAGGCTGCAATCCATGTCCTGTCTATTTGGGCCTCCCTCCAAGTCCCAATTAAGCCCCTTTTGATTCTAGGAAAAATATAGGAACAGAAAAACATAGGAATTAGGAATTAAAATAGTATGTTTTTCAAATCCTACGGAAACTGAAAACACAGGAATCAGGAAGAGAGGGCCTTTGATTGCAGCATAGGAAAATTAAACAAGGAATGTTATCAATAGGTCCAACCTCTTGTTTGTTTTCTTATGGAATTGGCCATAGAAATGCAATTCTATGAAAAAATTCCTTTCCTCTTCCTATGAATCAAAGGGTACATAAGAAAAAATTCTTAGGAATATAAATCCTCTAAAATTCCTTTACCAATCCTCCAATTCAAAGAGACCCTAAACTCTCTGCCGCTTGTGCTTTGCGCATTTCATGGGACAGGAGATCAGAGACGCGACAAGTATACTAATCCCAGCCACGTGACAGGGACCATCCGCGCTTAACACACACAGCTGCAAGCAAACACCAGGCGTTAACCTAACACGGGCCATCAAGCAGCGTGGCCCACCGCCGCTCGGCCCCACGCGTCGGTGAGACATGCAGCTTCGGCTATCGCACACAAAAGCAGAGGAGGTGGTGTTTCACTGTTTCATTTCTTCAGGGTTTGCACTTTGCAGCGGTGGAGGACAAGGGGGGAGGCTCCACCGACTACGAGATGGTGGCATGGCGCGGGCAGCGAGACTGCACGGCGGGCGAGCGCGAAACCGGAGACGAAACGAAACGAGGCTGCGTTTGCCTCACGGATATGGACTCCGGAGAGGCCGGTGCGCGCCCGCCACCGCCACGCCTCGCCGCGCGCGGCTGGCATCGAGATCCGCGCCGGCCGGCGTCTCGACGTCTCGCCTCAGCTCGCGCTGCCAATTTCTTTTTCAGTCGCATACTCACATGGAATGTGCCCTGCCTCTCGATCTCAGCCGCAGTCTCGCGCTTTTGTTCTTTACCGCGCCCCGGTAATTGGAGCTTGCTGATTACTGAACCTGTAATTCGGTACGAGTGGTACTGATTCGCCTGCGACCATGCGTGCCTACTGTCAGGTATGCAATCGAACGCTTCACGCAGCCGATGTGTCGGAATTCGGAAGCAAAGCGCGCGCACTGGCACCGTACGCACACGTCCTCCTTTTTTATATTCGCGTAGGTCGACGTCTGTCCGTCTCGCTCGTCGCACATGTTCCTAAACGTATTAGGTTCGGTCGGTCAGTGCGTAGGTGAAACTTGTGGCTGCCTGCACGGCACTGCAAATTGATCGGGACCAGTGCACGCGTTGAAAACATGAGACTTCTATGCTCACGAGGCCAACCGCGCCCAGCTCGGCAAGACGGCAAATCATCAGCGATGCGAGAACAAACAAACAGAGTAACACCGAACACGTCATGCAGTTTGCCAATGCGTTTGAGCTTGCACATAGTACGCTCCATTGCTGGTCCAGTGCGACTGTGCGAACAAGCAACGCAAGGGAGGATATCATCATTTCTTCAGTGATGGTCAGGCACAGCTGTAACGGACGATACTTCCAGCGCAATAAGATAACGCCGCAGCCGATAGTAGTACGGCGCTACCGGTGTAGAGTGTTTCCCGTGTTGAGCTCACCTAAAACGACCTTTTTGTGCTTGTCCTGCGCGCGTCGCTGTCTCGCTGACCTCTCCGTTAGAATCTCTCGTGTTCGCCTCGCTTAGTCGCTTGGCCCATCAACTCACGGGCCTACGAAAGGTAAAAGAAGGGAGTTAGTGAGGCCTGACTTGGCCCGTTAATGCCGTATCGGCCCGGTAGCTCTAGCAGAAACCTAACGTGGGGACAGGGTCCTAACCGAGGCGACTTCCTCTCGCAAACCCCTCAACCCTCGCCGCCGCCGCCGGCCGCTCTGCCTCGCCGCAGCCATGGGGAAGTTCCGCAAGCTCGGGCGCCACGCCGCCCACCGCGTCTCCATGCTCAGGTTTCTCTTGATCTCTATATTTCTCTCCTCGGGCGCGATTCGCCGCTCTCTCTGTCCGTGGGGCGGTGGGGCTTATGGGTGGGTGTCTGTTCGGCAGGACGATGGTGTCGCAGCTGGTGAAGCACGAGCGCATCGAGACGACCGTCGCCAAGGTACGTGATATCTTTTGCGCCTAGGATCTGGTCGTGCACCTTGTAGTATGGGGGGCGCCGGGGATTTATGTGCTGTGAGTCGTGGTTGTTGGTTTCAGGCGAAGGAGGTGCGGCGGAAAGCGGATCAGATGGTGCAGCTCGGTAAAGAGGTAAACTGAATGCCCATGTATAAAGCATTCTTCTATTGCATTTTAATTGCTATCTGAAAAAAGTTGCTCCTATTGTTTAGTGCTATCAATCAATCAATCTGTAGCTTTGGATTGCCACAATTTTGTGCTCAACGGCGCACACAGTTTGGTGGTTTGAGTAACTAGTAAACATGGACGTGTACTTAATTAGTTCCATGACTGTGATTTCATTCGGCTATATCACATTTAATTTTTGAATTTCATATAAGAGATAATGTAATGCTATGCATCGTGGTTTTTAATAAAATTCCAATAAGTTCTGTACTTTTATAATTTGTTTGCTCTCTTGTTTATAAGATGGTTGAAATGGTGAAGTCATATAGCTGATCAATGATTGATACTCTTTAAGACTCTTTATGTCATACTGGATGCTCCATCTGAACGATGTCTTGTTATTTTGGAGTCAGTGCTACATAAGTATTCCTGTGATTGTGCCATTCTACATGTTACGTCTAACATCTTATTATCAGGCTGGAATGTTTCATTTATTTAAGTTATATCTATCTCTTGAAGCTATTTGTCCAAAAACTCTTTCATTTGCATATATTGTAGGGGACATTGGATGCAGCAAGACGCGCTTCTGCTTTTGTTCGGGGAGATGATGTTGTTCATAAGCTATTTACAGAGCTTGCCTACCGTTACAAGTAAAATCTCTTTATGTGCTGTGGATCAATTTGATTTGTTTCTAACGTTGTTTGAAAAGGTATCATGTTAACATCTCACATTGCAATAAAGGAAAAGGCAGAATGACTATGTTAGTCTTTGTGTGAATATATCTAAAAGCTGTAGGATTTTATGCATCACAAAATTGGAAGACTAGAATGCTATGTATCTGGCAGCATAGGGTCATAATGTTTTCAGATTGATCTTACTGATCATTTTGTTCCCTTTGTATTGTAGGAACCGAGCTGGTGGCTACACCAGACTATTGCGAACTAGGATACGGGTTGGTGATGCTGCACCAATGGCATACATTGAGTAAGATTTTCTTATGATTCTAAAGAAGAATTATCAAATTACTTTTCCTCTGGCTGTTATCATTCAGTTTAGGTTATTCACTTTTACTTTCTGTTTACTACAACTAGCACGTCACTGGCTTGTTTTTGCCCTTGCTTGGTGTGGAAGAACCAACTGTTTGAATAAAAACCTCATGAAGTGTTCTGAAATGAAAGAAGCTAATGTACTACTCCAATAACATTTTTGAACTACATGGAGTTCATTTTTCCAAAATGTTATATAGTTATATCTGAGTTTCACTAGGCTATGCCATAATTTTGACATAGGAGTATCAAATTTCCAGAAACCATAACCAGGTGTTTTGAAGCCCAAGTCATTCGCTTTCTTCATGTGCAGGTTTGTTGATAGGGAAAACGAACTTCGAGAAGCCAAACCCGCTGCGCCACAACCACCTCAGCGTGTTCCTCTTGATCCGTGGGCCAAGTCCCGTGCTAGCCAACAGTGGGCGGGACCTAAAATCAGCGGGAGCACCAAAGCAGAAGGCTTATGAGAATAATATTTGTGTGTTTCTTTCCTTGAGTTATTCATGTTGCTGTAGTAGGCTACGAGGCACAAAAGCTTGTCATGCTGGAGGAGTGTTGTCACGAGATAATTGTCAATAGAATAATTTGAACTTGTCTGATTTACCTTCGGCCTGATGCCATCATGAGATGTATCATGAATGCCTGCAATTCATTCCTTGAGAAATGAAATGCAGAATTATATGTATCTGTTTTACTCTCAGAGGAATATCGATCAGGTATTGAATTTCCTATAGCTGATGTCTACGAATCTCAAGACTGAATTTCTACCTCAGTCTTACTGTCTCTGTCCCAAAATACTTGTCGTTTTACGTTTTTGTTTTATAACGTTTGACCACTCGTTTTATTTAAAAAATTATAGAATTATTATTTATTTTGTTTGTGATTTGCTTTAATATCAAAAGTATTTTAGGTGTGATTTATTATTTTTCATATTTACAATATTTTTTAAAATAAGACGAGCGGTCAAATGCTACATAAGAAAAACTCAAAACGCTACATAAGAAAAACTCAAAACGCTACATAAGAAAAACTCGAAACGTCAAGTATTCTGGAACGGATGGGGTATATGCTAAAAGTGGTGGCCACTTTTTGTATGCCGCTACTCGTGGTGCGGTGGCGGCCGCTTTCTGTATGCCTGTCTAGTTGTGTTCTCTAGCTGCTGACGTGCTAAATGTTCAAGATATACCGTACTTTTCAGAAGTCACAAGCAACAACCAAGTATTTACGTAGTACAGATGCTAGCAGAGCCGCAGTATTGAGACCATTCTCGGCGAGAAATGGACAGATATTTATTTATCATGTTTTTAATCAATACAGAGTTCTTCAAGATGGGAGCATATCGTCGCCCCTATAATAACCTGCAATATGTCCTTCTGTCCGACCCATTCGGCGAACGCATGAAAACCTCTCGTCAACCACATCCAAAGCTAACCCGCCAAAAAAAAAAAAAAAAAAACACATCCAAAGCTCGAACTCTTCAAAAGGCCCAAATTTCCGGTATCCTAACGGCCTAACCTCTAACGCTTCAAAAGGCCAATGCGATCCGATGCAGCGCCATGGGTTTCCCTGACCCACACCCAGCTCGCGGCTCATCCGGTGGTGTCCGTCACCCGGCACCCTGTAGTCTGCCCACAACCTGCTCGACGAAATGTCTTACCGGGACGTCGTCTCGGCCACGGCGGCCATTGGCGCGCTCACCCACTCCGGCCGGCACCGCGACGCGGTCGCCCTCTTCTCCCGCATCCTCGGTGACGGAGTCGTGCCCAACGAGTTCACGTTCGGCACCACCCTGCAGTCGGCGAGCGCGCTGCGCGACCTCCGCGTCGGCGCGCAGCTCCACGCCTGCGTCGCCAAGCTTGGCCTCTGCTCCAACGTCTTCGTCGGCAGCGCTCTCGTCGACCACTACGCCAAGATGGGCGCCGTGAGGGAAGCCCAGGGCGCGTTCCAGGACACCCGTGAGCGGAACGTCGTCTCCTACACCGCTCTCATTGCTGGGTTTCTGAAGAATGGGATGTTTGGAGATGCAGCACGGCTGTTCCGGTGCATGCCGGAGAGGAATGTGATTTCCTGGAACGCCATGATCGGTGGCTCCAGCAAGGCAGGCCTCAACGAGGAGGCACTCAATCTGTTTCTGGAGATGCGTCGAGAAGGCGTCAGGCCGAGCGAGAGCACGTTTCCCTGCGTGCTCACATCTGTGGCCAATGCCGGGGCGCTTGGCGTTGGTAGAAGCATCCATGCTTCTGCTATCAAGTTCTTGGGTAAGCTCGATGTTTTTGTGGGCAATTCTCTTGTCAGCTTCTATGCTAGATGTGGTAGTTTGGAGGACAGCGTCCTAGCATTCAAAAAGATAAAGAAAAAGAATGTAGTGTCCTGGAATGCATTGATCTGCGGATATGCGCAAAATGGGAGGGGACAAGAGGCTTTGGATGCCTTCAGCAGGATGAAAGCTACAGGCTTGAAGCCGGATAGTGTTACTCTTCTTGGCTTGCTGTTTGGTTGCAACCATGCTGGTCTGGTTGATGAAGGTTACTCATTGTTCAAGACTGCCGAGATGGAGCAACCAGGTATATTGAGACCTGAGCATTATGCTTGTATGGTTGATCTCTTCTCCCGCGCTAAGCGGTTTGTGGATGCTAAGCAATTTCTTGAGAATCTTCCCTTCGAGCCAGGCATCGGATTCTGGAAGTCATTAATAGGAGGGTGCCAAATTCACTGGAATAGGGAGCTGGCTGAGAGTGTTGCGAAGCATATTCACGTGCTGGATCCAAAAGACACTTCTTCATACATCCTTCTATCTAATGTGTACTCTGCAGCAGGAAGCTGGCAGGATATGTCAATTGTTAGGAGGGAAATTAAAGAGAAGGGACTAAAGAGGATCACTGGTTGCAGTTGGATTGAGGTTCAGAACAAGGTTCATGTCTTCTTCAATGGGGACTGTAGACATCCACAGAGTGATGAAATTTACATGATCCTTCAATCTTGTCTGGGTAGTGAGGAAGATGAACACTACCTTGTATAATTATCCGACACCGTTGAAAGACAGCTCGAGGAACTGTATTACAGTGAAGCCTTTTGTGGACCTTGTCGCTGATAAAGTTCCGAGCTCATGAATAGCAGGCTTGACTTTGCATTACAAGTAGGAGTATTTGCATAAGAAATACTGAAACAGAACTCATAGGTCATAACAGAGATGACCATGCCAGATGGTCAATGTTCCTATGGGTCATGGGCAGAGAGCCGCAGAGGATGGTGCTGTAATTTCAGAAGATATGCAACTCTGGAGCTTTTGTAGTGCTAAGTGCTAACCATTTTCTTATTCCTTTTTCCTCATGCTTGGTTTCTTGCACAAATATACTAGTATTCCGTACTATCAAAATTGAACTGTAATAGATACTAGAACTTTCTTGATCAAATTGTAATTTTCTTCAGAATAGATTTTCTTTTCCCTCCATGATTGGCTTCTTACCCAAAAATATTGATATCATCGAATTGGAAGCCATAAATTTCCTTGTCAATTTGTACTTCCTTTTGATGAGAAAATTAGTTCAAATATACTAGTTGCAGGCTAGCAGTCACGTTACAGCCCTCCAGGAGATTAACAAAGATAATATGTTCTCGAAATCAAATTGCATTTACTTTTGACGAGAAAAGTAGTATACTAAATCAAATTGCCCTCCAGGAGATTAACAAGGATAATATGTTCCAAATTGGAAAAAAAAATGATATGTTCACCGGATGAAAAATCTTAGTATATTCAAAAATTCTATCAAGGCAGAGCTGATAAAAATTTCAGTTTCCACTTTCTCACTACTGAGTAGGACGAGGACAAATTTGCCATTTTGGACGAGTCGTTCAAAGCACAAATCACAATTCACAGGAATTGAAGCAACAAAATCACATTTGAAATATCGATAAGATATCAATTCATCTATAGCAAATTTCACGGATTCTACATTGCTCCAAGTAAGAAATATAAAAGTGCTCTAAACATCGGAATAGATAAACATCCAACACGCCCTACAGTGAGGGCTCTAAACAGATCATGCATCTAAGATGACGTGAACTTGGTGACGGCCTTGGTGCCCTCAGAGACGGCGTGCTTGGCGAGTTCACCGGGGAGGACAAGCCGGACGGAGGTCTGGATCTCCCTGGAGGTGATGGTGGGCTTCTTGTTGTACCTAGCGAGCTTTGCAGCCTCGCCGGCGAGCTTCTCGAAGATGTCGTTGATGAACGAGTTCATGATGGACATGGCCTTGGAGGAGATCCCGATGTCGGGGTGCACTTGCTTGAGCACCTTGAAGATGTAGATCTTATAGGTTTCGACGCTCTTCTTTGCCTTCTTCTTCCCCTTCTTCTCGCCGCCTTCCTTGGCGCCGGGAACGCGCTTCTCTGCCTTCGGCTTCTTCTCTGCCTTCTCCTCCACGGGCTTCTTCTCCGCCGGCTTCTTCTCGGCCTTGGGCGCCATCGAGAACTCGCTCGGGATGATTCGCGACGAGGTTTTGGGAGTTTGGTTTTGGAGGCGAGAGCGGTGGACTTGATTTCGCTGTGTGGGGATTTGGGGGGCGGGTGCCGTGTCTCAATATATAGGAGGGTGAGGTGCTGCCTGATTGGTTGGTGGGGTGGTGACGCAGATCGATGAGCTGGCGGGCGGAGGGACCGTTGGATACGTTGGATGGCTGGATCTTGACGCATCTCGGCGTGGGGATCCGTGATGTGGCGGCTCCGTGGGTGTTTAGTACTACGTAGGCGGTAAGCGGCCAGATTGGGAGGCGAAAAGCGAGCGGGAAACCCTTGTTTCGGCCTCTAGGGGGCGGTTCGAGTTGGAAATTTTCGGGGCGGTTCGCGGGCCGCAGGTTCAGGAGCAAACCGAAACAAAGCAAAAACAGAGCACACACGTACGTACCTCGGAGGTTGAGTCCGTCAGGGGAGGCGACGACGACCTCCATGAAATGCGGGTGCTCGAGGTGGCCGTTCCGCGAAAGATTTCGGACTTTCAAATGGGAAAATTTTGAATTTTCAAATTGGAAGGTTTCAGACTTTCAAATAGGAAGAAATCCAACTATCACTTTGGAAGAAATAAAAACTTTCAAACAGGAAGATTTCAAACTTTCAATTAGGAAGAAATAAAACTTCCAAATTAGAAGATTTGAAACTTTCAATTTGCAAGATTTAAAATTTTCAATTTGAAAGAATCTGAAACTTTCAATTTGAAAGAATAAAAAACATTCAATTTGAAAGAATCTGAAACTTTATATTTGAAAGATTTGAATCTTTTCAGTTTGAAAGAATTGAAAACTTTCACATTCAAAGAAAAATGAACTTTCGATTTGAGAAGAATCTGAACTTTCACATTGAAAGAAAAATGAACTTTCAATTTGAGAAGAATCTGAACTTTCAAATAGAAAGAAAATAGAAATAAAAGAAAAAAATCCCGTCCGATGGTGGCGTTGTGGCCTCCCTGCCGCCGGTGAGCCGCCAAGGTCTTGTTGTCGACGTCCATGTCGCCCCGCCGCTGTCGACGCACGTGCTGGGGAGGGTCGCTGTCACGCCGGCGTCGCCTCGCGGCGTGCCATCCGCCGGTGGAATCGTCGGCATCGTACGTGAGGATCTGGAGACGAAAGAATCGGAACGGGAGGGGGGAAACTGGTTTCTCCGGCAGATACTAACGGGAGGGTGAGGAAATTGGTTTCTCCGTCAGATCCTAAAAGAAAGAGGGTACGTCGCCGTTTTCTTCAGGCAAAAGTTGACCGTGCGCTGGCGGCGCCTGTGCGCGCAATAGGAATTGTGTCAGGTTTGGCGCCGCTGTTCCCCGTTGTGCACGGGCGTTCGTAATTAGGCCGGTCCTTGGAGTGCCCACTGCTTCTTTGTCTCAGTTTAATCTTTTTTTTTTGAAAAATAATATGATTTAACTTTTTTTTTTGCAAAACTAAACATGATGGAAGAAATACTGGTAGATTTAGCACTTGGGATGTTCTACATGGTGCTAAATTTGCGGTCGTTTCAATCCGATGCATAATTTTGTAAATTTCCATAGAAATTATTACCTCTAAAGCAAATTCTTTCAGGTTTATCCTAAAAAACCTCATTTGAGTTCAATTAAACTTTATACAGAAAATATAGCAGCCTTTCTGTCACAAAATAAACATAACATAAAACTGTATTCAGTAGATGATTTAATTAAACTAGGAGTAAATCTCAGCTTGTACCACCTTTCTTTACCTCGGTTGTAGTTTGGGCTAGGAAGAAGCCATTATTTTTGCATAGGGCTAGTATTTTTTACATAATGTTGCACTATGTCGCTCTTTGAGCAAGCACGGCTTGAACTACAGGTACTTAACCTTAACCCCCGTCACCCCTGGTCCGATGCAAAAGCTCGCGGCTGAACTCTGAATGACAAAAGCAAGTGATGTGTAAGGTTCCAGAAGTTGATCTTGTAGATTAAAGGGTGTATCCTTCGCTGTGCAGTGATGTCTCTAACCCCTTAAATAAGGTGGTGCAGTATAGTGCAATGTGATCATATATGTTGTGGATAGAGCATTTCACTTCAATTCATTGGCTATATGCTTGAGCTTGAACGGTATCTCTTCCGCTCCCATGTTGGGCTTCAGCTAGCTAGCTGGTGCCCTGCCAAGGCGCCAACGTTGCACTGCCGCAGTCGAGCTCATCTACTGATGTAGATAAAATACATGGGCTCCATGCGCACAATACATGGGCTCCATGCGCACTGGTTTGTCAAGGAAGAGAGATGGGGAGCTAGAGAAGGAATAAGAGTAGCCAAAGTGAAACATTTTGGCAAAGATTCCTGGTCTTAGGTGAAAAGAGTGTTGCACTCCAGTCCAAGCTGCAACAGTGGTAAAAAAGTAGTCCAATGTCCAATTTTTTTGGTGTTATAATTTTTTAAAAAGCCAGACAAACTCAAACAAATTTGACCTGTATACACCTTATAATATAAAATTGAGTGAGTAGGAATCATATAACTATGTTGACATGAACATTTTTTTAATGGACGTTAATGGTACCACTCACTTCATGCTATTGTCCTTGTATTTGAAAAGCATAAGTACTTTTGTGCAAACTCACGGTGCAAAGTGGTTGCCTTTTGTAGAGATGCTTTGCATTCCCTTGCAAGGATTGATTTCTTATTAATTCCCTCTGAGTATCTTGCAGTACGACTACATGGGTGGCACAAGATACCCATGGGTAAGCGATTAGTTGGCCTGGGATACCTTAAACTCTACAAAGTTGTGGCATGCCTAGTAAGAGAAGATGTGTTTGTGGTTCTTGATAAGTTGCCATAATTGGCCTTTATGATGGTGGCATTCCCAAAATCCTAGGTAAACAAGGGCCAATATTTGATTGACATTCGATTGAGAGTCTCATAACCCTTTCATGTGTTACGAGGCAACCTTGGTTGGCTTTGGAAAGTCCTCTGTAGTGATCCTTTTCCCATTGATGTGTGTGGGAAGTAAGCCTAGTTATATGGATAAAGCGTGCACCCTCTGCAGAGGTCAGTAAAATTGTTTGAACAATCGTGCTCAAGGTCAAGTGCGATGTGTTGATTACCTTATCATAATCTTTTTTTTGCATGTGCTTTGCTTAAGGGTTGGGGACCGTTATCAGAATTGATGTGGCGGCTTACAGAAGACCATTACGTCATATAAAAAGGACCCGCATGGAAGCATTATTCTTGGCTAATGGACAACTCTAGGAGAAAACAAATGCAAATGTGGCACACAATGTCTGGACGAGGACGAAAATGAAAAGGAAATAATAGTCGAGGGATGATTTGAAGGTTGGATCAGGGCAGAATATCCCAAACTAGGAGACAGACATTGCATAATGAGTTTTGATTAATTAATCAACTACACTTGATTTCTCCGTTTGAGTTGTTACAAGCATTTTGCCGACAAATCAAGATGAAAGCCTCTTTCTAGCTACACCTTAATAACCCATACAATGAAGTGAAGTGGAGATTAGTGTTTCTTTCTTAGTTGCAAGAAGTTGCTTGCGGATTGGATTTAGCTGCGCTAGGTCCCGTTGCTGCTTTTTTTGCTTGCCGGTTACTGAAAGTGCAAGTGCATTTAATATAGCTTTGGTGATTAATGACAAGTCTAATTGTATGACTAATATTTTCATGAGTATTTATTTGTGTAGTCTCATTTGGATATGATAATGAAAACGGTGATAGGTATGTGCTAAACTCTTAATATTCTAGTTTTATCTCTCTTGATGGTTCAAGATATAGAATGAACTCTTTTTTATCCTCTAAGACACATGTGCATTTATCTCTCTTTGTATTCATATGTATGCATATATTTAGGGGGAGCTCATTCTATGTCATCAACTCAACTTTATTTGTTTCATATTGGGTTGTCATTCATTACCAAAAAAGGAAAATAATCAAAACACATATGACCAATCATGTGTGTGATTGTTAGTTTGGTAATGCATGGCAAACCGGTTTTGTGGGATCGATTAACCTTTTCCATGAGTTGTCGAATAGGTTACTCTCGGACCTCATATGAGTTGAGTTAGAATCATCTTCATTGATATTGGATCTTTATGTTGACAAGAATGAAACTATGGAGATCAAGATATATGAGTATAACCCTAATCTCCATCTATATATTGATGTATCAACATATATTATTTTCATGCGAAACTTATGCATTTGAGACTAATGTTTTGTTTGAGACACGTCTTATTTAGTCTCTTTATATTTGAAACATGGAGATGACGAAGGTATGTACTTATTATTATGTCAAAACTTGATAAATGCCTTTATTCTTGTATAGGATAAACTCTCAATGTTTCATCTCTAATTATGCATACACTTTCTTCACACGTATATTTTGTATGCATACATTTAGGGGGAGCAAATCCTATACATTCTCTATGCATGTATTTGATCTTATGTTATTCACTTCATTTATTTAGGATCATTATATTTAAGCTTACATTTGAGTATATGACACATGTGGTGTTGATTAATACTCGTCATATTTATTCATATCATTCATATGTGATCGGTTGGTCAACAAGTGGAGGTTGACAACCGGATCTTTGGGACTAACAATTTCTTTGAGTTGAATGAAAAGAATAGATCCCAAGAATTGCAAAAGGGTGTTGATGCTCAAGTGAGATCATGACACCTAAAGACAAGGTTGACAAAGTGAATACATTGAAGATGTGGATTACTAAGTGGCTATTGATGGCATGATGATGAAGGGCAAGCGATACTCCATTGCGATGGACCACCCAGTGGTGAAGGGAAAGCAAGAGGCTTGGAGCCGAGGGACTAAACCCGGTGGTGAAGGGCGAGTGAAGGCTTAGCCATGATGGATCGTGAGAGGCCGGTTGAAGCTATGAGTAGTTCGCATCAATCTTTTGATTAAGTGAGTTGAAGTCGTTGCCATCCCTCAAGATCAAGAATGAAGATTAAAAAAAGGAATTCTTAGTAGTATAACTCTCTTTCTATTTACTTTTGAGTATAGGAATGCCGTACTATTAAGAGAGATGCAACGTCGATGAGTTTGTTTATTTCTCGGTGCTCAAAGTAACCTATCCTAGTGCTACCTTGAGAGAAACCCAAGCTTTAACCTATCATAAGAGTATTTTTAGACCTTATTGTCGGTTCGGTTGGGTAGCCCTTTGAGTAAGCTTTCCATAGAGTCCAAGAACGTCGAAATCGGACACCCGAGCAAAGAGTTATAGCCGTTTTAAGCATGTGTTCTCAGAACATCTCCGACCAGAACTTCTGACGTGAAGTTTTGCTCTCTGTATCCTCCACCAGATGTTCCGAAAATTTTTCAGATGTTCCGAAAAGTGTTTTTTCCCAGGTTCGGGTTCGTCGAGATGCTGAAAAAATACACTTCTCGGATGTTCCGAAGGGAGTCTCTGAACATCCGAAAAGAACATCTTTTACCCCCAACGGGCAAAAATCTATGTGTGGCTATAAATAGCCCTCCTTCCTCCCCATCCTTTGGAGCTGTTCTTGAGGGGAACAAATCCACATCAAAAGCCAAATAGCCACCCCCAAATCCCCTACCTTTGTAGTGTCTCTTTGTGAGAGGGATTTGAGAAGGGGAGAGATTTGTGGAGAGGGATTTGAGAAGGGGAGAGATTTGTGGAGAGGGATTTGAGAAGGGGAGAGAGTTGATTCGAGGGATTTGAGAAGAGAAGAGTTAGATCCTTAGAGGTTGTGAGATTGAGAAGTTGAGGGCANGCAAGAGGGATTCACTCCATACTTTGAGCATTGAGTTCATAGCAAGCAAATCGGTGATTGTGTTTGTTACTCTTGGTGGTTGAGGACACCTAGACGGCTAGGCATCCCCTCTGAGCCCCCGATTCGTTTGTGGTGCACCGGTGGAAGTTTGTGAAGGTTGGATTTTGCCTCCGCAAGGGAAGAGATACCGTTAGTGGAAGGGGAGTGCATTTGTGCAACCCTAAGGAAAGGGTTAGTGAAGACCCGGCTCATCGGAGCTCCTCAACGGAGAGTAGTGATCCTCTCAAGGATCCGAACTTCGGGAAACACATCACGTGTTTCCTCTATTGGTTTGCTTGTTCTCACTTTTTCTATATCATGCTTGAGCTTATTATTGCCCGATCTATTTGCATGATGTGTTGATCTATTTGGTGACCTCATATATTGCTTAGCTACCTTTCTAGTCACCTTTTAGTTCATATCCAAGTTTATGTTTAAGCTCTAATTTCATAGCTAGTATTTATCTCGTTATCCGCCAAACTTTTCGGTTAAGAATGGAAGTTAAATTTCGTTTTGAACCGGAAAGCCTGAGATTCTAATTTGCTATGAAGTTGTGATGAATTTTTAGGAACGCCTATTCACCACCCCTCTAGGCGACATCAAGGTCCTTTCAGTTACGCCGCAGAAATTGCTCATAAGATGTAGCATCCTAAAGGTATGATCTACTTAAATTATGTTTAGTTTGCTATGGTGCAATATTAGTTGAATGTGTGTACCAACTTTTATTACGAGATTGGTATTGACATCATGATTTCATGTAAGTCGGTCCACGCCGATTTCCTACATGGCACTCTCTTTGGTGTCATTGGTTCTGTTCGACAACCCAGTGTATATAGCCACATCGGCCTGGGCTACAAGCCCCAATGCTGCCATTCGGTCACAGTTTCTGGTGTTTTTGGCTGCACAAAGACTGCTGGAGGCATAGGCAAACAACTCATTTTTGTTGGCCTTGTTGCACCAGCTACCAGCTACAACCGTTGGCTGCGTAAGGCACTGTAAATGTTGCAGCAACGCAACGGTTGCGCTACAGCAGCTAGCTCTACCGAACACAGCCATTGAACACAGCCACTATCACAAGATGCTAGGATGGGCTGTGATAAGTGGCATATCTGAAAGCTAACGAACCTGGCTAGCCTACACCGATAAGGTATAGCAAATTTCGTTGCCTGCTTGCTGCGATTGCCATGTTCTGTTTGGTTGGTTTGTTTTTTTCATGTGAGTTAAGTTCACCGTTGGTTTTGTTGTTGGGATTCGTAGGCAGAACCGCAGAAACACGCACATGCAAGTCTGAATGAACATAATCTCAAGAAAGAAAAGTCTGAATGAACATGCTATGGATCCGAGCATGCCCAAAACATAACTAACAAAATTTAGACATAAGCAAATTTTAAACTGCTTTCTAAAAATTCACAACATTATTATATTTCTTATCTAAACAAAATAGAGCACTTCTAAACAACAGACGTCCGTTGCAACGGACTGGTACCCTAGGGGTACCAGATTTTTTGGTACCAGATCCGGTACCCATTACAACATCGCAAAGGGGTATTTGTCTTCTTCTACCTCTTCGACCGTTGTCGCCGCCCGCCGCTCGTCGTCCGCCGCCGGCTAGCCACCACTGATCTTGCCGCAACCCTCCGGCTGCGTCGCCCCCATCGCTTGCCGTCGAGGTAGCGGCCAGATCCGCCCCCCCTCCCTGGGCCGCGCCACCGGATCTAGGTGGTTGTCGCCGTCGCTGCCACTCGCCGTGGCCGTCGAAGCCGTCGCCATCTCCATCGTCGAGGTCGTCGCCGGCGGGAAGATTCGGAGGAAGAAGGGAAGGGGAGGAGTGCACAGGGGCGTGGCGGTGCGGGCGCAGGGGCGCGGGACAGCGGAAGGAGCGGTGGCGCGGGACCGGGGGTCCATCGGAACAGACCTGTCCCGTAGTGTTTCTTAACAAAATATCTTTAAAAATGTTTAATTAGCCACATATAAAAACGTGATATTTTTAATGAAACTGACCTAATTATATAACATAAAAAAACCTTCCCAAGCAAGAGAAAAAAAAAACATGATGGACGGACCTCACGCCCTCACGGGCTCACGGTCGAGGCCGCGAGGAACGACCAATTTGACTAGCACGCAGACACGGGGATCCAGGGCCACCATGTTGAACTTCCGTAGTTCCGTTCAAGTTCCAACCCCTTCGATTTCCTCCGAACAGATCGTGATCGTCAAGCCCGGCTTGGAAGATGGTCGACCCCGCCGGAGGGGCGCCGAGCACCCTGATCGCTCACTTCCTCGCCGGCCATGTGATGTGATGGCCCGCCGCCGGCCGCCGGTGCGTTCTACCCCAACTTTATCCATGTCGACCTCCACCCCCAAATCTCTATATGGCCTCGCTGGATCTCCTTTTCTGCTAGGATCTGTTTGAGATCTGGTGGCAGCCTGACCTAGATTTATTGAATCGATCTAGCACCCGATGATCTGATGGTAAGGTTTCTTGTCAGTGGCCTGCGTTCTTGGGTAGTCTCTTACATTCTGTCAACACGCTAGGGGTAGAGTTCGTGGCATAGTTCTTGGTTTGTTGTGATTCGTTCATTTGGGTGCGATGGAATCATGCTGGTGCTACTTTCGACGAAGCGCCGAATTTGATCTCAGTGACAACCTAGACCAAAACCAACCTAGACCCGGATTTACCTGGCAATATCAGGCTTGCAGCGAACATGGGCATGGGCTTTATCACAAACTGGCAATACTTGCTTGGTGATTTCCGATGCAGAGCTTATGAATTATGAGGTTTTTTGCATTTTAGATCTTCCTGAAAACAGAACTAAGTTGTATCTTATGAATTATCGGCTGCTATGCTAGCTGTTGGCATGATGGCTTGGAGTGATGAGTGACAAAACTTCAGTTTTTGTGGGTATACTCTTCCATTATTTCAGTTATTTGTGTCTGGTTTCCTTGCCAGTTTCACTCATTTGTTCATCATGTACAGTCAACATATGTTTCCTGAACACAGAAGTATGTTTATGATTCCAGGGAAATTTATCTTTTCGGAACTTGGTGGCAATACACGTACAGCCTTATATGCTGCATATTTGGGTATCCTTGGCATCCTCTGTTGTATATTTAGTCTGTTATTTTGAAACATCAGATACGTTCAGGAGTATGCATTTTCGTCTATTTCCTTCCTATAGAGAGAGTTGAATGTATAACCTTCATTCATACTTACTATGATGGCATATCAAACCACTTTGCTTCTGTTCTTGAATGTTACTAATCCCAGTTAGAATTCATTTGCATTGACGTTGTTTCAGGTCTTATGTGCCTCTTGAAGATATTTCATGGAATCATAGATCCAGATGGCTTTATGTTTTCAAAATTTTATTCTGTACCCTAGACAACAACGATCATATAGCGAAGTGGATATCGCGTTAGATTCCGAATCTAAAAGTCGTGGGTTCGAATCCCACTATGATCGATTTCCCTTGAATTTTGTTTGCCATTCTTGTTTGTTTTGTTTTTTTTCCCCAGCAGACAGTGACATATTGGCATAGCTCACAAGGGCAGGACTCAAGAGGTATGCAGGGTTCACTTGTGAACAAGGTTGGTCCCAGAACCCTTCTGGCTTCTGGAACGATTGGCACGAAGTACAGAATTCCGCTCATGTCTTACTGAAGTATTACCATTTGGTTTTACCGTTGTACTTCAGTACTTGCAAATATGCAGCTTTCATGCCTGAAAATTACTAGTGGCTTATCCATTTGGACGATTTGCCTACTGTAATCTGCTGGTAGCTGTTGTCAGTTTGTGCATTGGAAATGGTCCATCCTAGCAAGGTTCAATTGGCGATGGCCCATCGATCATTATCCATAATCTGTGGCTCTGGTATTGTTTGATTGTTTCAGATTTTTTTTTTGTATTGTTTTGCCTGTGAGACCATATTAAATTAACGACCATTTGTGTTTGTATGCTATGCATGAGAAAATGCTCAATTTGTAACTGTGCCTGAGGTAGCTTGATTTTGCCAGTTTTACTAAACGTGAAAGGTTTGTATCTGGGTATGTCATGCTGGACGTCTTCAGTGGAAATATATGAAGCGGTTTGCCTCGAGATGAAATAAAACGGCCAAGCTGATTTTTCAGTGGTGAACGTGCGAACTCCTGCGAGTTCCTTTTTTTTTTCTCTACAGCAGAGTGTTTCTAGGAGTAACATAATTGGAGCAGATTGCACCCATCCTTCGGTCGTCCCGGCAAAAAAGAACAGATTGCATTTGGACTTTTAGAGAAGAGGTGTTTCAGCATTCAACAACTGGCAGATCAGGCAGGTGCCCGCTTATATCACGTTTGTTGTGAAAAAATATGATGAGTGGCAGTATATTTAAAAGTTTCTCAACGTTTACAGCCCAAGCCACACAAATACAAACAACCTTTATAATAGGTGACAAACTCGTCCCAGTGCGGTTCTGCCTTCCTGAGACCAAACCGCGATCACCACCAGGCACACTGAATGAGTATAGAGGGGAGCGGGGAAAAGTGGAATTGCTAGTGTCAGACAGCAAAATCATGCACGTGCTCCATGGTTCTTCAGAGCATTTCCTGTGATTTCCTTACGAGGCGTCTAACCCTTTTCTTGAAGTCATCCCTCTTCTCTCTCCATTCCTTCTGCACAAGAAGAACAAGAAGCAGAAGTTCAGAACAGAGGTCCAGAAAACACAGGGTAAAAGACACTATGCAGTGCATTTTTCCCTATTGACAAGTAGTACTTCAGTACTTGAAAAAATGCCATATATACGCCACGGCCCAGGGGGGGCATAGTTTTCAACTTTGTCGCAAATGTTGAGAGAACTTACAGCTGCTTCGATATTTGCTGGTGATTCATCATTTGGACTAGAAAGCATCGAAATAATGCTCAGAACTATACTCTCAACCTGTAAATGGAAAGCAATCACTTAACTACAACAAACAAGAATAGGATGACTAGATAGTAAAAACAACTGTTACTTAGTATAGTATATATACTAAGATGTACATATAGTTGAGACAAAATCAACGACAAAACAGATATGCAATCACACCATTGTTCAAAAGATGACTCTTATTCAAATGTTAGAATCAAGTAATAAGAGATGAAAAACAATCTATTTCCTTTTGTAGGGAATGCGCAAAAGCTTCGCACATCATTTTCATTAGATTTAGGAATGTTCAGCATGAGGCCAACAGTCATGGCGGGCAGTAAGCCAGTAAGGTGATTTTTCGCAGCATCAAAGGAACGACCAAGAACAGCCATCAGCCTACAACTAGCGATCGCCGCCCTACCACACTCCAGGCTCGTGACTCCCTTGAGGATGTCATTGCAGAGCATCCACCAGCTTCTGACGACGCCGCGGTTAAAAATAATCTTATTTAACTTTTTTACTTTTCAGTATTCCCAGAAGATAAGATGGATATGTTAGTGATGGAACTTGTTCCGATCTTTCAAGTATACCAAATAATAGAAATTTTTGAAGGTTACACCTGCTCTACTTATCAATGTTTGATGGCAGATTCTAAGATTAATTCACCAAATATCATGGCCCTCTGATACTTCGCACGTATATACTATCAGCATATCCAACCAAGAGCTTTTCTAGAAGATGGCGACGCTTGATAATAAAACAAAACTACTGTCCAACTGAAAAGATAATATCATATTTGCAAAAAGATCTCATGCAAAATTAACCTTTACACCAGCAGAACCCAATACATTAAATCATGGTAAAAGAACAAGATCAACTTCCTACATAGATGATGAATATCTTAATTATCTTCCTACCAAGATAACATATTTTTTTCAAAAAAAAAATTATAGACATGCAGAAACTTATCATAAATATACATATAGCTAAAACCAAACCTCTCACCAAGTCAATTTGTGGGGGTTTCAAATCCACCTGTGAGATACACACGGAATATATGAATGCAAAACAAAGCAATCATCAATGTTTGTGAGTTTAAGAATATATGTGTTTTGGTGTTATGACTGCAAATTGCGTTGAGGATGCTTGACAGCCTTCCAAACATGCTCTACAAGATTATTTTCTTTATCAAAGCTTTCTGATTATCTTTGTAAGCACTCAGCAGATAATACCCTCCACACAGTATATATATCAACTAAATGTAACTAGTGCTGACCAGAATGAAAAGGGAACAGATAGATTGCACTGTAGACATGATAAATCCGTACCGTATGCACTGGTGTCCACCGCTCACTCGCAAGCTCATAGCCATTGGGATCATCACCAGGTGGATGCAGAATAGAAATGCATACACGTCCATCCATATAAACTGGCAATCAACCAATATTATGCTGTGTCAAAATTATGGATCATGGAGGTACAGAAACAAGAAATTATGATCGAGGAAAACTGACCATTTGGATGCCACATTTCAGAAGTAAATCTGACTGTTGGAGGACTGTTAGGATAATTCTGCGGAAAGGTCATTATTGCGTTGAAGTAACCTCCATCACTGAAAAGTAGATGCCAGTGTCACAAAGGGAGAATGAGAAAGAACAGTCTACATTATCAAGCCAATGCATTGAGGATGAATACAAGACAAATCAGCAAGCACATAAAAAGGAGTTTCTATCCGAATCAAGGGCTTGTTAGTAGTTACCACTTACTAGAAGTTTAAACCATTGTAACCAACTAATCAGTTTCACCTCATATCAAATGCTTAAACTTCACATTTGAGATTCTACACCATGCAACAAGCAAACCAGAAAATTGGTTTATTAAAGAATCATACTGTTCAAGCCAAGAACTAGGTTCCATTTTAAGCTTACCCAGACTATTCTTGGTTTTATCAAACAATGGTTCACGACTAGTAACCACACCCATTACCCCAAGTATTACATTACTAAAACAGGGGAAAAGCAAGCCGGCAGTATAGATTGACTGAATATATGTTAGCCTACTACATCAGTATGAGAAGTATAATTGTATTTTTACAAATAGACTGAAAAGATGCATATCAAATACAATTTCATAGTAATCTCCTTTGCTGAGAAATTCAGCTAGCTTTAATTATGTACAATGGCACTGATTAAGTTGAACCTCCTATCAACTGTTTGGTTTTCCTATAACAGCATACTTGTACATTATTTTCGTCACTTTGGATTGCAGCATCCATTTATAACATACACGATTCAACTACTGTATTTCAAACATGTGATGCGGTAGTATATACTTGCAGTTCTGGACGGATTCCTATTTACCTCTACACCCAATTGAAGTCTCAGCTTGAAAAGTTCAATGAAAATTGCTGGGAAATCTACTCACGCAACAAAACATCTGATTAATTTATAATGTAACTTCAGGTTGATGAACGGTTCTAGTTGAAACAAGAGTAAAACATTGCCAAGTAAAATACCGATAACAAAGCACTAATAAAGAAGTTGAAGCATCTTTGCCAAAATATCAAGAAGATTGAATGCATAAACTCCTATAATGAATACATGTGCTGTCCAATTTGTCCCCACAAAAAAAAACACACAGACAGACAAGGCCATAGTTCGATTTCATTTGCATGACTTAGTTGAGGAATCCGATCCTAAACTATCACGAACCCTTACCCGCAACATATGTATACAGCGCCATGCGCAATCTAATTGTGAACAGCAAACTGCCACCACTTCAACCAACAGGGCAAAACGAGCTATCCATCCCTCACCGCACATTCAGTACCAATTAAACTCGCTGAAATTGGCATCAACCATGTAACCTACCTAGTCGTAGTACTGGTGGTAGCTATACCGACCCTCTAACGACCTAAAATCATCGCAAAATTCAATCGGAAGCCAACCTCGAGCCACGGCAAGAAACGAATTCCAAGACAGATTCACCGCTAGAAACAACTGCCTCCAATTCGCGGGAATACACAAAGAACCTCTACTCGCATGGATTAAACACAGATGGCGATGATTCATGGAAGCATGCATCGAATTGGAGAGAATCCAACTCACTATAGGGTGTCAGGCGGGCCGATGATGGTGACCTGCCACTCGAAGACGTTGCTGTCGTCGACTAACCCAGCCGAGAACCCATCCACGGGGTGCTTGGAGAGATCTGCACCAATCAACAAAACCACAAACCAACCCCCAAAATCGATCAATCCGCTGGCGAAAACGAGCAAAAAGAACACCGACGAATGGGCCGTACGGATCCGCACCTTTGAGCTGCTTCTGGAGGAGGAGGCTCGCCTGGCTGATGTTGGCCGCCATGAGATCGGTGGCTAGGGTTTTTGCGGCGGGCAGGAGAATAATTCTCCTCTCGGTTTCTGGGAGCGGCGACGCGAATTGATAGGCGCCGTAGGACGCCTTATTTATAGAGAGGAGAGAGGCGACGAGCTCGTCGCCTCGGCGAACTGAATCGGGAAAGGAAGAGGGGCACAGAGAGAGGACGAGGTGTCGAGGTGGGAAGGAAAGAAGGCGAAAACGTAGAGCAGCAGCGCTGCAGCGGCAGGCGGCTTAAAATGTGAAGCACCAGTTTGGGTAAAGGTTTTTCTGTTTAATTGTTTAATTATTTTCAGGGCATGAATAAGACGAGCTGAACAAGAGAAATTAGGATCGGAAGCTATTTCAAAGCCACTCGGATTTGCAGCATTACGCAAAAGATTGTGCAGTTTGACATTTCACAATTCGTGCATTTTATTCCTTCCATTATCCATTCCAAGCAGGGATACCGGAGTCGAATCATCCGGTCTCGGATGCAGGAGTTGTAAAACTGTACGCCACTCGCCTACTACAAGTCTACAACGTTGAACGCTTCGGTTTGATCGTCAATGTACGCGCATCCCGGTGAATGGCCATCTTGGCCGACATGCCGCTTGTACCATTGAACAGAGTCCATTACGAAAGATGGAGACGGCATGGACCATGCCGCATGGTGCGCCCAATTGATCAATTAAACTACGGAATCGCTAGCGAGGGGCGCCTCACCTGAACACTGCCGCTCGCTGGCACCGGGGCACCCGCACCGCATGGTCCTGGGAACGGGTGGATCCTCGCGAGCGAGCACGGGACACCGCGGCGACAGCGCTGGCGGTAAACGCGGCGAAACTGACCGTATTACGCGCGAGTTGGGCCGACAAGGGTGGCGGGGCGAAGGCAGCCGCGTCGCGTTCCCCCGGCGCGCGCGGGGCTCCCAACCCAGACCGTCGCTTGCGAAATCATGATGAAACGTGTTATGTGCGGTGATTTCCCCTGCTGCGGCCGACGAGCGTATAAAGAACTGAACGGTGCCGTTTCAGGCTCGTCCAGGCGAATTGCTCGGTCGAATATTGGCGGGAGGCGAGCTCATCATGATCAACGCTTCAACAGGCTTTCCAAAGATTCCCGTCCTAATTTCTGCTTTCACAGATACGCTCACATATAGCATACGTTCCTGCATGTGTCTTATACTCCCGTTGTTACCGTATCCAGAATCCAGACCTCTAGATGCAGAAACAATCACGCATAGCACAACAAAGGGCGCCGCTTTTGCACCCAAAAAGAAAACGAGACCCACCACAACTCGTCCACTGGGACTACGAATCCTACAAATTCGGCACCCACTTTCCGTGCCGAGACGCGATAGGACGGCCTGTTGGTTTCCCGGCCCGGTCCCGCGCGACTCCCCACCACCCGCCTCCCTGGTCCGCTCCAGTACTCCACCACCATCACCACCCAGGACGCGAGCCAGCGAGCGAACGCGCGATAGCGATCTGAACCTGCGGATCTTGCCTCGCCTCGCCTCGCCTCCTCCGTATCGCATCGCATCGCGCCCGCGAGGCGGAGCGGCACGCGCGTTCCGGCGCCACCAATAGTGCGGTCCGGAACCTGATGACATTCGCGGCTGACGCGCTGGACACCGCACGCTGACCGGGCGCACAGGCCGTTCAACCCCAAATTGGCTTTTCTTTTCCCGCAATCTTTTGCTGTTTCGGGGGAAAGGAATCGTTGCCCTGCTTGGGGTGCTGGTCGGACGCATCCGGTGGAAAGCCGGCGTCGCTCTCGTACCGGCCGCCTTTGAGACCTCTGAGGTCTGAGCTCTGGTCCAAGTCGCTGTCGTCTTCGTCAGGATAACGATGGGTCTACTGTTTTGATAGGCTTGGCCTTTCCAGTCCTACTACATGTATAGCAGTAACACCCCGCTGATAATGGTATGGACGATGCAGGCGAAAGGATAGGACACAGAAACAGCAAGAGCGGTTCAATTCCACCACATCTGCATAGTTGCACGATGGGGACCACGTGGTATGACATGTTGACAACGAGCGTTTTAATTTCGACAATATCTGTCGATGACAGTGGAGATAGAGCCACACGACCAACAACTCTAATTGATGCGCATCTAGATCTAAGCATGTTTTCAAAATTTAGCATGTTGCTGTAGTTCAATTCCTTCTCGTCATGAATATTAACGTTCAGGATACTATTTGATAGCTTTTGAAACTCTGCGCGTCATCCATTTGTTAAATGCTTAGTTCAATGTCTCAATCCCCTATGCCTTCTCCAATGGTTATTTTTTTTAAAAAAAGCAAGAGATAGGAGCTATAGCTCCCCTCCCGTTTCCATTAATAGATAGAAACGTAAAGAAGTAACAGCATTCTCCAATGGTTATAGATAGCTGCTATCTCTAAGTAGTTTAAAAAACAACTTCTCCAATGGTCTAATTATTAGCACATAGCTCATATAATAAATGACCCTACAGGTCATCCTCACATAGCCTTATAGTTTGTGCAAGAATACAAGAGATAGCTTTTATCTCTCCTCTATTAAAAATTATATAAGTTGGCTTATATATAGCTTATAGATAATCATCGTGGAGGCCTTATCATAAACAGTTGAGGTCTGGTAACTGTTGGAATTTAGCCACCATCATTTTCTTAAAAAGTTTTTAGATAATGGAATTATTTTCTTAAATTTAGCCACCATCATTTTCATAAATAGTCACCTCAAAAATAAGAAAAAAAGTACATGTGTATATTTGCTTCCAAAAGTAAACATTATCACCAAAAATATTACCTCTCCAACCCAACATCTCTTAAATAAGGTGCTACATTTATTGAAATGTGTTGAATCTTAAACATAAAGATTTTGTTCGTCGTAGTCTAACAATTTAAGGACTAGTTCGGTTTGAAACCAAAATTTGCCCTACTAAAATTTTGGTAGCGTCAAAACCTTGGCAAATCTGGTAAAGTAGATTCTGTACTAATATGGAAAAAAATTGGCATCAAATCAAAAATTCTGCAACACTATTAAAGTTGACAAAATTTTGGTAGGGTAAAAATTGGCTTCAGCCCAGAAAAGCCCGGAGACAGTATTATCGTAATATTATAGTTGATATAATTATAAATTTCTTAAGTTGATTGTTAAAGTTTCAAAAATTGACTGGTTATCATCATAAAACTCACCTATATATATGACCATATTGGGTAGTAATAAACATTTTATTGTAGTCGGTATAGGATATCCTATTGTATATTTGTATTACCGTGTACACAATAATCATGTATCGTGGAAACCTTCACATATGCAGAGAGATGTCCACCAGATATAGCATAATACATATTATTTGACAAGAAACCATACTATCTATGGAAGGTACATCCCGCTAGTAATGCCTAATTCATTTCTTATATGGCCATGGTTCCTGGAACAGCGGAGTCTGAATAGGACACAATAACACTGAGGTTATAACTTCACAGATCCATGCGGGTTCAGGAACACGAAAAAGAAACATCTAAACACTACGAAAGCGATTCATCAGTTCGCTTTCGCATCGTTGACTAACCCTACATGCATATAGTCACATCCCATTTAACTTAGTCAGCTGTAGACTAGTTTTCACTACAACTCACTGTATTCGCAACAAGCCATATATGGTGATTAAGTAAAGCGGCCTCCGGCTAACAAAAAATAATGTTATTATTCATCCAGGGGTTTCCGAGGGGATATAAAAATCGTCTCTCGTATGATTTCTTGCATGTCTTGTATCAACTATCATCTGGTTGTACAAACTCTATATTTGACTTGTCGATATACGACAAAATGTAAGTTGTTTTTCCATTTAAAAACTACAATGTAACCCACTCCTATATATTCATAAAAGATGAGCCGGGCCTCTAGCGACTGCAATCCTGAATCCTTGAGAGGAGATGAATGAGTCAATGATAGATACAATATACCCTCTATTTTGTTCTTTGGGGATATGCATAAGATTTGTGTACCTTTCTATTATCATTTCTTTGCTTTCCTTTATTGGATTGCCTTTTTAAACTGTCTTGAAACTCCTGAAAATTGAAACTATTTACTATATGCTTCAGTTTTGAAACCAGTCAACGCTTTGTCTAAACACAGAACAACCATAAGGTTGTTTTGGTTTGTTCCAACTTACTCTACCAAATAATTGACATCTTCAATAACAACTGTTTGTATTTAGATCGGAGCCAAATTTTACCCGAATCAATATAGTTGAAGCATAGATCCTACTAAAAACTGAGTCAGTACAATTTTTGTTTGATGGAGCACTAATCCAAACTGGCCCATAATCACTTGTCAGAGTCGAGCACAATCATAAACAAGTCCAATCGTGGCCCGTTTTATTGATTCGTCCGAAAGTGATGAAGTGATATGATGGCATCTATATTCTGGGCCTTCATAATTAAGTTCATTAAACATCCAAAGCCCATCAGATTCGATGTCTGAAACTAGTAAAGTACTTGGGACTGTTCGGCTGTGGAAAAACTCAATATTATTTTTTCCTGTTTCTTTGTTTGGACGCTTTCCAGATAACTAAACAGTGTGTTTTTTAAAAAAATCAATCTAAAAAGTATTTAAAAACTAAATTATTTTAGTTTTTATGATTAAAAAAGCTAATAGTCAATTAATCAATGATGTTTTCTCGTCATGCGAGTGCTACTATTCATTTTAGCCCTTTTACCAAACCAATACATCCGAACACAACCATTTGTGTGTTTGTTAATGGTCGACGCTACTTACTATGCTTATGCGTGACAATTTAGATTGATGGTTTCTTCTTGGCTAGGTTTTATCGGTTATTTTTTAAACTTTATCTGGGAGAGTGTATGTTTCGTTGTGTGCATCGTAATTATGCATAAGCCAGAAGTGGTTTTGGTATGATTATATCAACTCTCTATATAATTATCTGAAATCAATAACGATTCTTTACCTAAAAACTCACCGTGCTTATCTCATTCCATGTGGACCAGTGACTTATGGCTAAAACCAATGTACTACTCCTAAACAACACTGTTGCTATAAGAAAAGGAGTCACATTTGGACCATATCAAGTTCTGTGTGCGGTCATGCCATGCTGCCTTTCACCGCTTCACAAGCACTGTCGTTTCATACTTAAAGCTGTCTCCACTCAACACCATCAAACTCAAAAAAGAGGATGAACCAAAGCTTATTCGATCGTTTGATCAATGCAATGTTAAGGGATCAGGCTTCATCAGATGATATGATACTAGGATGATTTATCAGATTTCATCAGATGATCTAAACAAACGAAAGGTTAATAGATGCGAACCAAACCTTTCTTCAGTAGGTTTGATCAATGCAATGTTAAAAGTTCAGGCTTCATCGGATGATCTGATACTAGGGTGATTAATCAGACTTCATCATATGATCTTACCTATATGAAAAAAAAAAGATCTGCTAATAAAGGCTAAACCAAGCTTCTTTTTTTTTCAGAAGGGGCCAATTACTGTGTCGATTTATAGGTAAAAAAATAATGCCGGATTTTGATGGTATAACAAAATTTATAAAATTTGACGTAGACTCGGACCAGCCAAAACTTACCCAATGGCACCACCTGAAAAGGCAGAGCGGCAGAGCCAATGGACGAGTAAAAGTAGACAGAAGAAAGCTACAAGACGAGCCAGTTACCAGAAGCAGAGCCTCAGGGAATGGTGAATGGTTGGGCCAACTCTGGGTAGGAGTACAACCTTTGAGTTTGTGGCTTGGTGCCGCGCCATTGTATGTGCCAGTACCATACCGTGCAGCATACAACCGTAGAAGTATTCATTTTTAGTAGCAATCAAGGTTCTCACGCATATGTACGTTTCAGTGAGAAATGGGGTGGAGCACGTCTGTTAAGATTTGAACACACTAGGAACACATGTTATTCGAACACCATTACAGTCACAGACAACCCTGCAGCCAACGCGAGCCGCACTGCAGCAGCACAACGACCACGGGCTAAACACAACGTACGACCTCTCCAGTCTCCAAACCACGAGCTAATCGAACACTAGACACTTGCACACGCAGTCACACATCCCGGATGCAACGGATCCTAGCACACAAGCACGCATCGGCTCGACGACCGGGTGGTGATCTAGTGGCAGAAGATGACCTTGAGCTCGCGAGGCGCGGCGCACTCGTGGGTGAGCGAGGGGCTGTCGTGCGCGTACGTGAACGCCTGGGGGCACTCGCGCTTGAAGAACTCCGAGTACTTGGAAGACCGGCAGGTGCGCGGGCTGTTGTACATGTTGCGGCAGC
Source organism: Leersia perrieri (assembly GCA_000325765.3). NCBI lineage: Eukaryota > Viridiplantae > Streptophyta > Magnoliopsida > Poales > Poaceae > Leersia > Leersia perrieri. The sequence continues at coordinate 26,636,035 of CM002476.1, forward strand.
ACAGCTCGTCGGTGCGGAACGCCTCGCAGCCGCTCTTGCACGCGATGACGCTCCCTCCCGCGGGCGCGCGCAGCTGCAGCTCGCTCGGGCACGTCTCGGTCAGGTTCTTGCGGCACGCGAGCACGGGGCAGTTTCCGCGTCCCTCGTGCGGCGTAACGGACAGCCCCACGTTGAATCCGTCGACCACGCTCACGCCGTACGACGTCTGGTCGTTGCCGTGGTGGAGGGAGATTTGTGCTAGCGTGGCGGGCGCCGCGCCGCCGAGGCCCGCGCACTGGAGGCGGCCGCCGCAGTCGCCTGTGGCGCAGTGGAGCTGGGCGCCGGCGCCCGTGCAGCCCGTGCGGGCCCAGATGCGGCCTGACCAGGGCTGGGGCGGGGCCGCGAAGGAGCGGTGGGAGAGCGCCGGGAGGAAGAAGCCGCCGCCCTCGAGGACGTCGTGGCCGGAGTTGGCCTGGATGCCTGGCCACACCGGGTATGGGCAGTTGTTCACGACGGTCAGAGTCATGGGCGCGTAGTCTGCGAGGGTGACGCCGCAGCTCAGGAGTGAGGCGGCAACCAGGAGGAGCAGCTTGGCAGGAGGCATGGGTGATTGGGTGGCGTGGCGTGGAAGAAGACTAATGGAGGGGTGGACTGGTGGTGGACAGGTGGGGTGATAGGTGCGGGGTTTAAGGGGGTTTTATAGACGTACGTGGTGGTGGTGGCTTATTGCTGTCGTGGTTTGGCATATCCGCGAACGCGGGTTAAGGTGACACAGCACGAAGATACCTTCTTTTTTTTTTTGGAACCTCTGAATTTTGAATGGGTTTATCAAAACATCAAACTGTCTGCACTAAATTAGTGGTACTACTCATACGAACTAGTAGTAGATTTGTTACTACTCATCAATCAACAATCATTTACAGAGTGCTTGTTTACACTCTGGACTTGTCTTCTTGGAATGGTATCATTCGAGAAGGTTATCTCGAAGTTGTCTATCCTTAAACTTCTTTTCTCAAAGCAGCTTTTCACAAAATAACCCAATCAAATGTAAAGCTACCATTGCTCCATTTTACACCTAGCGGGAAGAAAACGATAATGTTCCTCGAGAACCGAGGGTAGTGGCCGGCCGTTGTTACCTTCCTGGCAAAGCGGCAATAATCCTAGCAAGGCTTCTCCATGTCCATGGCCCGTTCCCATGCGAATATGGCAATGCCATATTCTTCTCTTCTTCGTGACCTGTGGATAAGCATGGCAGACAAGAGACGCTGACAAGGCACTAGCATTGCCTACATTGGGCAAACAAGGGTAGTCCATTGTATTTGATAGGATGGAGGAAACGCACCCGCTTTCTCGCACACTGTTCTTCCGTTCTTCGCCACCTCGGGTTCCCAGGTGCGGCAGGGAATCTGCCGAGCGCATCCGCCTGCGACGTGGACGATATCATACCATAGTGCTGAGAGCCTGAAAACATCGTGATCGCTTTCGCTTTTGTTTCTGCTTTTTACTGCCTTTTCGGTTCTTTTTCACATTGAGCCGTGCACTCCTCTAGCCCCACCTGTTATCTTGGTGTTCCCTAGCAAATCTACGCTTTATGTTACTCCCCATCTTAGCGCGAAATACAAACTAATTTACTTGCTTACTTCCGGAAACTCTCGCTTTCAGTCTGATGTTTTCTTGGACGCATGCTGGGCAGCCTTTCGGCCATGTGAAAGCAGAAAGATGGGTACGTGGATGGAAAGATGGCACACTGACTGCTCCGTCTGAATAAGACTAGACCGCTGTAGTACTGTACGCATTTGCTAATGAAACAAATGTGGTAGTAGTAGGTCTCAGTGCTCAACCCAGCTGTCTTCGCCGCGCACTATTCATCTATTCGAATCGTAACGATACAACCAGCCCACGTGCTTGCTGCACTAACACCGTATTGAGTAATGCTGCTAATAGCTGAAATGGCACGGGGTATCTGACCATGCGGCATGAAGCGCGCTCCAAGAACGAACTTGTTGCCCGGTTACTGAACTCGAGCGGGTAGGGGAGGCACGTTGTACACCGACGTGCAGATCAAGAACCGACCGAGAGCAACACCGTGCTCCTGACGTCGCGCGCGCTCCTCACACAAGTAAACAACACGCGGCCAGGCTTCCGTCGTGCGCGGTGTCGGTGTTTGGGAGCGGAGGGCGATGGCGAGTTGACGACGACGAGGCCGCGGCGGCATTTGTGCCCCGCCCGCGCGGCTTTGCTGGGCCGCAGCGCCTGCGGAAGAACTGTAGATTTTTCTCGTTAAACGGCTGACACTTTTTGGACCGCACGAGGTGGATTAGTTATTCATCTGGGCTGAGGCCTTCTGTGCTCATTAATTTTGGACTACTCTTAGCCCATTATATCCATTTCGAACCCTATCGGATCTGCTTGTGCTACGGCCTAGGTCCAACGCTGTCAAATTTCAAGACGATTCGGTGCGGACGTGCCAGAAGCCCAGAACAAAGCAGTTAACTGTAGAACGTACTGGACCGTTCCGTTCAACGTCACGGAGACCAGGGTCTCACCGACTCGCGTCACCAGCCAACGTCCCCACGTCTCACGCCTTGCCCGTTGGCCACCCCGTACCATCCAGACCCTTCCAGAACACCCCTCCGATCTGAATCCAACGTCCCAGATTGCCGCACCGCGAACATTCTCGAAACCCCATCAATTCCAATAAAGTCCCCGCTCCTCGCCTCTTCCTGCAACGCAACCTGCAAAAGAATTCCGAGCTCGCAATCGAAGCAATCTCGCAACAATCTCAGATCTCGAATTCTAGGCTTAGGTTTAGGCTGATTTTTTTCGCTCCTTGTTCGATCTTCCTGTTCGTGCGAGATGGCGAAGGGAGAGGGTCCGGCGATTGGCATCGACCTCGGCACCACCTACTCGTGCGTCGGCGTGTGGCAGCATGACCGAGTGGAGATCATCGCCAATGACCAGGGGAACCGCACCACGCCGTCGTATGTGGCGTTCACCGACTCCGAGCGGCTCATCGGCGACGCCGCCAAGAACCAGGTCGCCATGAACCCCACCAACACCGTCTTTGGTAAGTGCCCCTGCTATTTTCAACCTCCCTGTTTTTGAGCTATCGTGTCAATACGCATACGCCTCCCTGCTCTGCTCTGTTTTGTTCCGCAATTGCGTATGAGTAGTCTTTTGCGCGGCTTAGTTTGAATCTAGATCGAACTGTTCGTTTGGAATGGTTTGTTGCATTAGTAATTTTGATTTATGTTCCTGGATTGTGTTGTTGATATTGATGTCACTACGCGACGAATAAAAACATTCACTGTGAATGTGTTCTGTTTATGTTAGCTGAATTCCTAATCTAAGCATCATGCCGTTACTCGCAACTCTCAGAATCTGTGCTCTGTTTATGTTTACTAAATTGTTAATCTAAGCATCGTGCCATAACTGCAACTCTCAGAATCTGTACTGTGCTCGAACAGTTAACATTGACATCGATAGGATTTTTTGCTAAGAGATTGAATGAAGTTGCTAATCTGCTACCTGTTACATACTTACACTTTGTTGCAGTGGTAAATAAACGCCTTCAATTCAGTTCTTGAAGTTTGCTTATTGGGCTAGTTTGCAATGCAGTAGCATAAGATTGCTTTGTACTATATTATGAAACATATGCAATAAAATTGTTATGACTTACTTACCGATGGATAAATTAAGCTGATTGTACTGCTTGCTATACCTTGTCTGGTTTACTTGTTCTTATGGTAAATTAGCTGATTCACTGCAGCATATTGTCAGCTGAATCTTTACATAAATAAACCGAACAATTCGACTGACGATATTGTTCAATTTCAAATGCAGATGCCAAGCGACTGATTGGTAGGCGGTTCTCTGACCCGTCCGTGCAGAGCGACATGAAGCTGTGGCCATTCAAGGTCATCCCTGGCCCCGGCGACAAGCCTATGATTGTGGTGCAGTACAAGGGCGAGGAGAAGCAGTTTTCTGCTGAGGAGATCTCCTCCATGGTGCTCATCAAGATGAGGGAGATCGCTGAAGCCTACCTCGGCTCCACCATCAAGAACGCCGTGGTGACTGTGCCGGCCTACTTCAACGACTCGCAGAGGCAGGCAACCAAGGACGCTGGTGTCATTGCCGGCCTCAATGTGATGCGTATCATCAACGAGCCAACCGCCGCTGCAATTGCATACGGTCTTGACAAGAAGGCCACCAGCTCCGGCGAGAAGAACGTGCTCATCTTCGACCTCGGCGGTGGCACGTTCGATGTGTCGCTGCTCACCATTGAGGAAGGCATCTTCGAGGTGAAGGCCACTGCCGGTGACACGCACCTTGGCGGTGAGGATTTCGACAACCGCATGGTGAATCACTTCGTCCAGGAATTCAAGCGCAAGAACAAGAAGGACATCAGCGGCAATCCCCGTGCTCTGCGCCGGCTGCGCACTGCCTGCGAACGTGCAAAGCGCACGCTGTCGTCGACTGCTCAGACCACCATTGAGATCGACTCCCTCTTCGAGGGCATCGATTTCTACTCGACCATCACCAGGGCTCGCTTTGAGGAGCTCAACATGGACCTGTTCCGCAAGTGCATGGAGCCCGTGGAGAAGTGCCTGCGCGACGCCAAGATGGACAAGAGCACCGTGCACGACGTCGTGCTCGTCGGCGGCTCGACACGTATCCCCAAGGTGCAGCAGCTGCTCCAGGACTTCTTCAACGGCAAGGAGCTCTGCAAGAGCATCAACCCCGACGAGGCCGTGGCCTACGGCGCCGCCGTCCAGGCCGCGATCCTCAGCGGCGAGGGCAACGAGAAGGTGCAGGACTTGCTTCTGCTTGATGTCACGCCGCTGTCCCTGGGGCTTGAGACGGCAGGTGGCGTCATGACCGTGCTCATCCCGAGGAACACCACCATCCCAACCAAGAAGGAGCAGGTGTTCTCGACCTACTCAGACAATCAGCCTGGTGTTCTGATCCAGGTGTACGAGGGTGAGCGTGCGCGGACCAAGGACAACAACCTGCTTGGCAAGTTCGAGCTCTCAGGCATCCCTCCGGCTCCCCGTGGCGTGCCCCAGATCACTGTCTGCTTCGACATTGATGCCAATGGCATCCTCAACGTGTCTGCCGAGGACAAGACCACCGGGCAGAAGAACAAGATCACCATTACCAACGACAAGGGCCGGCTGAGCAAGGAGGAGATTGAGAAGATGGTGCAGGAGGCTGAGAAGTACAAGGCAGAGGACGAGGAGCTCAAGAAGAAGGTGGACGCCAAGAACGCGCTCGAGAACTACGCCTACAACATGAGGAACACCATCAAGGATGACAAGATCGCCACCAAGCTGTCGGCAGATGACAAGAAGAAGATTGAGGACTCCATCGATGGTGCTATCAACTGGCTCGACAGCAACCAGCTCGCTGAGGCGGATGAGTTTGAGGACAAGGTGAAGGAGCTCGAAGGCATCTGCAACCCCATCATCGCGAAGATGTACCAGGGCGCCGGCGCGGACATGGGCGGCGCTGCCGGCATGGACGAGGACGCTCCGGCGGGTGGCAGCGGTGCAGGCCCCAAGATTGAGGAGGTTGATTAAGCTTGTGGTTGTGGGCGTGATTCCGGCAGGAAGGGAGTCTGAATTCCTGAAGCGTGTGATGATTTGGTGTCGTGTGATCTCTACTGTTTTTTTTTATCCGTGAACTTTTGGAAGTCTGTACTGCCGGGTTTTACCTGAACTTGCCATCAAATAGTTAAATATTTCACTCTGCAATTTATAGCTCTGCATCGTTCATTTCCTTGTCGTGCAACTCTTCTAAGGCTGGTTTTGGCGAAAACATCCCATTAGTCAACGACTGACGTAAATAAAAAACTAATTTCACGGTTAGCCCGAAAACGAGGAGACGAATCTTTTCATATAATTAATCTGTCATTAATACATGTGGGTTTGTCTCGTCGTTTACAGCTCCATTGTGTAATATTTTATGTATGAGTTTAAAGATTTGATGTGATGTTTTTGGAAAAAAATAGAAAACTAAACGGGGCCTAATGTTTGTGATGGTTTTTGTACGAATATGGCCTAATGTTTGTGATGGTTTTTGTACGAATATGTCTGCTGCTTAACGAGTTCAGTTGCAGCTTACGCCGTACTCCTACTACTTAACTGAATGAGTAATTATTACGGAACCCTAGTTGGACACGTCTATCACAAAACCACATGTTAACGATTTTTTTATCACAAAACCCCACTCTCCTGGAGGCATGTTGTATCACAAAACCCGTGTTTTGTTACTCTCCAGGTAGCTTCATCATAGGCAGTAACAAATTTGATAGGCAGTAACATAGGTAATGCTTATTCAGGCTCGTTTTGCCGTTCTACAATTCGTAATACTACTAGTATCAGGTTGTCGTTAACACAACAGAGCTACCGAATAACGGTTTGCTTCTGTAGCCAGCTGCCTTAGAATTTGCAAGCCTGATTGGAAGATGAGCTACTTTAGTCTTGATTCTAATCCTAGAAATATGGTTGCATCAGTGGCATAACAATGTTCACTATCTCACAATCTAGAGTAGAACTTGGCACATCACTGCAAGAGAAGATCAAGACAATGCTGCATATGCCCATTCCTCAGTTGATTGGCACATGACACATGCAACTTGTTTCTTAACCACAAATGATAGTGCAGAATGTTTTAGTGCTAAAAAAACAATCACAATCCACTATCCAATAACGGAATATTAATCCGGACAATTTATTTCTGGTTAATTCAACTCGGTACAAATTCTAGAACAAGCAATCTAGACATGTTTCTACAAAGGAGAGCATGAGGGCTAAAAAGACACCCATCATAACATACACGAACAAACTGAGTAGCCTTCAGCAGACTTCGCCGAAGAGGCCTAGTGCAGTATGACAAATACTCAGAAAGCAAAACTCCCAACAGATAGTCATGCTCATACCTTCTTAGCCATTTGGGCATTGATCTGGTGGTCAGAAACAAGGTCTACATGGTTGATACTTGACAGAACATTGGCTATGTCAGGAGTAGATCGTTAGCTGCAAGGTGAGGGGGGCGCATAGAGACTCTAACTTCATGTTCTTCTGGCTCATTTCCACGTTTGGGAACCATGATCTCAAGCACTGCAGCAGCCTCATCAAAGTATGCTTCCAGTTTAGCGTCTTCAGGGATACGAGTCGCTAGAGGTATTTCTCGGACAAATTCCCCCTGCGGGCAATGCTCAGGCGTAGGATCAACGAGCTTGAAAACCCTGTCATGCCTTCTGATGTATGGCGTCTGGGCTGTACTAACACAAAGGATCTTCACTATACCATGAGTAAGACTGTTCCTCCATGAAACTTTCACCTTCTGCTGATCAACAAATGGTAAGCTGACCATTATCAAGTATCCCTGATCATCCTCGTAAATGGACTTGGCAGCAGTAACTGGCCCACGAGCCTTTTTCATTGCCCCAGAAAATTCCTGCAGCCATGAAGGCTGCATTACTGAATGCATCTCCACTTCTTGTTGTGTCCTCTCACTGCAAGAGTTCAGCGGCAAGAAGCATTCCTCATCCATGGGATGTGGAAACACCTCCTTCCTGCGCTTGCTGTTAACTGGGGAGAGATCCATACCATCTTCTCCTGAGTGATTGGAGGGTGATGACAAATTCAAGCCAGATCCATTAAGCATCTTCTTTGGGTGTTGATGAACATTGTTCTTCATGACAGGATGTGGCCTTTCCAGCTCAATTTCTGTGTTTGGCATAGTCCTCCATGTCCCAAAATCACAGGCCTCCTGTGGAATTGCGAAATTGAGCTCCCTCCCTGTAAGCTCAACCCACCTCCTCCTGTCTACCTCTGTTATGCCTGCAAGACTTGGCGATCTCACCACCTCAATTCCATGAATACACTGCGGGTTTGAGAGCCCACGGTAGTGCTTGCGCTGCATCCGGTGTGATCGGACAAATCCCCTGTCAACACTAAACGGGAACTGTGGCTCACCAGGGCGAGAGTGCCCGTTCATGTAGCTCCTCAGCTGCATCTTGCCAAGGGCATTCTCCGGCCGCTCCTTGAAGACCCACATGTACATGTTCTCCATGTCGTGCTGCACCATGAACATGTCGAGCCGGAGATCCGTCTTGTCGAAACCCGACACACCATTGGCGTCCCGGGTGACCTTGCCTTTGCACTTTTCCGCGAGCAGGGGCTTGAAGTAGAACGTGAAGAAGAACCAGGCGCCCCAGATGCTGTCCCCGCGCTTGGCGGCCTTCCTGCTCCCGGCCTTGGGAGCGCTGCTCAGCACGGCGAGCGCCTCGCCGTCGTACACCTGCGGGCCGAGGCTGACCTCGAGCATGTCGCAGAGGTCAGTCTGCCACGGCTGGTTGATGTCCGGCGGAGGTGCGCCGGAGAGCGACACGGCGCCGCGCTCCCCGATGCGGGGCTGCACCATGACGCCGACGGCGCGGTCGTCGAGGTGGCCGGCGGGATCCATGGAGAGAAGGGTGCAGAGGCTGTGGTGGCCGCCGCCACCGCCCCCGCCGCCGTTCTCCATGGACAGGGTGGTGACGAGGTCTTCCCCCATGGCGGCTTGGTGTGACTCACGCTCACCTCGGGGTTACTGGTGGTGCTAATGGCGGCCTCCGCCTCCGCCTCCGCCTGCTCCTCTCCTCTCCTCTCCTCTCCTCCCCTCCTCCCTCAGCCGCTATCTAATCGGTGGCCTCCGGATCCCTCCGCATTCCAGCACGGCGTCCCACAGCAACCAGTCGTGCACCACCCACTCCATGAATCCCACCATCAATTCCCCCAACGAATTCCGCCTCAAATCTTCAACCCCCGCCTCCCCTTCCCCCCCAGCCAAATCCACACCCCCCAACGACTCCGTTCAGATTCCAGGAAGAAAACCAAACGAAGGAAACCCGTAGATGCGATTCCAGCGGATCGATTAGCCGACGGTTACCTCCATTAGGAGAGCAAATCGGCAGCCCTTCGCCGTCAGTGTAGAGGAAGCGCGAGGCGGCGTGAGCAAGAGCGCGGGGAAGAACGCGAGGACATGTGGTGGGGGCGAGGTGGGAGAAAAGGGGAAGGGAGATTGCTCGTAGGGGCGGCTGCTTATAATGGCCTCTCAGATCCGGAAGCGTCCGGGCCGACGGCGCCGTCCGTCACAACGCCGTTAGGGCACACGCCACCACCGCCCGCCCTCTCCGTTCCCATCCCGTGCCGTCCGCTTCCCCCCTTTCCGAATCGTAAAGTCTTAAAACTACTATGCAACTTCTATTTCCGGCCGGCGGCGTTAACGGAGCTTTTCGGATCTCCGTTTGGTGCCTTTTCCGGTGCGACAGGCGCGACCCACCGAGCAGCCGCGCGGCCACTACTATGCAACTTCTATTTCGTGGGTCAGGTCTGAGAAGCTTGTCCCCCCTCTACCTTTGCATTGCTTTCAGCAAAGCGCGATTCTACTTGCACAGTTGCACTGCTGCTATCGGCTATCGCTGTCTATCAAGGCTGCGTATTTGATCTGTAGCAGGTTGCTTAATAGCCTCCTCCTAATAGCGACCAAAAATGCGTGTCAAATCAGCGTGGCGTTAGAGCATCTTGGCTAGATTATCTGTGTGCTGATTCTTGTTGTTGCGATGTCAAATTTAGACTCGCGCTCGTCCGTTGCCGATATTGTGAGAGGGAAACATCGGGTTGTTTCGCGCATCTGTCGAGATGATTTTCAGGGGATTTTTTCCCAGTTGGACAAAAACATGCGTACAAAACACCATGAGTATGGGAAACTTCTATTAATAACAGGTGACAACTCCTTGTTTTTGCAATTAGATAAACAAAAGATCTCCTATGTTAATTTGCTTTCAACAATCGTGTATTTTAAACAGAGCATAATTAAGAGCATTATTTACCCATGATAAGCACATGGTTTTATGTTTCTGTGGTACAGAACCAATAGATTAGCTCCTAAGGTATCATTGGGCAAGTCTTCACACAGTTACGCAATTATAAACACACAACGAGAATTGTTTGCTCGGTTGTTGGGATCTCACTAGGTCACCACAAGGTTTGAAAATGTAGGGGTAGCATTCAGCCATTCATCTTTGACTTGACGAGCTTATCTCTGTAGTACTCTCTAGCCAAGGCTGTCTGCTCGTTTGTTTATCAAAGAGGAAAAATTAAAGCAACCTATCGCATCTCTGGTTTCTCTCTTATCATGGTGGTTGGTAGAGTAGAATCGTAATGGTGGGCCTTACCCTAATAACACAATCAACTTATGATATGATTAAATTAGTACTCTGGTATTGAAAATTCGTCATTTGAATATCGTAAAGGTGGATTAACGGGGAGATGGGCCCATTGAATCTGGTGCTTGTCCGATGGCGATGGTTTCAATTCAGCTCAGGCTCCTCTTCGAATCGGAGGATTTTTGCAAAGGATTCAAATCATTAGCATTCTATTCATACAGTGTCTGGCGCCCTTTGAATTGAACGAACGCAACTTGGAAAATCATTTGCATTTGGTTGCATATGCCTAGTTCCAAATAAAGATAAGCATAGGAGTGGGTATCATAAATCGCTCTCTTTATGACGAATGTAGTTTATATGACGCAGATGGACAAAATAAAATGATTAGTGTTGTCTATCATGATTGACAAGAGCTCGCTAATATGCAACAAGCCAAGAACTATCTTCACACATGCTCCATGATATATTACCATGTCTCTTTTTCTCTTTTATGTATTTAACAAATATATCCTGGAGCTTATGTAATCCAAGTTTTATAACTAGTATCTCGCAAAAAAAAATTTATAACTAGTAGCTCTACTATGAACTTATCTCTGAACTCATGTTTTATTTTGTTTCGAAAATTCCGCAATTTTGCCTCTCATTGTGTTGAGTACGCCAAGCCACCCCTCTCTCTCCTACTCTCCACCCTGACTCCTCCCAATCTGCTTCTTTCTCCCACCTTCCCGGCTCCATCCCTCTCCATTCCTCTTAGCGCCACCCTTCTCTCGAAGACATAACTAGTTGCGGCATCGTCGGTGGCAGCTAGCATGTGTGGTGGAGGTGGCACACACAAGCTTGCGCAGGTGGTGATGTCACCCCCTTCCCGTGACCCCCAAGCTCATCCTCCTTCACGGCAACCAACATCTTGGACGTCAACAGTCATGCTTGCTGACACTCGTAGCCGACGTCAATTTCCGCCTTTTAGTCTTCATCTCATACCTTCTCGTCTTCATGCCCAACTCCACATCCACCAAGCGACTCGGTGCTGCTACAACGGAGGTGCATACAGATTGGACAAAGCAAAGGCGACGAATGGGTGCGTCGAATGGTTCCCTCGAATACGTAACGTTGCAACCGCGATACTCGTCGATGCAGTATTGTTGCCCTCCACAGCATACACAGAGAGGTTAGGATGGAGCACCGCCGAGTGGACAATGATGATAGAGCGGCAATAGGGGTGCTCAACATTCTCTTTAGTGGTTGCGTTTTGCAACGTCATCTTCTTCCCATGCATCGATGCCACCAAATGTCGTGGTGGTGCGTGTTTTTTTTGACGTCGGCAACTTCTTGGACAACTCCACGACAGTGTTTACGAGCTTCTCCAAGGTTCTCCCTCGCCCACACGACTGCACCATGGACGTAGATGCCGCCTCTTAGGTGGCGCGTTTTACCTTTTCTTTTTCGAAAACTGACAATGAATGATTGCACTTTGGTGAGGGCATGTTCTAATTTTCACTCCAAGGATAATACTGTCTCTGGAATCCAGGAAACTTTTTTTGCGATGGGAGGAGTAGATTCATGTACAAAAGTTAATGTTTTTCAGGGACTAATGGTATAATTGTTGGTGTACCCGTTGCCCAGGCTACAAGCAGCCTTCCAAGTTGCTTCTTTCTTTTCTAATTACTTCCCTCGTTTTCTTTTACAAGTATACTTTGGCAATTCTAAAAAAATGCACATTTATTGATACAGCTTACATGTATAAACATTTACGCCTCTTTACATTTGTTCTATGTTTATTTTAGTCTATTTTCAAGAAGAAATTACACTTAATCAATTGTGTGTTTTAGGAAGCGTCGATAGGTGGTGGAATGTATCTATCTCCGGTCACTCCCTTTTAGTCTTCTCAATGCAGCCAGGATAATATATGATTTACCTCTGTATTACCTCATTGATGACGTGTCTCGGTGTAAATTCCATTGTTATGCAAATTAATTCAAACGTTCCCATCCAAGTTGAGTGAATTATTGTTCTTGTGCCACAATCTGCATCTTCATTGGACTATCGTTGGTTAGTACATCATTAGTGGTCTGAATTATAACCCCAAGAAATGACTATTTTAACGCACTTTCTAGACCGAACAAGATTTGGTGGTCCCGATCGCACTCTCAACCATCCAATCACACGGTGATAACTGGGAAAATACCGTGCGTGAGTTCATGGACTCATGCTAAGTTAGCAATTTTTTAGACCATATAATTGAGCGCATTATATATAGACTATGTGCCTATGTGGTTCAAGCATGGCGGATTAGATGTCTAATCCCATGGGGGGATGCACATTTTTTGTTGTCCAGAATAAGAACTCTCCTCCAATCCTAAACGTCCCATGTTAACCTTAACAGTAACTTACTCGACTCTCTGAACAGGTCCCAACTTAGAGCTAATCACTCCCTACAAGTTAAAACTAGCAATTGGCTGATGCCTGTGAGCTTATCAATCCTCTTGCAGCTACGGTGCATCTAGGGGAGGCTGTGCGATTACTTAAGTGAAAAGTCGTCGCGCCGATCGATCGGTGAGCGGTGCACGGCGCCAAGGCCAGCTAGTAAACTGCACGTGTTGCTGTCTAGCTCGGCTTTGTGTTTGGCAGGTGTTGAACGGGGATGGCGCATGTATTGGCAATTTCTAAACTCCATCGTGTTTCTTTCGTTTGGTCCCGGCGGTCGTCGAGATTCTCGACTGCTTGCGCGGCTCGCACAAGTGGGAGAGGCGAAACCGTAAGCCAGAAAATGTATGTATTTATCGGTGGCAGCGGCAAGTGGAGCGGCATGTGAGCGTATCATCAGTTAAGCATGCTACTTTTGTCAGCTCACCGGTTGGCAGCCGCTTACCCGTTCCGCCTTGCGTTGCATGTTTGTTTCCACTTCAAGATTAAGTAGTACCGAGTCAGTCAGCTAAGAAAAAACTCAAAAAAGTACCAAGTCGGTCATTTTATTTCAGATTAGTAAAGGAGGTTCAAAGTTCTTCCAGGAACTGAACAGTGAACACAGATTGTAGGTTTAACAATTGCTGTCACAGTGTTACCTGTGTGCTGCTCACTGTTACGAGCAAGGCCGGGTCGCCGGCGAGAAATTGGCCGGCGGGAGCAGGGGCACGCTGGATGGGCGTCGCATTCGCACGACGTACTCAAAGGGGATTGTGTGTGTGGCGATGGCGCTCGAGAGTGAGAATGACACGTCGTCCACTCCGGCCAGACGCGATATAATTACGCTGCCCATAATTGCCGCTGTTGCCGGTGGTTTTCGCCGTCGCACCCCGTGGAAAACCCCACGAATGATTGCCCCAAAAGCGCCCAATGCGAAAGCGAAAAGTGCAGCTGCGGAATGAGCAAGCCCTAAACAGATCACGGCACGGTGAAGGCAAGTGCGACGGAGACCAGACAGGCGCGGTGCGGTCTGTTTGTCTGTTTTCTTCTTTCCTTTTTGCTTGGTCTGAACAGTCGCCGTGTTCTGTTTTGCTCTGTTCTGTTCAGTGCTCAGATCGAGCACCAGAAGACAGGTGGGCGCTGTAGTATTATTGCTGGTGGCGTTGTCCGAGTTCGTGAGGGCAGCAGAAGACTACGAGATCGATAGACGAGTGCAAACGTGATGTGGCCTGCATGGAAGCTTCAGGCGAGAGCTCCCCCGGGTACTAGCTGAGCTATTTGGAGTGGGGTGCTGGTGGAAGTAATAGTTTTCTTTGTTTTCTCAATGTAAATGGCACATGCACTTCGCCGGATCCCGTCTGCATTTTGTGCCCGTTTCAAAGAAGAAATTTCAGGTGCCATGCGACTTGACGGTTAGAGTGGCAGAATTTGCTAGCCCAACTGAGAAAATTCAGAAGGCACTAAACGTAGTGCACTACCACTGCTTAGGTCAAACGTCAAAGTACAACTGATCCGTGATAATAAGTTGATGACATATTTTTAACAGGGGCGATCTGATTTTTTCAATGACATTGTGGTAAAAAAACAAAACGGCATTGAGTGACGCTTCGGCGCTCAATCTGAACTGATTTGGCACGACCAACTAGTTCCCGCCCCCTCGCTTTATCTAGCGACACGAGGTCGGCGATGGCGGAGACACGTACGTAGAAGTACGATGATGGTGGCAATGACTCCGTCAGTGGCTCCACCGATGGCGGCGAAACCTCGACACTGTATTTAGGATTTGGGGTAGGGAGGGGGAAGAGGGGGATTACCGAAGTTTAGAGGGTATGACCAAGACGACGTCGACTCAGGTGGGGGCGAGATGGTGGTGGCATCGCCAGAGCTGTGGGGTTAGAGATGGACAGTGGACGGGATAGACGGCAGGGGTGACCGACATCGACGGCACGAGTTGTCGCCGCTGGAGACGGGGAAGAAGGAGGGGACGGAGAGGGGGTGGGACAAGGAGTTTGGCAGGCTGGTCTCGTCGACGCCGTTGGCGCCTGCCAGCGAGGCAGAGGGTGGCTCGTCGGGGCGAAGGAGACCGGAAGACGGTGACAGAAGATGGAGGTGGAGGAGACAGAAGCTGGGGCGGGAAGGACGACGACGATGGCGGTGCTGTTGCTGGTTAGTGCCAAGGGGCGTCCTTTATTCTAAAAACTCAGGTTTCATATGTTTGTTCAGATGCAAACTGCAGGGCAGTCCATGACCAAATTCTCAGGATCCTCCTTTACATTTTCACAAGTATAGCATATACCGTACGTAGTACCTATCATCCAGATGACCCTTAAACAGTAGACAAGTAGCCAACTGCCAACCTGTTGGCATCATAGCCAGGTACACTCGCGAACAAACAACACAGAAAGAGCAGAGCAAAAATGCCACACGATTTTGCACAAAATATAAAGATACGCTGAAACGCAAGCCTGGCCCTGTTGCGATCATGCCCCAGCTTTTGCTTTCGTGTTGGTGATGGCCACATTTTTATATGGACATTATTGAGAGAGCGTGGGTGTGGCAGGCTGTGGCCTTGGATGAGAGAGGAATCTCTCTCGCACAGCGTCCGCCAAGTTGAGACAGCTTTGGCGCAGACGCAGGCTCGCGCTATGCGCCACTACAATGCGATGGAGATCAACTTCATCTTCAGCTACACCGTTCAGGTGCTGCGAAAAGCAGAGTAACCTCTCTGCTTCTTGTACTAGCTACACTGCAATAATTCTGTACTATAACCACTTCCCTTAGATCTGATAAGATCGTGAGGCCTTTACTTTGGTCTCTGGTCGTCATCTGTCAGCGACTTTTTTCTCTCCTTTTCTCTTGCAAAGACCTGGCTTGATCGTTTCATGTTTAGGATATCAGCTTTTTTTCCCCTCCAGGATTGGGGTCCCATACATTCTGATATTTTAGTGAACAGAACTACAGAAGGGCCTCTTGCAGTTTCTCTACAACGTTTTTTTAAAAACTTTTGCATGAGAAAAAGATCGGTATTAAGGAGGTTTTCATCACTGCAAGTAACCAGCAGAGACATATCAGAATGAACGGAATGTCGGAATTAAAGTATAATATCCCGTGCATAAGCTCGGTATATGATTATCGTTATTTTAGTAGCATGATTGGGGAGCCCTCTAGCAGTCTGGCATGCAAAAGAACTCCAAAAATGACGGAGATCTGAAGGAATCTTTCATGCTGTTTTTAAAATCCGTCAACTTCTGTACAAAGCAGAAGTAATCAAGCTTTTTTCTCCCTTTGTGATTGTCGAAATTTTTTTGCCAGGCTGATAGCCATCCCATCTGGCCACTTGTCTACTCTTTCCTGTGGATCACAGAGTGACAGATCCATGTGAAACTCTTCTGTCTTAATGTCGTTTGGTCTCTTGCTGATAAAATCTTTAAAACAATACATGCATCTGGTCGAATGGCTTAATGTCAATTACACTGACGGCTCTTTTGTTATTCTTTTGGGAGAAGTATATGAACAACTTCATACAGATAGAGATACGTTAGATCTGAAACAGCTGGCAACGCAGAACTTCCTTAAAATCTACTGTTTAGATTCAGACAACAGCAGATATGCTGAAGAGTGAAGACAGTAGTTGATTCTAGGAATTGCTGGTATTAGCACACAGTTTCCAAAAGGACAGTATGTTCCCATTGCACCAGTAACACAGAATCTGGCATCTAAATTTTTTTTGAGCAGTATTTTTTTTATTTCTTGAGCAATTGATCTGGCATCTGAAAATGAAAATAGAGTACAGATTAATCATAAGCAAATCCCAATACTCCTCAACCACAAGCTAACCTGAAAGTGTGAAATTCCCACGACTACCACACTGTGACACTGACATAACCAGAACTAAGCAAACGCTGAAAGCCTGAAAGGCAAACTACCAAATGGCGCCCAGGTTGCACTTTCAGATGGTAGAGTGAGCAATTTTTTGGGTTCAGTTTGGTCTAGTACCCTTAACACGTGTGTCAGGAGAGGCAAATGCAGCGATCGTTAGGTTCGTGTCGCCGTCTCCAAAGCCCCCTCGTGCGTTCCCGTCTAACCGCGAGACAGATACATCACGCAAATCAAGCCTCGTGTCATTTCGACATGACCGGCAAACCAACGACAAAACATGTGATGATACGTGCATTGTTAACAACTAGTCGATCGATGGATGGTTGCCGCAGCAACTACCCTAAGCATTCAATATTGAGACAGCGTTTATGTAATTTTTTTCCACCTCATCAAGAGACAGTATATGAGACACTATATATAATAGGTTGTCAATTATGTTGTATGTATATGTTTAAAAATAGGATTAAATAGGACAATAAATACCATTCATCTAAAAGACAGCTAGTCTACAATGGTGACATAAGATACAGCTGTTGTCTTTTATACCATAAGCAAATTAATATACAACTTCTTTCTCTCTTTTCTTTCACGTATGCAGAAAATCCTACGTGATACTTCTTACTTACTTACAGCACTAATTTACCATTGGACATGCCCTAAGACTAGGCGTCAACAAATTAATAAGCGTGCCTCCTTTTCTGCCCTCTTTTATATCCTCATCCGAGAAGTACTCCAATGAAGAACACGACGCGCTACTTTCTCTTTGTGGCTACAAAATTCTTGTATGATTAGTTCTAAAAAATATTGCATGATTGAACTTTTGAATTGATCTGTTTGTAAGTGGTGATTCTCATTTTCATACAAATCCAGTTTACAGAAGGACATGTTGGCCCATTGAGACTCTTTAGGTCAAGATCTTTTTTTTTACGAGAACTCTTAAGGTCAAGATGAAGCATGCAAGAGTGGAATAGTGGATGCATGTGTTTGATAAGGCAAATTAAGACCAATAATTTCACCAAAGTCGTTGCTTCCTTTTCAGCCTCCGTCACCAAGATTTTACGAAGTCCAGTCGATCAGCAGGAATCTTAGTCTCCTTGTCATGTTATCCAGAGCGGTAAATTATTGGTTTACTAGCACTCTAGCAGTGGAGAAGTTCGGTCGATCTGTCTCTTTCCGAATAACTTATCGCATGCAACAACAAAATAACCGGACCTTTCAACGGCGTGCAATTTGGTGACGATAGCACACGGATACTTGTATTTATGGCTTAATATTCTTTAAATAGTAGAGAGATTATCCTTCACATCAATATATATTTACGGTGACTTCGTTAATCTTAAAATGTATAGGCTAGTCATTGAATGTGCTCATATGATAGGGTTTACGTGTATGTGTGTATCTATAGGTACGAGCGTATGTGCATTTACGACAGCGGATTATTCTAGTAAAAAAAGGAGCGTATGTGCATTTACGATAGCGGATTGTTCTAGTAAAGAAAAGGAAAAAGAAGATTATTCGTTCAGCTTAGTACACGATGCTTAGTGGGCACCGGAAAGGCCGCCTCAGGAAGAAATTTTGGCTAACTAGTACCTACATGGTTGAGGCCTGAGGGTTTGAGGCGACGAGAGGACTGTGGCGAAATGCCGTGCCACGGACTCCATTCTGCCACCCACACACCGACCAAAAAGCCCAGTTTGCTACTTTGCTCCCAACAGCAGGGAGATGAGCCTGATCGGTTGCTTGTGGCTTGTGCGGTAACCGTGGGCTGGGTCGAAACGCGGAACTTTGTGTCGCACATGAACGGGCTGCGCCTTTTATACATGTTTGTGGGCTCGTTTTCAGTACAGATTAAAGCTACGAAGCATCAGGTTGTTGGCCAAACCCCGCGTACCAGAAAAAATATTCGGAATAAGTTTACATCCTCATGTTTACTATGACCCCATGTTTACTATGAAATCATCCTAAACCGAAATACCGGAAATGTTGCCCCTCCAACCCTTAAAAACCATGCAATTTAGCCCTAAGTAGTATTTTGAGCGGTTTCGGTTGACGTAGCATTCCAGTCAGAAAAATACAATATGGGGCCCGCATATCAATGGTGCTACCTCCTCTTTCCTCATGCTCCTCTCTCTCCAATCTCTTCACGTAGCCGTCCGTCTATGCAACCGCAACGGAAGACAATAGGGGAAAGAGGTCAAAGCGTCGCTAAGCCGTCGACTAGGAATGAATAAGCTCGAAGCCTACTCGTCAACGTTGGTGACACTACAGGTGAGGGATGAGACGTGATGGTGCGGACGAGTTTTCATGGCTAGCGTCGCTCTAAATCCCCGTAGACCCCTCCTTGTCACCAACTGCTATGAGGATGCCGAATGCGAGCACACCGACGATAGGCTTGCTGCCATCAAGGCAGACCCGAACGTCGACACATATGGCGAACAAGCTCCTGCTCCAACTCAACCTTGATGGCGTCGTCGATGCCAAACTTGTTGATGTGGCAAGAAGGGACGAGAGGAGAGAAAGGTGGTGTGGAAGGGAGGTCCTTAGATCTGCCGTCACACCTCGATGAGCTTCACCTTCGCGCATCCCAACTTCCTAAGCTCTACTGCCTCCTCATCTAGCTTGAGCCGCCGCCAACGTCCCATGAAAGCATCAACTGGGCGGTGGTTGTGCTTCAAGATGAAGTAACGCATCATCATATTCAAGCAGAGCAGCACGGCGTGGTCAAAACGAGGACGTTTACTAGTTCGTGTTCATGGCATCGACGGAGAAATCAAATGGCAGGGACCTCCGGCGGCGGAGGTGGTAGGGGAGATATCATGGGAGCATCTCTCATCAGACCCCTAGAGCGAGGTCAATGCGTGTGGAGGGAAACATATCACCTATGCGCTCACATGCCTCCACTTCGTGGATCCTACACACATCTCCCTCGTCGTTCTTTTTGCGTCATCAGATTTGGTGACTCCCTTTTGTGGGCATGCATCGTTTGAGCTACCGCACTGCTTGATCATGGTTGATGTGAGTATGTTGTCTTGGGCTTTGCATTCCCCGTGAGTCACGAGGGATCCGCTTGCGGCTAGCCGACGCCGTGTTGCCTGTGCTCCCTCCCATACCTCCCCCGTCTTACCACCACCGTCCACCAGCCTCGATTTTGTGACGGAGAGTGGGAGGAGAGAGGTAGAGGAGGAGACATGTGGCGTGTGGATCTAGCCTCATTAAATATTTTTTCGGGTTAAATGCTATGCCATTTAGAGACAAATTCAAACTGCCACTTAGGCACCACATTAGGCACAACCGCTCACAATACTACACATGGACTAAATTTGCATGGGTCTTAAGAGTTGGAGGGGAAGTGAACTTAATTCTAAATATTCAACACTACCGTTTCTGATCCTCAAAAAAAGGAAAAACATTTACTACCATTCTGATTTTTGGGATAGTGTTCATTTTAGTACAAGATTTTGCGTGCATCAGTCTCGAAGTAAATTGCAAATCGGTAGCAAAAAAAACTTGTATCACCGATCAGGCGATTATAAAGAAAAGATCACGCAAGAACACCAAGAAATTCTATGAGCACAGTTGGCTCGAGTCATGCATAATTGCATTTCAGCGACACACCTCAAGTTGATGAAGCAGCACACCTTCCTCTAATCCCTTATCCAATTAAACCATGCAACAATGCAGAAAAACAAACTCAACAAATCGCCACGGGTCCATTAATTCACTCATCAAGTAACCAATCGATCTCCACCCCACTCCACGCTCACCCACGACTTCAATCAAGCTCGATCAGCGGCCTCCAGAATGGACGCCGAAGAAGTCGTAGAACGGAAGCGCCTCACTGTTTGGGCTTTCCGAGCTCTCCGACCCCCCGGAGTACGACGAGGAAGCGGACGGCGTCGGCAGGGACACCGCGGCGGCGCAGGCGCTCCCGGCGCGGGGCGGCTTTTGATCGGCCGGCAGCACGAAGGTCGGCTGCAGCGGGAACAGCTGGAGTGTCTCAAGCGCGCCGCGGCCGCCATCCCTCTCTGCGAGGCGTGTGGTGCTCGGCGCCGTCAGGTACATGGCGTGAACCGTGGCCTTGTCATGCGGCGAAACTTCCATTCCTGGGTAGATCACTGGCGTCTGGTGCTGCGGGTAGTAGCCGGCGTTTGCCGCGGCCGGGATGAAGCTTGGCGGCCTGTACATCACTGCAAGAATCGAGATGTCGGATCAGTAAATACAGATAGAGAATTGGCATTTGAGAATCAAAATGGATATATAAATTGTGAACTGAATCCAGTACTGATTGACTATACTAAACACGGACATTACTATTCATGATCGTGATCATAACACCGAACAGATTAGAAATGCGATTGTACCGAACACCCCTGTGGAACCAATTACACCCCCATACATTATGAGATGGCAACTTGGCAAGGCCATTATTTTTTGGATGGGAAAGGAAGCAGCGAAGGGATGATGTGGAAGATTGTGTCTACCCGTTTTGGACGTAGCTAGGAATATGGTCATTTCCTTCTATCCTGCGGAACGCATGCATGCGCAGCAGGCCAGGAGCACAGTGAACAGAAGATTAATGGAGCTACAAAAGGGTAGCAGCAGCAGCTACACATAGGTAGGCAGGCAACGTTAAATCGTGTGACCATGACTAGGAGGCTTCTCTGCTGCACTGGCATTGTGCACTGGGAGAACAGGAGAAAAGACAGATGATAAGTAAACGGCCGAAATATTGGATCATGACGAGCGAACTTCCAATATGATTTTAACAGAATAGCGTACTGTCAGTAATATCTATCTCTTCAAACGTACTTATGTGCATATTGTACTAGTGTTCCATTTAATCAAGAAAACATTTTTTACTACATAATACATGACCAGGTTAATTGATGCATGCATATCGTGACAGCAGTGTGCATCAGATAGCTAAGTGAACAGGATGAGTACAAAGTTGTACAGCTTTCCGTGGCGACAATGGGTCAAGCCGTCAAGGTCAATGCTGAAGGACATGAATGTTGTACACCAAGTATTTGTCACGCTATCCATGCATGTACAAAAGGATTTCATCTAGATTAACTCACGATTGTCCCATGCATGAAAAGAAAAGAACTGAAACGTCAGCAATGGAACTTTGACCTCCACATGCATGAAAACCATGAAAGAAAAATGAATTGAAGACACAAGTACATGACACCCATGTGTGCAAAGCTAATTAAGCAAGACATGCCAAAGAGGAGAAGATTTAATACGTGACAGTAAAACCAGGAGAGTTTCGTTCGTCCAACACGTACCACCACCAGCGGCGCTGCACGCCGTCGCCGGCGCCGGCGGCACGGCGAGAGGGAAGGAGCGGGCGGCGAGCGGGCGGTGGAGGACGGGCAGCGGCGGCGGGCGGCGGAAGAGCTTGCTGAAGTAGTCGAAGCTCTGCTGCTTCTGCTTCTGGCGCTGTCGCGCCTTGTGGTTCTGGAACCAGTAGAAGACGTTCTTTCCCTCGATGTGGCCGTGCTCGCGCAGCCTCGCCGTGATCTGCTGTATCTGCTCCGCCGTCGGCGTCCGCAGACCCTGCCGGTACAGCCCGTCCAGCACCGCGATCTGCTCCTTTGTCGGCGTCCACCGCGCGTTCGCCAGCGCCGCCGCCGGCGAGAGCGGCGACGTCGGCGGCTCGGCCACGAACAACCCCGCCTCGTGGTGGCGTTGCATCGCTCCGCCCTGCTGCTGCGTCGCTTCCATGAGACTTTGGTCGTTTCGCTCGCGTACTCGCGTTCTTGTGCGTGTGCGCGCGGCGAGAGGTGGGGGCGTGGTTTTAAGCGTGCATGGGAGTGTGAGGAGGTGGTGAATGTGTGGGCGGCGTGTGGTGTGGGCCGGAGCGAGCGCGCGGCCGGCATGCAACGGCAGCGGGGATGGATGTCGTGTTGCGGTCAAAGGCCGGACGCGTACAGTACGCGCGTTTCGACGTTTCGCGTGTATGCCGCCGCCTTGATCTGCCGTGCGCCGCGCGCGGGCGCGGGTTCGGGGCGTGGTCGTGATAACTACTCCATATACTACTGCTTTACTACCTGGCGGGCTGGCACTATTCGTGGTACACTGGTGTACGTTACGTACATCCTTATCAGCTCCTAGCTGCACGTACAACGTGTACATGTACGTACACGCAAACAGTGCGAGAGGCAAGCGAGCGTTTCGGTCTTACTCCGCGTAGAATGACCACCACGGCGAGTGTGCGTCATCCATGCGCGCGGCGTCGGTCCAAATTACTCCAAACCGATCGATCCAGGGTGGGCGTGAGTATTGTGAAGCATTTTTTCACTCGCGAAAGGGACTTTGCTTCGTGCGTGTACGCGTTTTTTTTTCTTTCAGGTTTGCCGTCGTGGATGATGCATGCCGCGCATCGATCGGAAAAGGAAGGAGTAAAGTGTGCGTGATGTTCGACGTGGGCTCTGAAAACAATGGGAGAAGAGCGAAGGGAGGCTGCAGTGAGGAGCGCATGCATCTGCCGTGCGGCCGCACAGTGAATGCATGCCAACTTGCCAAGGAACGGTTCGGCTTGCCTTTCCAGAAGATTTATGCTAGTCGAGTCGATCTCTACAAGCTTGGTGCTCCAGCTAGCCCAGCCTTCTCGTCGACCTCGGGAATGATGGGAATTCTTTGCTTGTGGCATCGGATTTTTCGTTTTACGGACGAGATCTTGTGTGTTTAGCTTCTTTCGGTAGAGGAGTAGGACTAGCTAGCATTGCGCGTCGCAGCATTCATCCCGAGCATGCGTTTAGCTTCTGCACGTACTAGTACTAGGCTAATTTTGCAATGTCCAAGTTTTTACTCGACCAGAGTCGAGATGCACGAGTTTGGAATTGAAACTTGACTGCTTGAGGCTAAAGTTATGTGTAATATCGAGTTGTTCCATCGCATTGCATGCTTTGACTTAGCACTCCTGCACGCTTCGCGTTTTAGGAAAATGGCGCGTTTGATTGGGCACGAGGATTTATTCTTGCTCGCTCAAAGAAAGCTATGCACGCCCAAGCGTCAGTCTAATTGTCGCGGGAAATGGTCGCCGCGTGCAGTTTTTAATGACCCATTCTAGCTAGTACGACATCAATGCAAGAGATCCATATCGATCTGGCTTTGCGATTCTGTGACAGCTACAGCAGATTTCAGCAATTACATCATGCAAACGAGGTTCCAATTCACCTCTTGCATCTGGCTGACTGGCTCCAAACAGGGTTTTGTCAAATGATAAACCAGGAAAAGTTTACTGCGTGTGCACATTGTATGCATGATAATCAGTTACTATCATCGAGCTCACAGACAATGAAGAGGGGGCCGGCCTGAATGATTCGTATCGGGACAGAGGAACGCCGGCCATGGCTTTACTCTACTGAAGACGGCAGCTAGGCTGCCATAGGTAGGGATTGAAATGGCGAGGCACATTGGGAAATGGAGACAGGCTGATACCAATGCAGACTAGTGTAGGAGTAAACGAGCGAGCACTGTATGCACTGTGTTGGGGACATGCATGCGAATGCAATGGGAGAGAGAGGGAGGGCAGACCGCACGGTTCAGGAGTCGGATATTGAGAATATCGCTTCCCGTTTCCCCGTAACGTGATGTGAGAGAGGAGGAAGCCGAGACGCTGCACTTCATGCACGCCTGCGTCGCATTACTCCTCACCTCGCTCACGAGCTAGCTATGGGAGGGAGGCAGAAGCCGATGCAGTGGAGACACGGACGAGAGGAGAAACGGAGACGCTGCAAATTGGCGCTTGCCGCGCGCGTTGGGAAATGCCATGCGTAGCTAGAGGCTACCCGCCCCGACTCGCCCAATCGGCTCCGGGGTGAGCAGTGGCACAGCGTGACGAGAGAGCGTCGTCGTCGTCTCGTCTCTGACTAGATAGGACATGGATTGACTTTGATCCGCGACAAATCTTCACAAGAGATCTGAACCCCGGAACCACCCCCCTGATCCTACTTAAAAACATCGCCGGCCGGCCGGTTGGCCAAATCAAACACCGGGAGCAGGTTAACCCAGCGAGCCATTGCCGATGCGAAACCACAAGATCCAAAGCCCGTGCGGAGCAGTTGCCATGGTGCAGTGCAGGTGCAGGTAGGCGACGGTGGAAGGCGACGCGAGACATCCGCGTCAAAGAAATCCTAGAATTCCGGGCACGTCGCGCAACGGTGCGTGTGCCGTCAAGCTGTTGAGTTGCCGCTGGAACAGTCATTCTGAAAGGGATAAAATATTAACGGACACGAGAAGCATGAGTATAAATAAGTTTTCTGGGTCGATCATATTTTTTGTTCTTGGGTTTTGATCACTTGATTGGCACCGTTAAACAGTGCATGAATGATCCGAAAAATTAGCATTAGAGCCAGTGCAAATGTGTGACTTAGTTGGATTGCATGTATCAGAAAATGCATGGAGTACAGGAGTAGTACAACACAATGGAAGCACCATGTCAAAATGAAGCGATGTGTACAGCATTGATGAATTGCTGTCAAACCAGGTCCTCACTCCACAGCAATAAACTCTTCTCAACAAAATCAATTTCTACAAATCAATTTCTAGTAGCAGTTTCAGCTGCTCCACTAGTATGGATCGAATATCTTCAAATGATGAACGGTGTTGATATAATTTGCTTATGGCATAATGTGATCAGAACAACCGTGATATTAAAAAGACATGTATTTGGATGGTTCACATGAAAAATGTACTACCTCAACCCCACATTTCTGTCTTTTTTTGTATGCATACAATTGTGTATGAAAGGAGTAGCTATATTAGGACACTACATATGACAAACCATTGCAATGATTTACAAATCTAATTTTTAACTGAGTTGTATATGTTTTTAGAAAGCACCTTTCTTTACCATTGTGGGTGCCCTTAGAGATTATAAATTAATCGACTGTGAGCTCATTGGAAAGATCATACATTACTCGATAGTGAGTTCATTTGAGTACTCGAAAAACCAAAACCAAAGCATTCAATCTTCCAAACAAATTTTTGCAACAAAATCCTACAAACCAAACATAAATAGGAAAACACTCCAAATAATTTCATCCTAATTTTCACTCTGAAAATCGTCATGTCAAATGTCCCTGATCACCCATATACTCCAATTACCTACCGCAAAGTAGTAATAGGAAACAATAACTGGACCTAAAACCCTCATTTAAGGTCAACAATAGATAACTGTAACCCAAACACAAATTATGTGCTGCCTGGGGCTCTACAGCGATTACAAGATTTACTGGGCCTCCTCAACCTCAGAATCCACATCAAACACAAACAAGCCCACAAGAGATCACCATTCTATTGGAACAGCTATGAAAAGAAAATTTCCGAATTAACGAAATACCACCAGACAAACAGACAAGCAAGACGGTGTAAATAATAGAATAGTGCGTAAGCAACATATATGAGTTGCTCATGACAAAAGCAATGTGCTGAAACTAGAGACAAAATTTCATTGTTTCTCAGAACTAGCATTGCAATGTTCTCAAGGGCAATACAGCTCTACAGCTCCTCAGTCTAGAGTGTACTATGGGTCCACAAATGAAATACATTAAGGGGTTGCAAAAAGATTCTCCACTTAAAACTTCTATTTCTTCTTGTCGGTAGGACCAGCAGACCTGCATAACAAGAGAAATGATTAAGTTTGCAAACTGTCTTTGTTGCCAAGTAGGCATTTCTCCATCCATGCTTAAACAACCAACCGCAAAAGAAATAAATTTGTACATTTCAAACTTTGAACCATAAACCTGATAGGTATGATAACAGAAATAATGAAACAATGATAAAAGTGA
Source organism: Leersia perrieri (assembly GCA_000325765.3). NCBI lineage: Eukaryota > Viridiplantae > Streptophyta > Magnoliopsida > Poales > Poaceae > Leersia > Leersia perrieri. The sequence continues at coordinate 26,662,309 of CM002476.1, forward strand.
ATTTGGTCAAAATACATTAGAGCATAAACAATATACCAGTTGTGTTTAGAGACTATCAAGAACAACAAGACTTGTGTAATTTAGTAGTACTTAAGCCTATAAATATAAAAAAACGTGTTGAGAATAAAATAAGGCATACTGCGATATTGCAGCATGAAATCTGAGCGGTGATTTTCATTCTTTCAAAAATTAAAAATGAAGTCATCAGACTATACCAACAATGAAATTGCAAAATGCAACATGAATTGACATACCTCATCTTCCTGATGACACCCGCCATCTCCTCTCTCTTCTTCTTTGCTCTCTTGTGGGTACCAAGCTTTCTCTTAGCCACCTTCAGTGCACGCTTGTCCTTTCCAACCTTAAGAAGCTCAGTAATGCGCTTTTCATACGGAGCAAATCCAGCAACCTCTCTAATCAATCCCCTGACAAAATTCACCCTCTTGGTGTTTTTCTGTAACAAGACGAGAATATATCAGCGAATAACCTAATGAATATAAAGAGGAAGCAGTATTCATAAGATAAAAAAAAAACTCAGATCTCACAATCAATTACTGGTAATTCAGAATTCCCAATTAAGGATCATGCTCCATTTTGACATAAAAAGGATCTAAACAGAACATAATATGTGTTTCACGTGCTTAGTTAAGAAACAATATATTCAGTTTCTGTCAAATACATACAAACCAAAGCTAGGACTGAACCAATCAATCAAGAAAAGAAAATGCACAACATTAAAATAATTAGCACAAGGAAATTAAAAAGGTAGATATAGTGAGTTATTTTGGAAACAAAATCATAGAGTGATTAAGCTTCCACGTTAGGCTCACCGAATAAATATATGCCTCCAGGACTAGCAAACTTGGGAGTTCTGTTTTCTCCAAATTGCCAAAGGTGTGACGAGGCACAATGAAACCAACTAGCAAAAACAGCTAAGCCATTCTATATTTCCAATTAAGTTTTGATGTGCAAAAAATGATGCCACATTGGTCTGATAGTTGCAACTCAACACACTACCGTTTCAGGCAACAAATTAACACGCTGATCTCAGTCCATTAGAATCAAATTGACAGTAAAGTGATTAAACAAGCACAAGGCACCACGCACTAATACACTCATGTCATACGGTAACCTAGTTTAACAAAACAGCAATCGCCGATACAATGCCTAGTACGCTAGACAAAATAATTCACAGAATAGCAATCGCGACTCCAATGTCCATACGCCAAAATAAAATCATACCATCAATCAGGGCATCCAGATCACAAAACGAAACATGTACTAAGATACGATACGAGCGGGGATAGCCAAGGGAGAGCGACGATTTACCCCCTTGCGGTCGGATGGGCGAGGCGGGAGCTCGCGCTTGGTGACAACGTGACCCTTGTTGATGCCGACGAAGAGCCCCGACTTGGGCTGCGATGGCGCCATGGCGGATCTCCTCGCTCCTAAAACCTGCGGCGAACGCGACGGAAGAAGCCACACCAATTAAAATCGATCAACCAGTGAAGCGAAGAAAGGCGAGAGATCTCTAGTAAGGAAGGGCTCGGGGATTGAGGCGGCGCTCGGTGGTTACCTTTGGATGGGTGAGAGCTGCCAAACCCTAAGCCGCCGCCTGCGTCCAAGGAGAAACCCTAGGAGGTGAAGAGGATGTGCTTGTTATATACACTTTGCGGCACGGCCTGGTCTATTCATGGGCCTGGCCAAGTTTCCAGGCCTAATGGGCCTTCCCTCTGTGATCTGTGTGGGCTTGCTTCACTCTTTTCTGTTTTTCAGCTCGTGTTTTGTTGTGTTATCTCCAGAAGATGGTAAATTCTTTCGCCTCAAGTCTCTTTCTCCTTCTCGTTCTTTCTGTAGTTTCACCGATGCAATAATGCACCAACGAGGACAGCACCCGAGACATGTTGTGAATTTTTTTCGGTGAATGCAAAAAATAGATTCGTTTTTTCTGTTGATCTTCTTCAGGAAATGCAAAAATAGCACCTAAAGGTGAAAGAGATTCGTACATCACTATATATATAAAAAAGAGATTCGTACATTCACTTGTCAAGATCAATTTCAACATATGGAAGATTCAGATGAAAGGTTTTCCTAACACTTGTTTTGTTCAGTATCTCTATAGAAAGAACGATTTTCAGTAAGACGTGTAAGAAACTGTTACGTGATCGTGAAGTGAAGTTGCTCGAGTTAAATACACTTTCCATAACCCGGTACCAGCGTGATAGCGTCCTAAACGGATGTATAGTGGTTTACAACGTTGAGATAATGTGGTTTCCTCCTGTACAATGCACTAATGCTATTCAGTTCAGAGCCGCTGAAAGTCTGATATCACCGCGCGCGGTTAAAAGAATCTTCGGATCTACCGGTTAAGCTCTACACACCGTACTGGCATTCTACATTTTCATTTCCACGTGACGTGATGGATGCAATGCTTCGAACAAACTGGTATACAAAAATTGTTGTTATTTAGTCGGCTAATGTTTTACTCCGAACAGACAAACGTAGCAAGCATCGATGTGAAGAATCATGAAAGATTCGACAACGACCCGGGTTCTCTGGAGAAGAAGAAACGAAATGCAACGCGAAACAGCAGATCAAAACTCGAGCATCTTCACTTCGGTCTTCGGCCATGGTTCTCCACTTCTCCTTCCTCCATGAGTGCTACGACGCGCTGCTATTTGCTCTCCTCTCCATCTCGAGGAACTGACCGAGCGACGGCGCGGCGCGGCCGCTCTCCAGGTGGCTCCGGAGGCAGAGCGACAGCAGCAGCGCCCTGACCTTGCCGCTCCTGCTCGCCCTCGCGCTCCGCCGCCGCCGCCGGCTCTCCATGGCGTCCACAAGCCCGATCAGGCTCGCCAGCGTCATCCCCCCGCCGCGGCGGGACAGAGACCACGCCGACTGCATCAGAAAGCGAACACAATTTGATCAGATCCAATCTGCCTGCACCACTGTTCCATTGCTGCATTGTGAATTACTCCATACAAGTTACAGTGTGTTATTTCGACCCTGACCTCTGTGTCGAAATCAGTCGAAGCGAAGGAGGACGAAGCGCAGTGGGATGAAGTGAAGGCCGTGCTAAAGGAGGCTGAGCCAGAAAGATCCACGCTTCTCGTCACTCCAGCTCTTCCGTTCACGGCGCCCAGTCCAAGAGGCCAGCCATCCTGCACCATATCTCCGAACAAAATACAAGATTGACATGATAAAGTAAATTCGATTGCGCTGAACAGAGTGAGAGTCTGAGAGATCAGAGCAAAGCAGATGGATTAGATTGACGATTAAGAGAGACGCGCACCTCATGGGCCATGATCTCTCGACGCTGAGCTTGCCGATCCTGCGGGGGACAAGAGGAGGGTAACTAACTGATGAGGGCTGGACAGGTGTGAAGGCTTATATGGTGGAGGGAAAAGAGGGCAACACGTGAAAAAGCCGAAGCATTTGTCAGTAAAATTATCTGACAAACCTGCTTGTTTTGCCTCGAGGGTTGAAAAGTTGCTGGAGGATAAACAAGTGCCTAATTGCCAAGTATTACATGGATAATGCACTGGTTAGCATCAACATCACGAGCGAGAGCTCATCTGCTCATGAGAGATGTGCTGTGTGTGAGCTCTTGTGTACTGTAGTAGTGTGCTTGGAGTTGCAGGCCCATTGTGGCGAAGCACAACTCAGGAGGAGGCTGTTTTACATAAGATAATCGAGGGAAAGCCTTGATATGCGGTGGGAATCGTTGGTGGTGTATGCGGACAAATGTGCGCCCGAGACCACGGAAAGCTTAGCTCCGCCGCTGCATCGCATCGCGCGCTTTACCTTCGTTTTTTACGCCATTCTTCTCAAGTTCTTTCAATTCTTTGGCGAGATGGAGAGTTGTGGAAAGTTGGGTGGGCGCACGAGGCAGGCTGACGACTTTGTTAGTTGGGCCTCCACCAAAATTCTATACTCCATCACGGGCCTCCCAGTTGGCCCAATTCGTTTTCGACACTGAACACGGCCCGTGAAAATTCAGAAAGAATGCCCCTTCGGGAACTACCGATGGATGGCCGGTGTAGCAATGTGTTTGTTACAGGATGTCAAAACTGTGAGCCCTTCGCATGGCAGTCGTGAATCTGTTCGGGCGGCTGCTCCCGACCTCCCGTCACTCGTGCTGACTCGGAGCACGCAGTGATTCATCGCCACGAAAGTGCTTAGACCGTAGTAACAACTTTAACACTGCACTGGACAGCTGAAAAAGCAGGAGAAAGTCCGTCCCGTTTCTGGTTTTCCATACTTCCTCCACCAGTCACGCCAGTCGACCGCCATTGACACGCCAGGAATAATCTTATCACTCTTGCACTATATAAAACGGGTCAAATCCCTTCCAACCTCCACCTGCCAAACGTCGTATGGTTCTAAAGCACTGCGTAAAAAACCGAGAAAAGAAATTGGAATCTTCGTCCCCGAAAGGGACATCGCTGTTTTCCCTTGTGTCTACGGATGACGGGAATGCGTACACCACGACACTCGCTTGCCCCTGACGTCGCTGCGTGATAGTAGTGCGTTACGCAGCACGAACGTGCGATGCTAGGTCGCAAAAAAATAAATAAATAAATAGTGTTACATTATATGTTTGATCGGATGTCGAAAAAGGTTTTTGGATATGAATAGAAAAACTAATTTCATAACTCATCTGAAAATTAAAAGACGAATCTATTAAGTCTAATTGAGCTATTATTAGTACACATGAGTCATTGTATCACTTATGACTAATCATGGACTAATTAGGATCAAATGATTTGTTTCACAATTTTTATCTAAACTGTACAATTAGTTTTAATATTTATATTTAATGAATTATATATGTGTCAAAAATTTGATATGATGTTTTTAAGAAAAGATTGTAGGCTCTAGCGCCGTGACCACCTGCCCCATCGGGGCGTCGTCGCACGGCGAGCGCGCCACGCGTACGTTTAGGCCAGACCACGTGACCTCAGCCGCGACCCACCACGGCAGCCACCCTCTAGCCAGCTCTGCCGCTCCTGCCTGCGCCACGAAGTGCGGTTTCAAAATTCAAAACGAGCCCACTCTCTACCGGTTGACAATCTTGTCGCTGCACTACAGGCTACAGTACTACTAGTAGCGTCGTCCACTTTTGAACGCTTCAAAGGTCGCACCGGAAAGAGTGACGAGATCGACACCCTAAAATATGCTCGTCCATTCCTGGCCGGTCTCGTGATCCGGTCGCCACCGTCGCTGTCTCGCGCGCATCACTAGCGATTTTGTGGAGTGGTTGCCGCTGCGAGGCTGCGACCTGCGAGCGAGAGACGAGCTAGCTCTGTTTGTACCGCGCGCTTGTTCGCTTGCGCTCCTGTGCGGAGTGGTTGCTGGCCGGCGAGCGGACGCGTCTCTTCTTGTTATATCCGTTGCCTCGTGGCGGTGGTTGGGGATTTTTCAGCGGTGCCATGGACGCGACGTCGCCGTTCAGCTTCCACGAGCTCAGGCGGCAGGCGTCGTCCTACCTCACCGACAAGATCCGCTCCGCGCGGCTCGCGCTCACCGATGTGACTCCGACGCAGCTGTGAGTAGTCGCACCTCCTCGATCTGTTGCTTTCTGTTCTTGTTCGGATAGATTTCGCCGATGCGTGACGCCGTGTTCGCGTTCATATGCGTCGTGTTCGTTCTGGATGCTGAGTTTTTTGTTGGTTTGGCTCAGGATGACGGAGGAGGCGACGAGCGGGGACGCGTCGCCGCCGAATGTGAAGACGATGAGCCTCATCGCGCGGCAGGCGTTCGAGATCGACGAGTACGTCAGGATCGCTGACATCCTCCACAAGAGGTGAGTAAGGCCCTTGTTATTGCCGGTGCTCTGCTCGTTCGGTGATTGATTCGGTGGCGACCAATCTTCAGATTCGCGAGGTTCGACAGGCGGCAGTGGCGAGAGGGGTACAAGGCCCTGCTCCTCCTTGAACACCTCCTGACGCACGGGCCCCGCAGCGTCGCGTCGGAGTTCCAGAGAGACAAGGATGTCATCGAGCAGATGGCCACGTTCCAGCACATCGACGAGAAAGGGTCCGTTTGATCGATCATTCCTCGTCCCTGACCATGTTTCTCGTGACGTTTTCTTGCCCTTTTCTCATGACAAATCCGTGCTACAGATTCAACTGGGGGATGACGGTGAAGGGCAAGTCGGAGCGCGTGCTGAAGCTGCTGGAGCGGGGCCCGTTCCTGGAGGAGGAGCGTGAGCGCGCGCGCAAGATCGCGCGTGAGATCAAGGGATTCGGCAGCTTTAACCTCAGCAGCGCGCAGCCGTCGGCCGTCCGCGCGTCGATGGACCAGGGCTACTACGGGCGGAGCAACTCGCGGTTCGAGGATCGGTGGAGGCGGGAGGCCAGTGTCGACGACGGCGACAAGGAGAATCTGATGGTGTCGAGACCCGAGCCGGAGGCGGTTGAAGCGGCGGAGGAGCTGCACCACCGGCATCCGTTCCACGGATTCGGGCAGCAGCGGACGGAGGCGATGCTTCTGCTGAGCCAGTGATCAATCGGTGGGAGGGTGGATGGATGACTCGTCGATCGCATCGTTGCGGTCTGTGACACGTGAGAAAAATCATGTATAAAGTCAGTGACTTGCTGGCGGTTGTTGCTTAGGTTCTTTACTCTTTGTGAACCTGTAATTGTCGTTCTTCGTTTCAGTTCTTATTCCTGAACTCTATAATGCCTGAAGGCCTGAAAATACGAGGAAATTTAGTTTTGAGACAAGTTAGATAGAAGCTTCAAGCTCCCGGCAATTGCAGGCAAATACACCGACCGGAATCCATACAGGTATAAAGGATCGTGAAAGGACCAATGCAAAGTGCAAATGTATGAATAGATGCAGTGTAATTCTCCGCTATAGTCCATTACATGACCTCAGGGGAACCGGTCAGAAACATAAGAATCACGTAGGAGTATATGACATGCTGAACTGATCTGAATCAGACCCGACCAGGTTGTAAGCACCTAGCCTGATGATCAATCAGTTTCAAATGAGAAAACTCTGGTTCATGCCGGACAATTGCTCATTCGTGTTCAATTGTCTTTTTGTTTGGCCACGTCCCAACGTTAATTTTCTTCTAACATCTACTAACACCGTGCAAACACTTAACATTTCACTCTAAAAAGCTTTACCTTTTCGCTGTCACTTTATCATGTAAACTGGTCTTCATCATCACCCGACTTACCAGTTAATCACCCGACTTACCAGTTACCGCCAAACATCCCAACTGTTCTCAATGCACTGAACGCTACACTCTATAGAGCACTCTACTTGAGTGCTTGCTAAGATAAAGAAGGGCACATGGCACAAAAGCTAGCGGCATGAGGCAGCTGCGGTCAGGTAACGCGTAGCAAGATGACACGAATAGATTCCTCAAGTGCGAACAGCACAATTACTGAATATAGTGCCAACCTTTTTGACTGGGCGATCACATGCCCTGTTATGTATAGTATAGATACATAAAAATCAAGCGTATGACTGAATTTCCATGCTCTGTACAAGACCTACATGACTAGATTTTCCTCAAAAGTATATAATCCTACATAAGGTTCAATTAACGATTTGTCGTATCCTTTTTCGTGTCATGGTCATGAAAGGCTGTACAAATAACACTCAATATGACTTATTCGAGCTTAGCATTTTATCTCCAACATTGCAATAGTCTATGTAATGCACTGATCCCGTTGGTTGATATCAGCAGTCCTCACAAGTATTCAGTATCCATACGTTTTTAAAAGAAAATAAATGAATGTGTCACAAGGATTCATTGGTAACTCACCTGTTGAAGGAAACCAGACAAACCTCTACTTCCTTCAGAATCAGCTGTTAAATGGATTTTCCTCGGCTGGTCCACATAAGTTCATTAGCCAGGGCGAAGAAAGAAAGATGAAAGCAGAAATCATGGAGTGATATTAGTTCTCTGAGCCTCCCCACAAGAGAGGAGAAGAGAAGAGAAGAAAAGAAAATCACCGGAAGCAGATGATCTCATATACAGATCTTATTGCAGCATGGCAAGGCAATTCTATTCAATACATTTTCACTTTGTAAAGTAACTATCATCCAAAATAGACAGTACGATAATATGCCTGCAACCATGTGACCACAAACTAAATTCCACTGCTGTATCAATCAAGAGCCTACTCTGACACCAAGCATGTCCTACCAATTTGGATCATCTAAAGTTGCTTCATGCTTTTGCTATACCTAAGAATTTTAACATGTGGCATGCCTAAGACATCTACTTTCACATCTTCCAAGCTTATCAAAATTCACAGTAACAATTTTACAAAACTGTTACTGTTAATCCAAGAAAATAGAAGCAACTTTCAGTTTTCTCTATGAATCTAGACTACTGAATCAGAACATTCTTAAGCTAAGTTGACATTGGTACCTACATCACAAGTTACATTAAAGTCACATGGTCTTCATTTATACTGTTAGGGGCTTAGGGCATACAAAAGGGAAAAAGGCTACTATACCCATTAAGAACACTTATGTCAGCTACCCTTGCATTCTGGAAGAAAATTTACAAATTGCAACAAACTTATCTTAACTATGCATTCGTAACAACAATGCAGGTGGTAAGGCATTTTACAAATGCATGATTCTTTGGTTGAGTATATATCATAACTCCATTAAGCTCATTTTCAGAAATAGGTTAGAATGAATTTAAAGAAGTAAATAAAACATTGCATAATCCTACTATGATTTTTAAATTACAGAAATTGGTTGGAACAATCTTAGTTTAAGGGGATGAAGCTTCAGATAAGGACCATGAGGAAACAAATCAAATGGCAATAATAATAATAATAATAATAATAATAATAATAATAATAATAATAATAATAATAATAATAATAATAATACTGAAGTAAACAAACAACTTCCAATTTTTCATTATTGACAAAACTAAGTCTCTAAACTGTATGTTGTAGCACAATAGGTGACAAATTGACAAGTGCGCACTGCAGCACCTATAAGAAAGGATAAGATGCTGGATCGAACTGTGTTATAAAGCATGACAGCCTTTTCCTGATAAGACCTCAGAGTGCGGAAAATGTAGATGCCGATGCCTCTTGATTTCATTGTCTGCTATAGACATACAAGTCCAAAAACACACCTAAATGCATATTGCTAAACCTTAACTCTATCTTGCCCAAGAACCTGGTGGCTCCAAACATCCCCTACAACTCATTGTGCATTTGTCTTCGGTGACATGCAATCACTCTGGGTAGATGATAAATATTACCCCCAATCTGAATACTATTTTTCAAATTGCCAGGGTCTTTATTCTGTGTTGCCTTCTTCAGTGGCACATACGATACACAATTACTGAATAGTCACAAGGAAAGGTTGATAACTACTGTTCTTAAGTCCTAACTATAAGACTATAAACAAACACATCTCATCAAGCCTCAAACCTAAATTGCACAGACGATAGTTTACATAGAATGGGTAAATTGTGCATGTTTTTATCTAGGAAGTTTGGCATTTTCAACCATGGCTCGTCACATGGATATTATTTATAAAATAACTTGATTTTTTTTATAAAGGAAGCTTTTATTGCACTCGGTCAATTACATCAAGGTGATACAACCGCACTGAGAAAATAACTTGATAGGCCCCTTAGCTCATGCAAAGTACATGTGAGCTGGAACATGACCAAACGGGTCCAGAAACTAATCAAATAAAGATGGCCTACCTCAACGGGGCCACTATCATGAGCTCTAGCGAAACTAAATACAAAAGTTCATGCATGGTCAGTGGTCCCTCCCAAAAAATCCACCAGCCCATTGTGAACAAGAAACACCACGGAATGTTAGGAATAGCTGCATATAACAACTATAGCATATCAATGACTATTTCACACCATATGGTATGCTTTTGGTGGACATGTTTGGAGATCGGACAGACTATACGGATATATTTAGTTTAGCAATACTTGTGATTTGTAAATAGCACATAGTACTATTTAATCTTTTTGTTGGACCGTGAAAATTCCCTCAAATTATACCAAACCAAAACAATATACAGCTACCTTGCATGAAATGAGCAATGGCTGATAGGTACACTCAAGAATCAGGACATCTACCTATGAGTAAACTCAACAACCTATGCAGCTAAACTTCTTCTCTTCAGATTTTGGAGCTGCTAAAGTTCACATAGGCAGTTTTTGGAGCTGGGACATCAACTATTCAGCTGCCAGTCAATTTATCAGATTTTAGTTTGCATACCATGACACAAGTCAAATGATGAGTACAGGGTACACGGTAGGGGAAGCCCACGTTGCACAGCATTTGAACTGAGTTTGCATGGGCGTATGGCTACACCACAAAAGGGATAATTGAGCATATGCTACCCTAAATAGTGGGCTTATCCATTCGAATCAGCGGCATTCGAGGGAAGTGTGAGAATCGAACAGCAGGCCACCTCTCAAGGTGGCCAGCTCATTCCCCACAGTCAATGCAAGGAAACTCTGCTTCCCTGACTTCTAATCCTTGATAAACAAAACACCAAATTGGCAAATAAATGTCTTCAAATTCTTTTGCACCCATCAGCTATTCACCAAATCTTTTGAAAGTTCCCTATGATGTGTTTTCAAATTCTAATGCTCATGCCAATTCCCCTGCAACGCTGACCCCAGTTAAACTTTGGTTCAAACACAAACCGACCTGATGAGGTTCACTGAGCATGCTGTTCATTTTTGAACAAATAAAATGCATAGGTTTCTACACATGCTGTTATTTCCCTTAAAACTAATAAAGAAACTAGAAAAAAAAATGCTACTTCTTTTTCCTCTACGAAATTCTCTCCCCCATCACATTCCCGTAGTACACATTCTAAGATGGGGAAACATAATCAAAGAAGAACAAAAACTAAGCAAAATGAAGCTGAGTGGTAATGGGCAACATCCGGATTTCATACCAGATGTAGTAGTAACAGATGAAGCTCTAGGAGCACCAACCATATACACCACCAATTGACCGCCCTTGACATCGCCGATGCTGATGACGACTTGCTATCGGCGCCTCCCCTCAGGGCTGGAGGCGACGACAGTCTCGTCGGTGGCGTCCGCATGTTCTCAGCAACATCTGGCCCCATTGCGTCTGGCATCGGCGCCATAGCAGCACTATGGCCACCGAACAATTCCTTGGGTAGTAGAACCTTCGAGACGGCGAACACCGCAACGGGATTTTGATCGAATACCGTGCGGGTGATCGATGCCTGCACGACGCCGGTGTCGATGGCCACGGAGCCATTGACGCGCGTGATGTTCAGCGTGTACTGACCGGCCTCGAAGCCCTCAGTGGCGAGCGTGGGCTGGACGGGATTCACGATGGACTCGAGGGAGCCGAGCGGGTAGTACGAGTGCAGCACGTGGTAGCGAAGCACGACGGCCTTGCTGTCGGCGGGGAGGGATTGAAGACGGTCGGTGGCGGGGAGGCCAGCGAAGGCGTCGTCGATGGGCACGAACACGGTGATTCCGGCGCCGCGCTCGTCCGCCCCAAATTCCGCCGCGACGCCCGACGCCTCCAGCATCGAGGCGGCAACGTTGAACCCGCGCGCGTCCGCGAGGACTCTGGTGATGTTGACGCCAGTCGAGTGGCTATCGGAGGCCGCGATGTCGAATCCGGAGGGGATGACGAGGCTGCCGACCGCGAGCACGCTGAGGTTGTAAGGGACCGAGGTGACGGCACCGAGGACGGTGGCGCTCGACGCCGGGAAATGCGCCGGCGACCGGACCACGACGGTGGAGTTTCCCCCAATTGTGAGGTTGACGGAGCCGAGATCGGAGGGCGCGCGGCCGGTGGTCTGGTACAGCGTCGTCACGAGCTTCCCGGAGGAGGGGAGGCGCGCGAGATCGGACGGGGAGAGGTACTCGAGCAGGACGTGGTACCGTAGCACGTCGGCGATGTCCGCGCCGGAGGCCGCCGCGAACGCTGAGGGCGACCGCGGCAGGTTGTTGTTCGGCACGGCGAGCAGCGTCAGCGACGACCGCGTGGCCAGCTCCCCGGCCACCGGGCTCGACGCCAGAAGCCGCGCGAAGTCGCCGAAGCTGGGGAAAGCCGCAAGCGCCGCCGTCACGTTCACCCCAGCCGCGCGGGACGGCAGCACGGCGAGAAGCAGCACCACCCCGAGCGCGAGGCGTGGCGCCGGAAGGGCTCCCGCTCCACCCCGCATCTCGCCAGCGGGGGAGTGAGCAAGGAGGGTGTGGGGAGGAGTGAGCGAGATGAAGACGATGCCCGAGGAAGAAATATTTTTTGCGCGTTTTTTTTTTGTTCAGCTTACGAGTATTTTGCTGTTGGAATGCGATATTTTACGGCTTTAAACGGTGGACTTGTTTGGGCGTGGAATAGTGGAATTAATGGCGTGGGAGTGTGTTGGTGGGACGATGCGGACTCCTGCTATACTACGCCAGCCAGCTCTTTCCCACTCTACCAGGTGTCCAGGCGCTTTTGCCAACTTTGGCTGCGTTTAGATGACAAATTTTTTTTTTGCCAAATATGTCACATCAATATTTTGACACATATTTAAAGTATTAAACGTAGACTAATAACAAAATAAATTATATATTCGGATTCTACACTGCGAGACGAATCTTTTGAGCCTAATTAATTCGTCATTAGTACATGTTGGTTATTGTAGCACTTATAGCTAATTATGACGTAATTAGGCTCAAAAAATTCATCTCGCAGTATACAGTCGAAATATGTAATTTGTTTTATTATTAGTCTACATTTAATACTTCAAATGTGTGTTCAAAGATTGATGTGACATATTTGGGCAAAAAAATTTGCCATCTAAACGCGGCCTTTGTACCATGATGTGTGGGTCGCGTCACGTGTGCCTTTTGGTCCCATTCGACCGAATGGTGCTGATTGAGGCGTCATTCGACTCATTCTACCAACCAAACAATTTTATATGGATATGGATTTGCTTTAAAAGAGTATTAACTATATGGAAGTCCACTACTTCACCCTTAATTCAGGATCATCTCTACAAAACTATTCCAGAAGTAATGTTGTTCAGATTCGACTTTGTTTCGGCCTGGGCGGTGCACTCTGTTGTGTCAAAATGGGGCTCGTGAAGAGCGTAATGAAATGTTCAGTGGTTACCTTTCTTTGGAGAAAGTGTAGTGGATCTTGCACTTAACATGGGGCCCTACAACAGCAAGATGGCCGAACTTTCCTTAGTGAGGTGTCGTCTTCCGGACCACTCCGGTAACACGGTATGTTGTGACGCCTGTTTGAGAAGCCTTGAATCCCTTGATTCAGTAGCAAAAGGCACCTGCCCAAAAATGGGCGACTGAAAATATTAAACAATGAACGTGCAAAAGTCGAATCTAAATGCGTCAGAGATTTCACGAGATGCTGGACTCACCAGCTTCCTTTCACAAGCGTTGTCGTTTAACGGGGGATGATGCGAGCTGCGTACACAAACTACAAATAGGGCATGTGACCTGCCTCGAGCTTCCATTGACGACCCTCTCAGCTTCCATTGACGAGATTTGCTTTACACTAATGCCGGTGAATACTTTCTGCATCTTCTGCACAACAAAGAAATTTTGTCGATAAGGAACTGCCAAGCTGAAAACAAGGGCTACACTGAAAAAAGAATACACTGGTTTACCTTTACCATCACATGCTTGATAGGACTGATGATCCCATAATGGCCACTAAGATTCTGGGGATATTGTCAACTGCACTTTCAGAAACATCCTTCTTCCCAAATGGCAGCAAGAAGAACCAAAACTGAGTATAATTTCTACGTAGCTGTTTCTGACTTTGAACTGAGTGATTGCCAAAATGTACAGATGAGATTAGAGGAAAGAAAACACCCTCTATATATACAATAATCAAAAGAATAGTTACACCCTGAACAATATTACTCAGAAAAGATAATACATGTAGACAGAGGTAGCTTTCAGATAAAATTATCAATAAATTATACCAGAATAAGCATGTTGCCCTTCTCAAAATTTGCATGACAAATTTCTTCCTAGATGAGAAATGTACAAGGGAGCTACTGTTACATCAAGCGGACGGGACTACATTGTCAGGGAGTAGACCTAGAAACGGTTAGGCACACATCTATTGAGACAAACCAGTGTACAGTTAACCACTTAGCCCCAAGATTAGCTTAGTTGAAATGAATCTGATATATCCGCAAAATCCACCTGGGGAATGTAATTGATGAGCAACGCTGCAGTAGGGGTGCTTGGAGACCGAACACACCACCAGACGGCAAGCAAAGAATGAGCACATCCATGGTGCCAAAAAGAATCAGGGTCAGTCAAACAAGTCAAGACTAGTAGATGCTATCTAGCTGGGATGGATTGAGTGTGTTCTGATTTGTTTGAGCGGCACATGCAGTCAGGGCATGGAAAGGTGTATATAGATTCATTTGCTCTTTTCATTTCAATACCCTTGGCGTCGCTGTGTGTTCTCATGTTCACCAACTGACGTTTCAGTGACTTCCATCTGCATAAATGGAACTACCATTTTAACAGTGAATAATGCAAGAACATCCCAGATTTCCAGAGGAAAAAGGTAAAGTAATATTGACAGTGGCATGACTCATGAGCCATGGCAATACCATACCCGATACGTGGACTATCGAAGAGTATGGCCAATCGTCTTTTATCAGGCTTAATTGTCTTTGAATGACCACCATAAAGGTATCTCCTATGACCAAGAAGGAAATGAGGAAAATTTCCACCTTGGGTAGTCACAAAAACCTCGCTATGAACACAGACACTGTAGTCAATAGCCGCCATCCTTGAGGAGAAATTCTGGCAGATATTGCATTATATCAGTTCATACTTCAAAAAAAAAAAGCAAAGAAAGTTTTGTACACATCATTTACTATATACCTTGAATGGAGCGAGTTCTTCATCTGATGCCAATGTTTCTTTTGTCTGCAAGAGAGGAAACATTTCAAGGAGAGGTGCCATGTTCTTCTCTGCTTTATATATCCTTCCAGAAGCCAAATAGATTGCAGTGTTATTGCTGAAACCCATCCCACGAAGCATAAGCCCAACCTATACAGCAGAGAAGATAAACTTGTAAATCTTATGGGGCAACAATCTTAAAGCAATGGCTATTAATTAAATCGTAAACTTGCTGGAAAACTTTAGATACCGGCATACCTCCAAAGGTGTAAGTGGACATTTCCCATTCATCCTTATTGCTCCAGGCCTTATTACACGTCCTGGCCTAGTAAACTTCCCTCTCCAACCCCTCTCCCTGGCTGCATCCAGCTCCTCCTTCTCCTCTTCACCACCGTCAAAGACACAACAAGAGAATGCAACCATATCCTGCAAAAGAAAAGTCAATAATTGGTTGATAGTTCTCTTGTCTGACAAACGGTGGACTGGGTTCCATTATTTTGGAAACAACCAGCACCCAATGACTAATGAGCATTAACTATGATTATACAAAACAATTTCAAATAGAAGAAAACCAACCTCTTCAAAACGAAGATGCACCGCTACATATTTGCCATTGTTTTCAGCACTCTTTTCTCTCATTCGAGATACTAAAATGTCAGA
This sequence comes from Leersia perrieri, assembly GCA_000325765.3. NCBI lineage: Eukaryota > Viridiplantae > Streptophyta > Magnoliopsida > Poales > Poaceae > Leersia > Leersia perrieri. The sequence continues at coordinate 26,677,865 of CM002476.1, forward strand.
TAAATTTCTAATCGGTTTAGAAAACTTTAAGGCATCAAAATTAGCCAGACATCTCAGCCGTTGAACAGATGATGGAGCATCAAACGACACTCGGTTTGCAAAAGGTGATATCCTTATGATCCTATAATTTACAGAGAACAACAATAAAAGATCATAAAATCAGAAGTGAACTTTCTTCAGAACATCAATAGCCAGTTTGCCTTTTTAACCTACCTTTCTTCAATCAACTTAGGAAGAACAGCATCTTTGTAGTATTGGATAGGAGACCAAGCCTTTATCTTGAAATTAAATACATTACTCAAATTGTGACCAAATCTCTCCATAATAAACTCAGGCACCTTGTCAACTATTCGGACATCATTTTTCAACCGTTGGACAAAGTGGTCCTCGTCATAAATATCACTAAATTTGCTGTATCAAGAAAAAGAAATGTGAGTTCAGTACCTTGACTTTTAATGTTGTAATAATAAACAAGCAATATTGACAGCTAAGTGATAAGTCCCCAAAAGAATCTCTCCCATCCAAATAAAAGAAGGTAAAACCTTTGTTAGTAACTGGCCATGGCAGTTTGTACATAGTACAGCACTAAGGGCCTTGCAGCATGCATAAAAAAGAATAGTTCATATACACACATTAACCATTTGGGATCTTATTTATGTGGCATCTTTGCACAAAATCATTATTGTCATACAGAATGCCATAGGTAGAGTTAATGCAGGACAAACTTCAGGTTGTTTTAAATTGTAATGTAGATGGGAAATTCAACTTTGTCAGCCCTAAAATACATACATGGGAACACAGAGAGAGAGAGAGAGAGAAAGAGAGGAGAGGGGAGTGAAAACCTAGGATCCCTCCAAATGCTGTGATAATGGAAGTTTGGTATCACAAGAGTTGCGTTTAAAAAACCAGCAACTGCGACAGCATTGCATATCTGCAAAAGGACCCAAAAAAAAGTAGAAACTCAAGATGCATTTGTACAAAAATATATAAAGAAACAAAAGATTGTACTTAAGGTAGGTAACTACCGATGTCCTTTGCTGATTCAGACCACCATTTGCCTCCACGTATATGTAGCCATTTGATTCAGGCAAATCTAACATAGATATGTAACTTTATCAGATAATTCCATCAAGATATGAGTGCAGCATGTGAAATGGTATTGCTGTTATACTAACTAACTGTTAAAAAAAGAAAATGCATATAGTATAGACAAGTATAGCGAATGCACATAATCCTAGGAAGTGGCCCTAGGCCTAGGGGCTAGGTTGTACAGAAGAAAAAACTTTGGAGAAACACCTTCATCGGTGGTTATATTGGCACAAAAGTACCTTATGACATTTCCCACAATTATATCAGTAGATTTATCTTAAAACATACTTCCAATAATGTTACAAATTTTTTAAGCTTTACAGATACATCAAAACAAAAGTTACTGGTCAACATTGTGTTTTGGATCCCATGTCAACATCAAAACAGCACTTGTGATTGGAGGAAAGAGGGGGTATGATATATCAACAATAGTCCAACATAGAAAGTGTGCCACATATCTCTCATGTGAGAATGTACAAGTGGAATCGTTTGTGTGCAAGTGATATTTTTCAGATTTTTCTTTCTTAGTGATTTTTGTGCAAAAAGAGATGTACCAGGAAGCAACAAGCCAATATAAGGAAATGAATGTCTGCTTGTTCAGATATATGCAATTAACCATCAGAGATGGCATGCTCAGAAACTGTGAAGAAATAATACACATTGTTCACAAAAATCTTTTTGGGTATGTCCACATGTCCCAGGCTCTACCAATATAAATGTCACTCCAACCTAACGAATAAAAACACTTGAAAAGTTATAATATTTTCCATCACAAACAGGAATATGACATGTGGACAAAGAAAGAAACTAAGCTGCATTGGAATTCATCCAGAAGTGTTATCATATTAATAGGAACAGTGCTGGCCTTTGGAACAAGTACATAAACAAACTGAAAACTGTTTGAAACTCATTAGTGAAAAAAAAGGAAATGTAGTAATGGCATACCATATGTATTGTTGTTTATGCAAGGTCGCCAAATGCCACCCTTGTAAGCATGTCTCCATACAGTTGCTAACTACAAAAATGTAGCAATGTGAGACTAAACATGCGAAGAAAATGTTCATAAGTGAACTCAAAAGGACCAGACAAAGGGGGGTATCATGAGGGAAACGACAAATCCACAAACCAACAGAATGACAGATCTGGGACATAATAGCACGAATATGCATTTTCATATGCTACTAGATCACATTGAAAGTCATGTTGTATAAATACATCAATGCTAATGTAAGAAGAGAAGGAAGAAATGATCAAATGATGATAAATTAATCGTCCATTATACCGTGAATGCAATATCCTTTTTCACATACTGAAAATTGTACATAATCTATCTTTAATAAATTCAGCGCATACTCAATGTCCCACAGTGCTATAGCAAGCAGGTCGCAACAGTTTCACATCTTATTGTTTGCTATTGACCAAGGTCATTTTCATATTGATCAGATAGACAAACCCTGAACTATCAGTTATTCAGTTACACAAGTACAACAGGCTCATAAAAAAGGCATTTACATAAACATGACTGATAGTCATTGCGGACCAGAATATAATGAGGTGTATTGTACAAACTCCCAACAGGTCTCACATAAACACGAACACATACATCATACCGTTTGACCTAATGTACAGACCCATGGCAAAAAAACAATATGTATAAACAGTGGCACATGTTAATGTTTGCAGCAGTTGAACTGATAAATTCGCACATTGGAATTTATAGGACACCCCATTGCATACTCTAGTTCTGACCAAGCAACCCCATTGTCTACTAATGCCCAATTGGCTAATATTATAGGAGACCAACAAATCCACAAATCTGAAGTAGGTTTCAACTGGTGAAACACCACTAGTCTGCCCTCTAATCCACCTCAGCACATGCAGAACGTACATCAAAAACATAATTGATACTACACCACACGCATTTCTATAATTTTATTGCAATTCCCTAGCAACTGTGAGAATACCTAACCCAAATCCAACCCAGTCAGAATAAACAAAATAATATAATCATGTATCGTCCACTAGCCACAGACACATGGATCACTGTCGCTGCAGATGCGCTTAAACTTAGTACAGAACCATCCAGTAATCCAACAAGTACTACCGTCACACATAAGAAATCCCAAGCCAATTGAACTCGCTCGCCAGTTATGACAAAAAAACGACCCAAATGTTTTCACCACAAATATAAATTTCTAGTGAAATAAACCTGGGCTGTGAATGAGCCTAGGGGAACACTCACCGCGTCAGTGGCGTTGTCGGCGTCCATGTCGGCGCGCAGGCGGGCGTACAGCTGCGGGCTGTGGTACAGAGAACCAGGCGCCGGGCGCGAGATGATTCGGGGCACGCTGTCGAGAGAGATGGAGCCCATGTAGAGCAGCATCGCCGCCACGTACAGCAGCGGGGCGAAGAGGAAGACCGCCTGCCGCCGCAGCAGCGCGGCGAGCACCACCCTCGCCGCCCTCCTCACGACGCCTCCGGCCCGCCCTGCGCCGGCGACCTCCTTCCCCGCCGCGGCGAAGACGGCGGCGACGGCACGGCCCCGCCGCCGCCCACGCTCCCCAGCCGATTGTACGCGTGGTTCTGCATCGAGCCCCTCCCAATATTAATCAAAAACTCGGGGCTAAGAGCAGTCCAGTAGTCCACTGGAGTTAGGGTTTCTCCGCCGCGATCGATCGCCCCAAGGCCGAGGCGGCGGCGGCGGAGAGTAGGGGGCGGACCGGAGGGGAGGGGGAAGGGGCGCACGGCATGTGTGCGGCGCCTGACCCCGCGCGCGCGCGTGCGGCGTGCAGAGCTCGCTGGTGGGGGCGCGGTGGTGGACTGGTGCCTGGCCTCCTCGGTCGCGCTCGGATTTCCAGAAGTTTTTCGTGGGCTTTTGAGGCGAGGCGAGGCGCGGATTTTGGTTTTTGCCCGCCGCCGTCGCTCGCTGACCGAGGATTCGGCTTTTTCCGTTCTCTTTGTTGTGGGGCGGCCAGTGGGCGCGCGGCACAGCCAGCACGGGACGGGATAGATTGACGTGGGAGTGGGAGGTATATTTGATGTTTTGGTTGAAGCTTTGGATTAGTCAGATTTTCTATCCATCCTCCTCGCGTGGGTGGTGGACATTTGGGTTTGGGGGAGAGATTCGTAATGCGATCTGATCTTTGCCTTATGATCGTGATCGGAAAGTGAGGTTGACAGGAGCATGAAGACGGGGATGGGCTCGGTAATGACCGTTTTAATTCGTTGTTGACATCAATTCATTCGTTTTTAGCAAACTGTGCGTGCGGTGTACTGTCTGACTGTCACTTTTAGCACGAGAGAATGCAAGTAGGAAATTAATAGGCAAACATATTACCGGTTTACCACGTCTATCATCACTTCTAAAAATTAAATATTTGGCCATGTGGCACGCGGAGCATACAGAGAGACAAACAGAAGACACGGTGCCTTTTATTCCGGATCTTTCGAAGAAAATTGCAAAGCGGGGATCGATCTCTTTCCTCGTTTCAAAGCATTCACAGCTACTCAAGTTTTGTGCCAAATCAGTTAAAAAAAAAAGTGCTAAATGACAACCAAATTTCTTCCGGAAGATTCTGACTGCCGCCGTGTGAGAAGCCAAGTAGCACAAAATTGTTTTTCTGGTCTTCTCTGATTTGTCAAATCTAGTAGCCTCCGTTGTTGGCGATGGATATTCTTTTCGTCTCGAGCTCTCGCTTTTCACACGGACAGAACTATTGGGCCATGGCTCCAACTTTCAAGTGGTTAGTTTGGTGAGGCATTTATGCCACTTAAATACTAGGCCAAACAATGCAGTACATTTTCCCCGGAATTAAACATTTTCTAAATAATTGGCCTTCTTTAAATTGTCCTTCTTCTGGAATCAATTTTATCCCCCATTGTTTTAAATTATCTAAATAAGTCCTTAAAATTATATTTTGGATTTTGGCTCAACGTAGTTCTTTGACCCAGGTCATGTCAGAGTGCCACATTATTCACAAATACAAGGTTAATAATTAAATAATCAATCTACCCTTACCTATGCCATAATAAAAAAATAAAAAAAATTATAGTAGGGCGGCCTAATATTTCTGTCATGCGGTTTCAATGCCATCCGGCAAGACATTTAATTAATGGTATCACCGTTTTGGGCTAAAACAATCATGCATGGTAAAATTTAGTACAAGGGTGAATATTGGGTGATATTGAGCTATCATCTCAATTAAATATGCATAACAAAAACTCAAGAGTATATGCATAAAAACCCTTTTATCAATGAACTCAAGTTGAGCAATTGTTGATTTTTTTTAATATTACATCCGTTTCTAAATGTTTGACGATGTCGAATTTTTTACACGTGTGTTGATTGTTCGTTTTAATAAAAAAATTACATAATTATTAATTCTTTTCATATCATTTGATTATATTAAATAAATATACTTTTTATGCATATACGTAATTTTATATATTTTACAAAATTTTGAATAAGACAAATGGTCAAAAGTGTGTCAAAAAGTCAATGGCGTCAATTATTTAAGGATGGAGGTAATATAATGGTACTACATACATAAGATTGGGCATCGGGTAAATTAAAAGGGACCGCAAGCTGCTGGAGCCGGAGCGATTTGGGGGTTTAGCGGCCGATGTGTTCGTTTCTGCTTGTGGCCACGTCGATGGCTACCTCGATCGCATATATCTGCCCCCTTTCCTTTTGACACCAAATCGTTTCCTCTCTGCGTCGCTGATGTGTGGCCCGCTCCATAACTACTCCTCACTGCGCTGTGTTTTCAAAGGACATGATGATATCCAGCGGTACACTCCACGTTCACCGCAGCGCTACAGCGCACGTTTCGCGGGTCGCACGCCGCGACGCTTCCTGCGCCTGCTCTACCGTGCTCCTGGTTCGCATGGCTGCCCATGAGTGAACGCGTCCACTGCACCGGGTCCACGCGAACGAAATCTGGCGGTGCAGGTGTTGACGATGCGCTCCCTGGACACACGGGATGACGCATGAGCCTGGTCGTACGTGGTTGCCCACCTGCATCATTTCAGTTTCGTGTCTCGCTGTGATAGGTGCAGCGATGCGCTGCTTCCAAGCGCATTCACTGACATGTGGGCTCGTCCCGGTGGGTTGGCCCGCCTGGCGGTCCCTGCGCTGCCTGTCCAACGGTGTGCTCCGATGTCTCCATGATTTCCTGTGCGCGCCGCGCGCTACAGTGTTTCTGCAGGTCCCATTCGATCAACGTCAACGTCTCCTGTACCGGCGTGCACACGCGGAACGATAAACCAACCGGCTATCTCTTTCGCTTATCTTCCATGCCTATTCAATCCGTTCCACTACAGCTTCTTACCCTCTCCTTGTGCTGCCTGCTTTTCGTTAGCTGCATCCATGGCGTCTCCTAGGTAAGCTGCTTCTCCCAAGTCCAATAGGGAGGATGACTGGGAATGGTACGGCTGCTTATGTTCTTCGCAATGGTTGCATTTCCTACAGGTTTCTTCCCATGCTGTTCGACTGTGTGGTTCCTGCCTAGGAAATAACTTTGAAACAGGTCTGTTTGGTGCCTCTGGTTCCTTAGTGTGTCCATGCCGTTGTATCATGTTTTGCTCATTTTTGCAGATCGGTCTGCCAGGAGGAGCACTATCGCACTCCCACGCTCTGCGCTAGCCTTTGAAGAAGCTCTATTGTCTCCCCTGCTACGCTAGGAAGAAGCTGAGTCCTGTGATTCCTGCTGCTCTGCGATCACTGGTCTACAAGGTCGTCCTTCGCAAAATCCCTTCCTCCTTTTTTTTCACGGTGCATTTCCTCTCGCTGCATTTTCTCTCGCCCTACACTTTGGTTTGGTTTCCTTTTGCTGACTTTACTTGGTTGGCTCAGTTGGCAGGTGGCTCAGTTAAATCTGAGCTGCCACTGCGTCTTGGCTCTATTTTTTTAAAAACAAAATGCTTGTGAGCACAGAGTGTTGTCTGTCACTGTGTATGGGCCCGTTTGCCATACAGAAAAGTCCCTCTCGCCCTTATAGTCTTACCTTCGCCACACGCCCCTCTTTTTCAGGCTCGCCTCTTATTCCATACCTATGCCATGGTTGCTGTGGGGGTCTCCTTTGTTTCTTTGCTCAACGCGGCTGCTTGCCATTGCAACCTTCCTCTGGTGTCCTATCTTTGGGAGCTAGACGGCGATGGTGTGCTTCTGGCAGGCGTCGAGCTTGCTTTGCCGTCGGAGTTTTCCCACGGTCAGAGCGTCAGCAAGTTCTTCTGGGTTGCCGCGTCTGCTGAACCATTTCTCTCCCATGAGATGGTTGCGCAGCAGGCGGTGATGTTCTTGCAAAATAGATACGGCTTCACCGTCCACGATTACAACCTGCAGATGTTGCTTTCTTATCGAAGAATAGCAGCATCTGCGGTTGATGCAGCCGTCACGGCTTCGGCCTGTCTTGCTAGGTTCCAAGCACGATATGCTCCCATGGATCTATCGTGTGAGAGTGTCCTAAAGTGATGTAGTGCTGTATGGTTTAGTTTCCTTCATGAAGATCATTTGTTCACCGCCGCCTACAACCAGTAGGGATGCCATGTCCTTTGTTGTGTACTTTACCATCGTAGTTGCGATGTACCACTCCTCTTGGTTGCTCGGTGTGCTGTTGTCAGTGTTAATGAGATGTGCTTACCGCTCTTTACTTTACTGCATTGCGATGCATTTGCTCGCTTTCTAATTATTTGTTGTCCTATGTTCCCCTGATGTTGTTCTTATTTACACATATTCGCCTGACAGTTTGCGCTGCTTGGGCACAAATAGAGTAGCTCCTTTCTTTAGTGGCATGTCGGGTTGCGCATCTGCACGGGTTGAACGGGCACGCCAGAGTAGGCTGCGACGCCACGTGTCCATAGGACAGGGTTTGTTCTTCTTTGCTTCCTTGCTTGGTTCGGTTTCTTTGTCTAAATGAAAAGATCTAAACGTCTATTGTCCTGCTACTTCCTTAGGCTACTTACAGACGCCTTTGTTCGATACAAGAAAGTCTACGACCGCTAGGTCACAGATTGCCTCCTCATCTGTTGCGACAGCTGCACATGTCCAACAGACAACCACGCCTACTGCTGCTTTGTTGCGTCCAGAACGACGACCTGCTTACGAACCGAAAAATGATTCGAAGAGTAAGCCCTTTTTATGTTCTGTGCGCTGGGCCTACTTATGGTGCTTACTGGTGCTATATGCTTAGCGGTGTTTCTAATTGCGAGTAGGAAAAAGGTCGCTGTTAGATGTGCCAGCATGTGCAGCTGCGTCGAATAGAGAGAGGCGTCGTCTAAAAAGATCAGGTGGCCATCCAGACCACTACGTGCAGAAGTTACTTGATGGTATGGCGAAAGACCACTGCCCGCACGTATTTTGTGGCCTCATATGTCGACCAAATCTGTGAATTCCTAATACAGTTTGTGTTATGCCCTTCCATACTTCCTAGGTCCTGCTCCTACGCTTGATGATATTCTGCCTTTACCTAAGGACTATGTTGCATCCTTAAAAGGTTTGCTTACACTTCATTAAGTCACACGGGTTGTAATCACATTAGCAGCTTCCCAAATGTCGTTTGAAAAATGCAGCGTTGTGTCCTGAACGATCGTACTACGGTGACCCTTCTCATGAGTGCCCTTATTGTGGTGCCGTTTTTTGGTACCAGGAAAGGGTTAAGAGAGACAGTGCCGTCTCCCAGAGAAGGATCGTTTACAACCTATGTTGTAGAGGCGGTAAGATAAGCTTACCTGCGCTAAAGTTCCCGCCCGCTGTCCTAGCCAGGCTCCTTCGATTCGATGGTGATGCGCGATGTAGACGTTTCTTGAGGCAAATACGATCATACAACACGCTTTTTGCGTTCACGTCCTTAGGAGCAGATGTGGATAAGTCGATAAACAATGGGTCTGCTCCTTGCGTTTTCAAAATAAACGGTGTTGTGCACCATCGTATTGGTAGTCTACTGCCACAGCGAGGAGCCCCACCTAAATTTGCTCAGCTCTACATATACGACACTGAAAATGAGACCTCCAATAGAATGAAAATCTTCGATAGAGAGGGCTCTTCTGATTATCCTGATGCAGCAATTGTTGAGCAACTTGGCTGCATGCTTGATGAGCATAACGATTTGGTGAAATCATTTCGTTATGCTAGGGATCGCTTGAAGGACCATGGCGATGAGAGTATTTCGCTTAGGCTGCTTGGATGCAATGCGAAAGATGATGTGCAATATAACCTGCCAACCAGTGCCGAGATTGCAGGAATAATTGTAGGTGATTATTCACATGATGCGTACACATACGATGTGGTTGTTCAGTCCTCTGACAGTAGGTTGCGACGTGTCTCTACTTTGCACCCTTCCTACATGGCTCTACAGTATCCATTGCTTTTTCCCTATGGTGAACGAGGATTCCACCTGGGCATAAAGTACACTGATTTCCCGAGCATCACCGGGACGTCACGACGTTATGTGACAATGCTCGCATATTATCGCTATCGCCTCCACTACAGACTGAACAAACCAAATCCATACACATGTTGTGGCAGGCTTAGTGATGCGTTGTGTGTAGATGCATATTCCACCGTCGAAGGATCTAGGCTGAAATTCATTGCTGACCACCAACCTGATTTGCGTTCAGAGTGTGTTCAGGGGATAGCAGATGCCATTGGCAATGGCCTTGAGAGTGGTGATTCTGTAGGCAATAAATACGTGCTGCCTTCCAGTTTTACTGGAGGGCGCCGTTACTTGATGATAAATTACCAAGACGCAATGGCTGTTTGTCGGGTGTTTGGTTCTCCTGATCTTTTCGTGACTTTCACATGCAATTCAAAATGGCAAGAGATATATGATGCGCTTCTATTTGAGCCAGGCCAAGTGCCAAGTGATCGTTTTGATATGGTTGTCCGAGTTTTTAATATGAAAGTAAATGAGTTCATAGACGATATTAAGGAGGGGAAAACATTTGGGCCGATTGTTGCAGGTACGTTGCCTTTGCTAGGTTCTTTAAATGCACCTAACTTGCTATGGTAGAGTCCTGACGATGGTCATCTTTGCTTGTAGTGTTATACACGGTAGAGTTCCAGAAGCGTGGTTTGCCACACATACACTGTCTTGTCTGGCTAGCAGCAAGCAACACTGAATTCAGTGCTGCTGCTGTTGATGCTCTTATCTCTGCTGAAATCCCTGATGTATTCACTGATCCATTAGGCTATGCTTTGGTTGATGAGTTCATGATACATGGTCCTTGTGGTGATCGAAATAAATCATGTGTATGCATGAAAAAGGACCAGTGTTCAAAACACTTTCCTAAGGCTTTCCAGGATGAGACCATAATAGATGAACTGGGCTTTACTGTTTATAAGCATAGAAACAATGGACGATATGTGATTAAGAATGGGGTGAAACTCGACAACCAATGGGTTGTCCCATATAATATGAAATTGCTGAAAAAATATCAAGCACACATTAACGCCAAGGCATGTAATAAGTCGAATATGATCAAATATCTTTTCAAGTACATAACAAAAGGATCTGATAGAAGCAAGGTGTACTTCGAAAGTAATTCTGACAAAACAAACACACACACTGACACTTCTTCTTCCGCTCCTAATGAAATTGAGGAATACATCAATGCTAGGTTCCTGTCCACATGTGAGTCTTTTTGGTGTGCATTCGAATACGATATTCATTACAGGCTTCCTGCTGTAGAGCGCATGGTTGTCCATCTCCCAAACATGAACTACATTCAGTACAAAAAAGGAACTGACCTAAAAAAAACTTCTGAATAGCCCTGCTGCAAAAAAAACTATGCTGGCAGAATGGTTTGAGGCCAATAAGAAACATCTAACAGCACGAACACTGACTTACTGTGATTTCCCGAAGGAGTTCAGCTGGGACTCCAGCACACGCTGTTGGCGCCCAAGGACGCCATGTCAGAAGATAGGCAGGATGTACTACGTTAGCCCGATGGCTGGGGACCTGTATTACATGCGTATGTTGTTGATGATAGTGAAGGGTGCGACATGCTATGCCAATGTTAGGACGTTCGAAGGTGTTGTTTACCAAACCTATAGAGAAGCATGCGACGCGAGGGGCCTCCTTGAGAACGATAACGAATGGCACTTGCTTTTTGATGAGGCCATAGTATGTGCGACCTCCGCCCAACTAAGGCAGCTATTTGTGACTGTGCTGATGTCCTGCTCTATTGCAAATGTCCGGTCTTTGTTTGATAAATATTGGCTGTACTTCACAGATGATATTCAGCTACGATTTAGAACGGCCCTTTCCAACCCTTCCTATGTAATTCCTCATGATAGGCTGTTGTCTCTGCTGATTAAGGAATTGACTATTGCCTTTGCGAATAGTGGTGGCAGCATAGATGACTATGACCTGCCATAGGCCGGGTTACATTCAGATGATGATGTCGGAAATAGGATGGTCAACGAAGAACTAGGCCTTGATACTATTGCCTTGGCTGCCCATGCCAGCCTGATGATACCGAAGCTGAATTCTGACCAAAAGATTGTGTTTGACAAAATACTTCAACGTGTTAATGAATCGAAACCTGGTTTCTTCTTTGTCTATGGCCATGGTGGCACAGGCAAGACATTCTTGTGGAATGCACTGATTTCTAAAATAAGATCCGAGAAAAAAATTGTTTTAGCAGTTGCTTCCTCTGGGGTTGCTTCCCTCCTTCTGCCTCGAGGATGCACTGCACACTCTAGATTTAAAATACCGATTGATATAAACGAAAACAGTCTTTGTACTATAAAGAGAGGAACCATGCTTGCTGAACTTATTAAAAAAACATCTCTTATCATATGGGATGAAGCTCCCATGACACATAGGCGATGTTTTGAAGCCTTAGATCTAACTTTGCGAGATTTGCTTTCTGAGCATACTCCTTCTAGCAGTTTGGTGCCATTTGGAGGTAAGGTTGTTGTGCTAGGAGGAGACTTTAGGCATATACTACCAGTCATAAAGAAAGGATCGCGGAACTGTATAGTTGATGCATCTATAACGAACTCACCCCTATGGCAGCATGTTGTGCTTCTAAAGTTAACTGTTAACATGAGGCTCATGCAGTCTGGTCTTGATAAGGACCAACGAAAAGAGCTTGATCAATTTGCACAATGGGTGCTGGATCTTGGCGATGGTAAATTGCCGACATTAAAGAAAGCTGATGAAAACGAAGCAACATGGATTGATATTCCTCATGATCTCCTCATAAACGCAGCTGGCGACAAGATACAGGCGATAGTAGACGAGGTCTTCCCAGATTTTCAGAATAGTTACACATGCTCCTCTTATCTAGCATCACGTGCTATTGTGTGCCCCAATAACTCGACTGTTGACGAAATAAACGATTGCATAGTGGCCATGATACCAGGCGAAGCAAAGGAGTACCTTAGCTGTGATACCCTTTCTAAGGCTTCTGAACATATACCTGATTTTGACATTCTGTACCCAACTGAACTTTTAAACTCAATTAATGTAACCAACTTTCCGACGCATAAACTTACACTTAAAAAGGGTGCGACCGTAATGCTGCTGCGAAATCTAAATCAATCCATGGGCCTATGCAACGGGACTAGATTGCTAATACTGACCCTTGGGCAACGACTCCTAGAATGTGTGATCTTAACTGGGTCCAATGTGGGTGACAGAGTGTTCATACCAAGAATTATGCTTAGCACGTCAAACTCTAAATGGCCTTTCACACTTCAACGAAGGCAATTCCCCGTGCGTGTTTGCTATGCTATGACGATTAACAAGAGCCAAGGGCAAACCCTTTCGAAGGTTGGGGTCTACCTTAAGAAGGCTGCTTTCACGCATGGTCAGTTATACGTTGTTGTTTCTAGAGCAACCTCCAGAGATGGGCTTAAGATCCTAATTGAGGATGATGACGGGGCTTGTGGTTCAAAGACTAGAAACGTTGTGTATCATGAAGTATTAAATCCCTTAAATCCGCTGGTATGTACCAGACTACCAGTTTTTAGGCACCAGCAGCTGATCAGGGCATGATGGCCATCCTAACACAGTCCTTATGTTTTTACCTGTAGGGCTCATGAAACTAGCGTCTGCTACGAACGATTTTTTTGTATGATACTTTGTTGTTACTATTGCATATTTCCTCTGTTGTCGTTCAGTTGTTTAGGTTCAAAGGTCTTGCTTCGTTCTTGGAAATCTTCATTTGTCGATTACCCTAAATGCATATGTTTGTGCATACAAAGACCACGTTCTAACATGCCTTTTAAAATTCTACTTTCAGATGGACTACAGCCTCATATCCGAGCTGCAGAGTGGCACCGACAACCCACGCATTTGTGCTCGCGTTTCAAGGTTCTGGGAATTCTGTGATCAGAATGATGAAACCACAGTTCTTCATCTTGGATTGGTTCTGATTGATGAGGAGGTTAGCTGTTTACTTCAGCCTACGTGCTTAGTACCACATGTTAACGGTTAGGCAACCTAACTGAGTTCTTCCCATAGGGAAATAGCATTGCAGCTCAGATCTATCCTCCTCATGATGAGAAGTTCAAGGAGGCCATCATTGAAGGCAAGGTCTACTACTTTAAGTACTACCGTGTGAAACCTAGCACGAAGTACAAGCCAGTCGACAACAAGCTGACCATTGCTATCACCAAGTGGACTAAGGTGGAGGAGCGTGTTGATCCACTGATTGATTTCCCTCTGTACACTTACTCCCTCACTCCATTTGGTGCCTTGCGTCCATGTGTTGAGAAGAAAGACGCGTTCACAGGTGCTACAAATTCTGGAATTACAAATAAATGAATAGAAATTGATGTTGGGTTGCCGTTATGCTCACTGACAACTCTTTTTGCTTCGCTTTCTTCTTATATTAACAGATGTCATCGGTGTTATTACTGAGGTTACATCTGTCATGACGGTTCAGACACGCATTCGGGACGGTGACAGCCTGAAGAGGAACGTTTACATACGCAATGAAGAGTTAGTCAATAATGCTCATTTCTACATTTACATATATACTAAATTGAAGCTTGCTTTTTCGTTTTTTTGGCTGATATACATCCTAACCAGCCATCTAACATGTTCTCTTTGAGCCCACCATTTGTACACCTGCATACCCAACCACACATACTTTATGCATTTGTTATTACCTCCGTTTCATAGCAATGCAATCCTAAATGTCGCGATATGGGGAGAACGTGCTACGAGTTTTCCTGCCGGCAAGGTCTGTGCTGCTGGTGAAAAGGAGCCACAAGTAGTGATATTTGTTGGCACTCTTGTGAGGGGCTATGGTAAGTCACTTAACATAATACAACATTATTGGTTCTGTTTTGTTGCGCTTACCAGTGGAACACTTGGTCATTACATTTTTTTTTACTATGCAGGAGATCTCTCCTTAACAGGCAACTCAGCCTGCAAGTGGTACATCAACGTCGACACACCTGAGATCAATTGCATGAGAGTAAGGTTTGTGCTGTGTTGTCTGCAGTACAGAGAGCCTAATTTCTTATTACATGTCTGCCATATGGATGCTAACACTGTTTTCCAAACAGTGTGCAAGGAAAACATGAACCTATCAAATGGGTTGAGATGCCAACTGGTTTACCTGTGCGTGGCAGCGTTGAGCATAAGACGGTTGCCGAGATCAAGGACCTTAACCCTTTTGAATTCAAGGTAGTTAACTGTCTTGCATGGTGATAGCAGCCTACCAAGAAAAATTGAATCTAATTCTATGCATGCTTTTGGTAGAAACATGAGTTCCTGGTTACTGTCGTTATCAACAAGATTGAGATGGAAAATTCATGGTGGTACCCTGCGTGTGATGTCTGCAAGAGGACAGCTAGATCATATGGAAACGCATACAGATGTGGTAATCCATCATGCCCTCCTGTTGTGACAGCCTCACCCAGGTTAGTACTAATGCATTTTGCAGATTTGTTCGGCATGCATCTAGAGATGCCAGTCTCATGGCAACCTAGAGGACATAATTCTGCTAAACTATTTGCAGGTTCAAGCTCTGCGTCGTTGCCGGGGATGGCACGGGTGACACTAAGTTTGTGTTGTTTGGACGCATTGCACAGCGAATTATTGGTCGACCAGTCGAGATGCTCATAAATCAGAACCCCACTAACACAGACTTCATACCAAGAGAGATTACAGATTTGCTTGAGAAGGAATTTGTCTGGAATGTATCCTTCACTGAAAACACATTGTCCTCAAGCAACGTTTCGTTCCAGGTCAATGTGGTTGCTCGAAATGCTCCCGCCTAGAATCCAGCAGGCTTGCAGTCTCCATCTGCTTCTCAGACCTCCTCTATGATACCTTCCATGGCCTTATCACCGGGTCTCTCGCAGGAACCGTCCATTGGACAGTCATCAGATATTGCTACATCCATTGGGTTCAGTAATCCACCTGCCACTCCAACAGCAGGGCTGGATAGCCCAGGAGCTGCGGCAAAGGGCAAAAATATTGACACTGAGTGTCAGTCCAAAACTCCGGTTGAAATACCTCAAGAAGAGGAAGAGGTTAGACTTCATTGTACACTGTTGTGTGTTTCTGTACAGTATTATGTCCATATGTACTTCCTGTTTATCTTACTAGCTTTGCGTACAATTACCCAGGCCAATGTTGACATGCCTCTTAGCCAGAAGATTGTTGATCACGCTATCAAGACCAGCACATCGAAGTCATACAAGAAAAGGTTCGTCTCATTTTCTAATCTAATATCAGATGTATAGCGCTATACATTCTCTCAACTCATTAAAGCTCCACGACAGGTCTCGGCCATTTCCAGGCACCGGTGCTGCTAAGAAGCTGTTCAAGGACAATGGTGACGACGCCGCGGACGGCAGGTACGTCCAATGCACCACGATTCTTTGCCATGGTATGTTACGGTAATGTGCAGCATGAGAAATAATAGGCTTTGCGATCTCTCGTTGCAGCGGTGGCGTCCAGGCTTGATGACTAGGAAAAAAATGCAGCGCCTTTTGTCTGTACCAGTTGCAATCAGCTACAGCACCAGCCTCGACGGCGCATGCCTACGACGGTTTCCCTGCAGCGGACCACCCATCGCTTTCTTTGCTGCTCTGCTGTAATAGCTTTTGCAAACTGTTTAATTGGTGGTTCTGTTCCACGCATGCTCCTTTTGTAAAGACTTGAGCACTACCAGGCGCATCCTGTGGCTAGCAGTCCACGTTATCACGGTTACACCATGATAAGCATGAATGCTTGCTGATGACGCCGGACGATTTATGCGGTGGTAACCTTGGTCTCAAAAATAGTCCGAGTCCATCCAATATGTGCACCATTATTCACCGCCTGTTGTTTTCCGTGCGCGACGCCTTTCATGCACCAAGGCACATTGCCACGCAACCGATTCACTAGACAGAAAATACGTGCGAGCGTCGCCCATGCCCGCCTCGACAGCTTTACACCATACCTATGAACAGCGCATATATACGTGTGCGGACTACGGCTGCATCGTTTCTTGCTTGGCTCAGCGTGTAGCGCCTATACCTGCATAATGAATTGCTCTTCTTTGAAAAGACAACACAGACATGCCAACAGAGCACAGCCTTACCGTTGGACTTTACTACCTAGAATGAATGCCCGCTGCTGCAGGTGAAAGTATTTCTCACAACCACCCCACTCCAGCGGAGTTCCACGCTCAGCCATCTATTCTTTGCCTCAGGCTATCGTTGAAGAACATCGGAATGGCTACTTGAAGACGATCTTTTCTTTTCTGCGTTCATCCCAGAGGTAACAGTTCTCTTTTGTGTCTATGTTTTGTTGTTCTTCTCCGTATTTCAACAAGGTCTGTGTAATTCCAGCCTCCATCTTTGTGTATGCAGCTAGCTTGCGTAGTTCACTACAAATTTTCCCCAGGATTTCATCCCAAAAGGTAATACGTTTCTCCCATGTTCACCTACAATGTTTCTGTTCTCTGCCCTCCAGATCTGTTGGTTCTTATTTCGCGCTCTTCGATTTCCCATAGGAGCACACATGGAACCTCATAGACCAACCTATGACCTGAACCGTCCATATAGGGCATCAAAGTTTAGTAAGCCAAAAGAGCTTTCGCACTTGCTTGCTGATGTGATTTACAGAGATTCTGTTGTTGTCACCGTGCTTGGACCTAACAACCCAGAAAAATCAATGGTCACAGCAATGCGGGCCGTGGTGTGTGACTGTGAACAAGATGACATAGCAATGCTTCCTTTTAGGCGTAGGATGTATATTGCATTGTTCATGAATGAAGACGGTAAAACAGAAAAAGCAGAGAAGGCATTCGCTAAAAAATCGTTCACCTTCAATACAACTCGCTTGACGTTTAGGCCTTTCAACATGAACATACATAGCGTCAAAAACCCACTGAGACAGGGTCATCTTAGCCCTAGAAGGCATACCTCCAGAGTCCTGGAACGATGAAGCCATTCCTGAGCTTATGGACAACAGCTGCATGGTAGAGGAGTTGTATGGAACTCACCACATACAGGATCGTTCGATTTTTAGGCTTGCTGCTTGGACAACAGACATAGATCTTATGCAGCTGTTCGGCCAAACGACACAATGGCCCGTGTCAACTGGGCCTGCTTCCTGCACATCTATACAATTGGAATAGGCAGCTGCGGCCACCATCTCTCTCATTCACGTGTCTGGCAAGGGACTCAGCATTGACGACATAGATGATTTGCTACAGTTCTCGGTTTCACAAAGGTCTAGTTATAGGAAAGACTCTCCAATTACTCTCCACGTATATATTCAAACTATGTACTCTCTTCATTTAACGTTAGGGCGCCGCGAAGCGCGCCTTAAGGTCTAGTTTGTGTGGATGATGTGGCATGTTGATGTGGCGGTTTTGGTGGGTCCAAAGAATACGTTGAGTCAAAAGATAAATTTCAATAACTTATTTGAACAATTTGAAATGTCAAGGGCTAAATTGACCCACGGCGAAACTTAAAGTATTGTATTGTCTATTCATCCATTTTTTTCTCAGAACCTTCAGTTCTTTTTATTTAGAGTGAATAGCCAATACAGTCCTTCAAGTTTCGATTCGAGGTCAATTTAGTCCGTATCATTTTAAATTATCTAAATAAGTCTTTAAAATTTATCCTTTAATTCCATATAGTCCTTGGACCCACCAAATCTATCATCCAATTTGGTACGGGATAAGTAGATGATTGGCAATTTGGGTGCATCAAAGTTTCACCAGTTTTGTTGTTGGACCGTCGACTGAGATTTGTGTGCTGTCAGTCGATCAGCGCTAGACCAGCCATAGCCGTCGGATTGTGTT
>CM002476.1:26703087-26723474 GCA_000325765.3 Leersia perrieri
ACCGCCGGTCGCCGCGGCCGCGAAAGCTGAGGGAGAGAGCTGAGAGAGAGAGCGGAGAGCTGAGAGAGGCGAAAGAGATGGTGGAAGAGATAAGAACACCTTGTCCCTTCTTTCTATATCTTTTTTTCCTTCCCTTCCTTTCTTTTAAAATTTTCTCACATCCCAGACGGCTCACCAGGTGAGCCGCCAGCAATGACCTATTTTTTCCGGGCAGTGTACCGCGTCCGTCGGCCGAAAAAATCGGTTTGACATTGCAGGCGGTTCACCAATCGAGCCGCCTGCAATAAAAATAGGAACCGCCCGCTATGTACCTATCTGGGCTAGTATACGTTACTGTTAAAATCACGTGTCTTTCTATGCCTGGGTTGACCGTTCTGTGTTTCTTCCCGTCCCTGCTCTGAAAACTTAAAATATCGTCGGTGGCGGCGGCACAACATCGCCACCGAGCGTGGTGTCTCAAGTCTGCGTCCAGATGCACATCATCACATGCACAAATTAGGATTTTCGCGTGCCAAGAGCCCTCATGGGTTCAAAACCTCCGGTCTGCAACGGTAACCGTCGACGTTTGCAATTGCAACCGCCCGCATTCCAGAACCCGAATCGGCTCTCGGCCTCTCGCAACCCTACGGCGCCGTCAACCATGGCTCGACCATCGCGTCCGCTACACGTTTCCTTTCGTCTCCAACTCGTTTTGCTCCTTTTTTACATTCCACCCCTTCAACATCGAAAATTAAACTATGCTACTGATATCTCATACTCCGATAGACACATTGTCAGTTGACACCACATTGGAATTTGGAAAAGAAAAATAGTAAAAAAAAAATGATGCAAAGCATGTCCATGGATGCGTGAACACAAAAATATTCAAATCTGAATTTTCACAGGACTCTTTTCATTCTGTATGCTGTATACAAAACTGAATGCGCTAGTATAGTAGTACTGAAGCATCAGAAAACCTTTTTCTCATCTCCGTATGTAATAAATAATACATTTAGGGGCCTATGCGAAAAAGAAGACGGGTTAGTAATTTATTCCTTCCGCTCGTTTTCCTCTTCCCCATCGCTTCAACGGGCGAGGTTTTTTGAAAGCATCATCTCTCTCCTCCATCGACTCCCCCGACACCCAACGCCAACGGAAGCCGTAGAAAGAGAGAGGGGAAAAGCTTGCTCTTTTATACCCTCATCTAGGGTTCCGAGTCACCGCTCCCTCGCCCGCTTCGCGCCATCCCTCCCGCCACCGCCCCCTCGCCTCCGCCTCCGATAGATTCGCCGCCCTCCTGACCCTCACGGATTCGGTCCCCACCTAATCGCTCGATCCGGACGGGATCTACTAGATTTGTAAGGCAGCGTTTCGATCGATCTGTTGGGGGTTTTCTTCCGTGGGGAATTTTGATCTAAAGTTTTGATTTTGCCCCGTGGCGGTTTCGCTGTGTTAGGTCGTGGTGGTGATGAGGATGTGCTTGTGCCGTTAGATGGGGGCCATGGCGATGGTGGAGCAGGAGGGGTGCGTCGAGAATCGGCAGCCTCTGGCGGCGTCGAGCTCGTCGGTGTCCGAGGGCAGCAGCTATGGCGGAGGGATCGCTCAGATGTCGCCGCCGGTGTCCAGCTCGGCGAATTCCATCTCCGGTCTTAGGTAAGGATGAAATTTCAACCTCTCTTTGCGTTCAGTTGGGGTCCAATTATGGGAGGGATCTAGTCACGCCCGTTAGCTAGTACCTAGCTCGTGTGGTAGTTGAGGAAAAGGGGCCTTCGTGAATGGCCTGACCTATGTGTGGTTTTATCGCTGGTAATTTGCCCTATCTGTGATTCAACTTGAGGTTGTTAGCGTTTTTAAGAAATCCTTGCCAAGAGGAATGCTACCTTGGTGGCTTGGTGTATACGTGGCACATGAGTGTTTTGGTGGCTGTTTTGAGTGATAAAGGTGTTTTTTTAGGTATCCATCTGTTCCCGAGGCACTCAGTGTTGTTATGATTTTGATTAGGTACTTTTTTCTATTCAGACATGACTTTGACTCTTTGAGTGTGCTATGATGGATATATATACTGATATTTATGAAGGTGTTTTCTCCTGTATGGCCGACTGGCTGTGTTATTTGAGGTTTAGTTTTTGTATTTAATTTGTTCGCCTTACTTTAAAGTTGTGTATATTGATGTAATTTTGATAAATTTTGTTCACTTGGAACACTAAATTGGTTCAGTTACATGCATCAATAGTTGTTTTTAACTGGAAACGAGTCTTTTATACCATGACTTGAGGTTTTCTTAGATTTAGTATGCTTGGGCATAGAATTGGAGATAGCATTTAACTGTAACTTTGATACCTAGTAGCTTTTTCTTTCCCATTTTAAATTACTTGATGGTATTGGAGACACCTTTTAGAAATTTATCGATTTATTTTTGCTGATAATCTTTATCTTTTGTTAGGCGGACAAGTGGGCCAATAAGGAGAGCAAAGGGTGGCTGGACACCAGAGGAGGTCAGTACCTGTCTTTCTATTTTGTTTCAAAACTTTATCTGATTTTCGTTCCTTATTCTCTTGTTATTCATGGCCTGACTGGTGATATCTTATCCGAATTGAACCTTCTTTTATTTTCCTGTTGATTTTGCTACACACTCTGAACTGTTGCTAATTGGCCTCAACTTATCGCAACAGGATGAGACGTTGAGGAAGGCTGTTGAGGCTTATAAGGGCAGAAGCTGGAAGAAAATAGGTTTGACCCTCAATTTCACATCACAGCTGTACAACTTGTGCATTTAATTGTCCTCAAGATGATTTTATCATTATATTGAAAACAACCTGTTAGGACTGCAAATGCACTCACACGTTAAATGGCTTTGTTCCACTGTTGTGGGTACAGCCCAACACATTCTTATATATGTGTATACAAATATGATCTAGGCAAAAATGGATAAATAGAAACTAATGACAGTTATTGGTGACCTTGTAGTTGGAATAGTTGTTTTTACCTTTTTGATTATAGTATTTCATTTATATCAGTAGCTTCACATGTTCATGCCATTATTATTTTTCCATATGTGTGCCAAGTATGGTGAGCTCATTGAACGAATCTGTATGCAGCTGAATGCTTTCCGTACAGAACAGAGGTACAATGTTTGCATCGATGGCAGAAGGTTCTTAATCCTGAACTTATCAAAGGTCCTTGGACTCAAGAGGTTTGTCATGCAGCTAACTTTGCTTTCATCATCATACGCATTATATCTTCCAATTGTAACATTTATGACATTTTTTCTGCAGGAAGATGATCAGATAATTGAACTTGTAAAGAAGTATGGACCAACAAAATGGTCTGTCATAGCAAAAGCACTACCTGGCCGTATAGGGAAGCAGTGTCGAGAGAGGTATTATTTTTGTATCATGGCCATATTGTTAGCAGGATTCAGCTTATTGTTATTAGTAAAACTTTTAATTGCTCTGTTATTTTCCTTCCGATTTGCGTTTTCCCTTCACATGAGATACGATAGGGAAATCATTGTAATTGCAAGAAAAGCTTTAAATTCGAGGATGTTATTGTTACTAAAAAAGCTCAGGTTCCTTATTATGATCAATTAATTAAAAATGTTCTGCTTACTGAAAGAACTGTGAAAATAATTGGCTAGCCATTCAGTTATAGTATCTTCTAGCTGAATTCAAACATTCAAACTTTGTTAGTGGCTTTAATGTATTTTTTTTAATAAAAAAGTGCTAAGTATACATGACACAGTACATTACTCCTATATGGAACTAAGGTTGAACTCATACAATCTTAGGTGGCACAATCATCTAAATCCAGAAATAAGGAAAGATGCTTGGACTGCTGAGGAGGAACTGGCACTTATTAATGCTCACCAGGTGTATGGGAATAAATGGGCAGAAATAGCAAAAGTTCTTCCTGGAAGGTACCCTTCTAAAGCTTATAGCCACTTGGATTTTTTTTTGTTTGCATTAATTCATCCTGTTAGGTCAAAATCACTTTGGCCTTGATTTTCTCAGTGCACTGCTACAATTGAGTTTGTCTGGTTTTGCTTCAGTTGCTGCTTTCAATTGTTTATATACATGCGCCATGATCAACTATTTAGTATCGGTCAGTTCTTCGTAAATCATAATTATGAGTTGGGTTGTTATTTTGAAAGACACACTTTACAACATCTTACCTTTTACTTGCTCACCTTCACAAAACTCTGAAAGAGTGCTTCGCATGTTGCCTTTTCCAGGACTGATAATTCTATAAAGAATCATTGGAATAGTTCTCTGAGAAAGAAGCTAGATATCTACAGCAGTACTATGTCGGTTCAGAAATCACTTGTTCATGATAAGTTCAAGGATAAACCAAAGGCGGTGGCTACAGAGGGCCATCTTGATTTGAACAAGGCCCCTATAATCAGTTCGAAAGACCAACCTGGTACAGCTCATCGGTCTAATAGCTCAGGGCTCCGATCTGTTTCCACATTACCAACTGCTCAGCCACTAACCTCACATGAAGCATCCATAGTTGATGATTCTGCTGTTACTTTAGTGGCGCAAGCTCTGGGAAGCAGTTCTGTTCATGACAAAGGTCTTCAGATTAACTCGACACCTGATCCTATGGGGAACTCTGGAATCATTCAACTAGAAGGTACGCCAGCCAAAGGTGAACCAGAACTATCTTTGAAGAATGAAGCACGCTCCACCCTTGGTCCCCTTTGTTACCAGATCCCTAACATGGAAGATGTGGCCCCTGTGAACTCCTCACTCTTTTCTGAGCGCCCTAGCGCCAACCATCCACCTGAGCATTGCGAGGATGGGATATCATCACCCATTGGCTGTATTACTCCCCCTCCAACAAAGGAAAAAATATCTAGCCAGCTAAGTGTTGATTCAATATTGAGGAGTGCTGCCAACAGTTTTCGAGATACTCCTTCAATATTAAGAAGAAGAAAACGGGATAAATCAACACCTGTTTCAGCTAGTGAGTTGAAGACCAGTGGAGCAAACACTGATAGCTTTTACACTCCCACAGGGATGGGACTTGCTACACCTACACCAGAATCATTTAAAACTTCATCCTTTTTGTCATTGGGTTCTCTTGATGGCTTGCCGACTTCTGTAAGGAGCTTTGATGTTTCACCTCAGTATCAGGCAAGGTCGAAAAGGATGGCTGTCACAAAAACAGTTGAGAAACAACTAGATTTTTCATCAGATGGACCAGATACTTGTGGTTCTGAGATTCTGAACTCTCCCTGCCAGAATTCCCAAAGCACACTTTCAATCAGTGAAGCCCCAAAACTAAAAGAAAATGAACTCGGCGAACATGTTGTTCAATTGGAAAATTTGACCAAGAACTTTGCGCACACAACCAATTTGGATGTAACCTAATCTTTGGAAGGTGCAGGTAAAACCTTTAAATCCCCCAAGCTTTGCAACTGAGAAGGCACTATGCATTTCACAGCCAGTCTGCAAATTTACTTAGCTTACCTGATCCATGTTAGTAGCGTTGTGTCCTTTGATTGAGTTGAATATGAAACATATGTGCATAATTTGTTTTACTTATTGCCTTGTAGGAACTGGCATCAATCTGATGAAGTAGGACAGATGAGCTGAAGTGTCATTCTGAGCTGATGAGTTTTTCCTTAAGGTATCACAATTAAAGCACAACAAATTCAAACACAACCAGTGGAGAAGGATTCCAGAATTGAAACGCGGTACTGAATACAAGGGTCACAGATCACTCTCCCATCTCTTCTAACCAAGGTGTACAAAAGAGGGTCTCCAAATTGAGCGACACTCTTTAGAAGAATACATTTTTCGCTACAGTTTGTGAATTTACAGTTAGAAATTCAGATTGTAGAAGCCACAGCCGTGTAAAAAAAACAAAACAAAACATAGTTTTAGAATGTTAAGATAGCTGAATAAGCGTCTCATTGGATTGTCAGATTTATTCATGTCCACGCATCCCGTTTGTCAGGAAACAAGGGTCTTCTCATTGTAACAATAATAAAGCCTATTTCTGCAAAATTATTGCCAGAGCTTGTCAAGAAACTATTTGGACACAACTTCAATGTGGTCTAATAGGTTTTTGTCTGATTGACAATTTCTTAAACGTCACTCTCTGTTTCAGACTTACAGTCCAGCTCTTATCATGCATTCATGCTTGAGTTATTATCACTTCCCTTGTGTTGTTCTTGATGTTTTCTCCCAATTATTAAAAGCACTCCGATTATCATGCATTCATGCTTCTGTTCTTATCACTTCCCTTCTGTTGTTCTTCGTTCTGTTCTCCCAATTGTTAAACCTTAAAAGCACACCTTGAACAAAGCCGTCCGGATTACGCGTAAAGGAGGCGAAGCCTACGATGTTTCTCCGTCACTTTTTGTCATCGGCTCGTCGCGGATCGACGAGCGGCCCAAGCCCAACCCCGTGTGGTGCGGGTCCGAATCAATCGGCGGGTTCAGCGGTTTACGCCTCCCGATTGGCGCCCGCGGCATTAGAAAGCCGCAGCCGAAAACTTCTTTCTTCCGCCCCAAGAAGGTGTGCCACGTGTTTCCTTCTTCCCCTTCCACCCCACCTCGATTTAATCGCCCCATCTCGAATCCCACCCAGCACACTCACGCACGCTCCATCGCCTTCGCTTCCGCTCCAAGACGTCGTCTCCATCGCCGCCGCCTCCTCATCTCCTCTCATCGATCCATGGCTCCCAGGAAGTTCTTCATCGGCGGCAACTGGAAATGCGTAAGTTTCCCAGCACTACTCGTCTCGATCCAGTGAAAAGCTTGGGTTTGATCGATGAATGTTTCCGCCGCCTGCAGAATGGGACCAGCGATGACGTGAAGAAGATCGTCACTGTCCTTAACGAGGCCGAGGTGCCCTCCGAGGATGTCGTTGGTGAGCTTTTCCACTGACCACGAGGACGTTGTTTGGGGTTGAGTTGATTGGTTCATCGATCTGGTGCTGATCTGGGGTTTGGATTTTTTGGGTGCAGAGGTGGTGGTGAGCCCGCCGTTCGTGTTCCTGCCGCAGGTGAAGGGGTTGCTCCGGCCGGACTTCTCCGTCGCCGCGCAGAACTGCTGGGTGCGCAAGGGTGGCGCCTTCACTGGCGAGATCAGGTGCGCCTCCTCCCCCGCTGCTCCGCTTGCTTTCCCGATTCGGCCGCGCGGAACAATCTGAGTGTTTGTCTGCGGTCTGCCCCTTGGATTACCAGATGAGAGTGTTATTTAGTACGGATTAGCAGATGTACTTCCAGGAAATCTGACTTGATTATAGTCTCATGAATGAATTTGTCGGAATGCTGAAGAATGAGGCATTAGTATGCTGCTCTTCTGCTGTGGTTATGGACTTATCGGCGATGTTCTACAGATAGCACTTCGATTATACTGGGGGTGCATGACAGAACAATGTGGATTCTCTTATTCTGTTATCCCAATTCTGATTAGAATGAATCTCTCTCTGAGGGTGTGCGTTATGGGGTGTGGGTTCTTCTGTCAATTCACTTACACATGTGGTATGTCACCTAATTGCAGTGCCGAGATGTTGGTGAACCTGCAGGTGCCTTGGGTCATTTTGGGACACTCTGAGCGGAGAGCGCTGCTGGGCGAATCAAATGACGTGAGTTCTTTCTAAATTGTTGTTTGGTTGTCCAGTTTATGTTAAATAATGCCCTGATTTATCTTTTATATTGGCTATATAAGTTTAAAGATACTGTTGTCTTAGTTGATAGAATATGTGGAAAACATAAGATTTTTTTTCATGCCATATTTGAGTTGGAAAATTTGTAAGAATGTGGGCAGCTAGACAGCTACTATTAGCTTGATGAAGCCATTAACTTGCTAAAATGTTTCTAGTGAATGGCCCTCCTGTTATAGTTCTGCACAACTAGGCTAGAGTTGACCAAACTCGCAAGTGTTTTGATATCAATATTGAGTGGTGCTTTAATATTTAAAAACCATGTTTAAGGTCAATGTGCATCGTCCCTAAGCTAGCACAAAAGATGATGTCACCTACTCGGTGTGGGTAGGTAACCTGACTAAGCATAGTCAGCCAAATTACACATAAGTTGGGCTGTTTCATCAAGCTGCTGAAAATCTTGCTAAAAACTCATGGTTTTTAATTTACTATGTAATTATTAACAGTTCCCTTCATCGTTCATGACAGTTCGTCGCCGACAAAGTTGCGTACGCACTTTCCCAAGGTATCAAGGTAATTGCTTGCATTGGTGAGACCCTTGAACAGAGGGAAGCAGGAACAACGATGGAAGTTGTTGCTGCACAAACTAAAGCTATTGCAGGTAATTTAAATCTCTAATATGTTGGTGACTTTCCCCAAATTTTGGAACAGCTGAATAATGATCTGCTCATTTGCTTATGAAGTACCTTGCACTGTCAATAAATCCCTGCCGATAGCAAAGTAGGCTTCTTGTGCAGAACACCTTCACTATTTTGATGGCCTGTAATTAACCAAAAACATCTGTCCATCCACCTTGAAAGCTGCTAAAGGGGAATGCTATTTCAGTATTAGCAAAACAGAATGCTCTGATTGAAGCTTTTACACCTGCTAGAAGTCTAACAAGCATCTGTAGCTTGTTTGCAGTTTTATGATGTTAATGATGCAGTTGAATTATTAAATGGTCTATGGTTTAAACTAGGAATTATGCCATACAAGAACAAATATGTTCTATTATGAATGTTTTGTGTAGAACTCAACTGTTTGGATCAGTCACATCCATTTTTACTTTCACATGTTCTTTACATCTTTTGTGTTCCATTCCACATTTCCACTGTGTTGATAACATTTATCTCCAACCCTCACTCGTCTTTATTGCTTGCTATGTTTTTCAGAGAAGATATCCGATTGGACCAACGTTGTTTTGGCATATGAACCAGTTTGGGCCATTGGAACCGGCAAGGTTGCAACCCCTGCTCAGGCTCAGGAGGTATTTTTTCTAACACAAGAGTAAATAACTACATGATTATCATGTTCGCTTCACATTTATCTGTTTACATATCCATAAAACATTGGTTTATTTCTATATTTATATCTTTATTGGCTACTGGTACGGTGGTACCTGGTCCTGCAGTTGCTCATTCTGATGTTTAAAACTTGCGTGACATTAGGTTCATGATGGTCTGAGAAAGTGGCTCGAAAGTAATGTTAGCCCTGCAGTTGCTGAATCTACTAGGATTATTTATGGAGGTATACCTTTATATAACTATGAATTGAAGTATAGCCAATTTTCCTTTAGTACAGATGCAAATTTCTAATTTGCAAAACAAAACTCTTCCCATTTCCCTACGATTAGCATGAACCCTTATCTTCTCATGTTTGGCTTTTACAGGCTCTGTAAATGGAGCAAACTGCAAAGAGCTTGCTGCTAAACCCGATGTTGATGGATTCCTTGTTGGGGGAGCTTCATTGAAGGTCATATTCCTATTTCGGCTGTTATTTGATCAGTACTATTCTTGTGTAGCATGTGAAATATTCACTACATTATCCCATATATCATTTCAGGCTTAGTTTTTATGTCTATTACTGATAACCTACTTTTGTTTCTGCAGCCTGAATTTGTGGAAATCATCAAGTCTGCTACCGTAAAGTCTTCTGCTTAGTGCTTTTGGATGCAACCCAGATGCTAGGAGTTAATCCTGCAGATCATTTAGTTTTGACGCGTTTGATCAGCTTGCTTTGCTGATTTGAATTCCATTAAACTGTCAGTATCGTACTATTGAGCATCCCGCCACATCCCACATGTGGCTGCTTTTCCCCTCTCTGTCCAGAGAGGATCGGACGATTGGACGAACTAAAAGTGTCGTTAATGCATGAATTGGCTTAACTTTGTTGATGGCTTGACGCTATACGAGGACCGTATAGTGATTCCTCTGCAAAATGGAATTATTTTTTTTTTTAATTTTTTTTTGTCTTTATCGATTTTGTAGAAAGTTACCTCGTGCTCATAAATACCCGGCGTGCCCTCCCACCTCTGGCGCTGCGTTGGCTTTATTTATTTTGTAAAAGCCAATACAATGTGAAGAAAATTTTGTTTTTAGGGCTAGCGTTGCAAATATACAAAATAGGGGTTTTTTGGAAGAGCCCCCGTCTTTATGAGAAATATAATGTGAAGAAGAGAAAATTTCGCTTTTAGGGATGGCGCTGCAAATATGCGAAGTACAGGGGTTTTACGAAAAACGACCGCAGATCGCGCAGAACGCGTGGAGTTGCCTCGTCCGGTTTTTCCTATCGGCCGGTCTCTCCGCTACCGCTGCCGTTCCCCACCTCCTCCCCTCTCGCTCTCTCCCACGATCCTCACCGCCGCCGTCGCTGCTCCCCGCCTCCCCTCCTCTCGCTCTCTCCTCTCCCCTCGCGTTTCTTCCTCACCCGCACCTCTTCTCCCAGTTCCGACGCCACCCTCTCTCCACCGCCCCTCACCGGTGATTTTTCCGGCGCCCGCGGCAACTCAGCGAAGGCGCCACCGCGGATAGAGCGGAGCGGCGGCAGTGCAGATCGACGCGAGCAGCGGGCCGTAGGTCGACGAGCGCCAGGGCCGCCGTGGTCGATCTGAGCAGCGGCAGAGCGGAGCGTCGGCGCGGATGGAGGAGCTGAGCAGCGCCACCACGGATCGAGGCGCGGCGGCGAATCGCTGTCGCGCAGATCAAAGTGCGGTGGCGTCCTCGTCGCTGGTTGCGTCCGGCAGATCTGAGACGCCTCTCCCCCTCCTTTGCGGCGAGCTTCGTCGCTGCTGCCTCTCAACTTCGTCGCCAGCGGCCTCTCCACTTCGTCGTCGGCGAGAGAGGACGGCAAGCCGGTGTCACGCGGTCGGGCGGGAAGGAGGGAGACGACGGCGCGCTGGAGGCGGCGCGGCGGGATCGACGGCGAAGAAGACGAGGGATCCGTATTCATCCGGATGAGGAGCTATTCCTGGCAACGTCCAGGGCAACATCTTTGGCGGCGGCGTCGATTTGCGGTGGTGGCTACCGGCGCCGGATGTTGAGGCCAAGCTCCTCCCCGAGTTCCCGTTGACGGATTCGTCATCCCCATACATCCTCAATAGGAACGGCGAAGGGGTTGGTGCACGGGAGGTGGTTGGTGGGGGCGGCATCCTCGGAAGGCTGACATCGATTCCCCACCCCGCGGTTGCTCCTGAATGGCCATTGCCGCTGTCAAAACGTGGTCAGGGTAGTGGCCGCAACAGTGCTCGTCAGGATATCGTGGCTGTGGCGTCCTTCTCTTCCCCTCCTAATCCCCCACACACTGCATCAGCGGTGGTTCAGCAGCGGCTTGTAGCTCTGCAGGAGAGGAGCGGCCAAGGAGAGGTACACTTACTGAATGCTTAATCATGCCATCGATTTCAGTCGTTCTTTTAGCATATAAGATGCTATGCCGTGGAGTCAGAGCGCAAGAGCAAGAACCTTGTGGCCAAGAAGATGCACGGGTGCGCCATCAGTGCCTTGTGGTGGTGGAGAGCCAGACTCCCATTGGCGCCAGCGTCAGAGCTGGTCAGCCGCTTGCTGGGCAGTGCAGTACCGGCCATGTCCGTGCAGCAGGCGGCTCAACAGCCACTACGCCCTTATTACTCCGCCCCTAAGGTACTGTTAATGTGGGCACATCTTCAGTTTGTAGCTCTCTATTTTAGTTGTAGAAGACTTCTCTTACTGTATACAACAAGAATAAAAAAGGAAGTTCAATCGTTGATGAAACCTTTGTGCAATCAAATCAATTTGGTGATACATTGTTTTAGGCGAGTTATTGTATTCACTTATTACTTTACTTATCTAAAAGTGCTTATTTGGATTTTATTTGTGGCACAGTTGCTATAGTGTTCTAAGTGTCGTTTGATCAATGCACATACACAAGTTTTTGTCATTATTCTGTATCTTCCAGTATTCAGTATGTTGGGTCAGGGCGACAGGATTTTGCAGTGTTTAGTATGTTTGCACTAAGTATGCTTCTTTGTATCCTTAATCTGGTTATAAAATAATTGCGGTGAGCACTGTGTCATTAACACCATGTACAACCTTAAAATCCCTATTATGTACTTTGCATAGCAGTTCTGTTTGGGCTTTTGGCTGTTAAGACATCATGCATAGGCTTATGGTTTTTTTACTTGTGCTTCTTTGCCCATTTATCTTTTATATGTATTAGTAAACAAAGGTACAGAGAAGCAGGAGAACGGGTGATATATGATCAATTTTCCCATCATAACACTGCAATTTAGAGCATGCTTATTTTGGTCGATACGATATATTTCAGAAATCATAACATGTCAGTATTTCAAATGAGGCCATCAATTTTTTTAATGTTGATTGCTGCCTTTTTGGTTGATAACATGTTTTGGATTCGTTGGCCTCTGTAGGGGCCCCTCTATTCGTTCTTATGGACCTTGCTTTTCATGTTCACAATGAATATTTCAAACTTTCAGGTAAAGTGGCAGTTTACTGTTTTGTCAGAATGAATTTACTTTTCGACAGAGGCATGCTAGGTTGTAGCATCCTAATTATTGCGTCTTTTGCATGCAATGATTACATTCGTCAGGTTCTGTGACAATTGAGTTGTTTCCTTACCATTCGTACACAGACTAAATGATTCCATGTAGAATTGTCGACGTTTCTGTTTCTCTATAAGAGTACTAAATGATTCCTGCTAATTTAAGATTCGGTTTGCTGTCCATAATTCTCAAATTCTCATGCTGTCCTCTTTTTCTTCATCTCTTAGCTACTCTCTGTTCATTTATTTTTAATGTGTCACTGGGTGTTGCAGGCTATGCCACTGACTCGGAAATTGCATAACGATAAGGTCCGCGTGCTCTAGCTGTTTGCCCAAATAGCCATCCTCTCTTAGTGCAATGAGAGTGTCATATGTTCACTGTTTGAATAAATGTTTCGATTATTGAAGAAATCTGGGACTTTATGAACTAAGAAGATCTAAATCATCAACTCATCAAGAAGGATTCACGTGGCTTATTGTGTAATGTTAATTTGCCTCTTTTTCCCCTCCCTTTATAGTGGTTATTTTCCTAAAAAGTGCACCGCCTTCCACAATTTGTTCATGGTTGTTTCTGTACATGCTAGGGCAGCTGCAAGATTTGTTCTTTGGTTGTTAACTAATTAATACAGTTATCTTTACAAGTTTCTATCAGCAAATGATTACACAAGGTTTGTCCGATTGAAGTTTGCTCACACAATTTATTCATTTGAAATTTAGAGCCACTGAACAACATATTTTCTATTACGTAAACTGTTTGTAATTTTGTTATTTTAGGTTGTGCTCATATTTCGACTAAATGCCAGCTGTCCCGCTGTCCGCACTGCTTACCGCCCCTACCAGCTGCAGTCGTTGTTTATGGTACCCGTTCAGATCAGCACGCAAAAAATACAAAACATCGTTCGCCGCGCGATAACTTCTAGGAATAGTTGAACCTAATACTTCTTGAAGGATACCCGTGATTGAATCTAATATGTTGCAAAGTAAAGTACTGTAAGTTGTCTTTGCAATATATATTTGGTGGATGATTTGTTGTTTTGTAGTCAAACCAGCAATCTCATAAGCGATATATACATAATTGTTTAGAGAAGTCTGTTCCGTCATGTAAACACTCGTTGACTAATGCATATAAATAGCTGGGTCATTGCCTCATTGGCTTCGTCTCCAAACATTGTCACCTATAAACTACTAGTAGTAGTAATTAAGTGACTGAATCCGGCAGTGATGTATCGTCTTCACTCTTGCTCTTGAATCACAGGAAACGTTTTTCAGGGTAGTTATCTGGTACATATAGCGTTGACAAGACCAATTAAACTGCAGAACCATATTGCATTAGTTACGGTATGTGTATAAATATAACAGATAAAATTTTCTATATGATTGTTAAACACCATAACCAATCCAATTAAGTGTACATTGCTACTCAGCTAATAGAATGGACGTCCTCAATGTTAATAGTACTCCTTCAGTCTAAATATATAAAAGTATTGGGACAAATGTGTTCTTATCCCTGTTTTCAACTTTAATTATGATTTTACCTCTATTTTTTCAACTTTATGAGTTTGTCCTCTTTTGTTCAAACTGAAGCTTATTTTGCCCCTATTATGTTGATTTTTTTAACGGGGATTTAATGCATATATGGCATTTATAGATTTGCCCTTGATTTTCCATAACTTTGTGATTTTGCCACTGTTTTGACATTAGATATTTTGATGTTATTTTTTATATGTTTTTAGGGTATATTTTTTATATGTTTTAATATGAGTTTTCACACATTCATTTTTTAAACATGAGGTCAGTTATAAGCTTCATATGAAATTTCATGACTTGGTTTTTAAATACCGTTAAGAGGACTTAACGGAATAGGGGCAATTGTAAGTTTCAGTTTGAAAAAGCGAGGGCAAAAATCACAAAGTTAAAAAAAATAGAGGTAAAATCACAATTGGAGTTAAAAACAGGGGCAAGAATGCAATAACCCCAAAAGTATTTGGGCAAATATTTAATATCCTATTACAACGAATCTGTACAATATTTTTTATCACGATTTATTATGCTAAAATATATCACATCATAGCCAAAATGATTAGTGCATTCTTAGACGAAGGGAGTCCTCTTTTTTTTTTCAAAGGGCTGACTGATGTAAGAGGCAGCCATCGGCTAAAACAAAAACGAGAAAAAAAATGTACAACGCTGACGGCAACCATGCTTGCACGTCAGAATTACTCAAACACACCGCTTGAACTACGGAGATAATCTCTTGAATCTGTTGGTACCACCCTCCAACCACCCATTGCGTCAGATATACAATTGGTTACTTGATGCACCGTGGATTTCTCGTTTTGAAAGACATATCAGAACTACTTGGTAAAGAAAAAGGAATATCAATGGTATAATAAATTGGAACGTTCCAATACTGATTCTTTTATATTATAGGATTTTTTTTTAAGATCCAGCAAGCTTTATATTGATAGGAGAAGAGTTTCGAAGTTACACCCCCACCCAGACAAGTAGGCAACATATTTACAAGAGTGCGCAGCTGGTGAGTTCGTGCACTTTATGTTCCTTATGCTTTTCTCCGAAGTACTGGCACTTCGCCTTCTTGGTTATAAATGCACATAGCACCTTCGTCAAGAAAAGGTGCATACATAACAACTTTCTTTATGTCTAGAGCCTGGCTAAGTAGATGCATAGGGATAGTCAGAGTTTCCTACAATTTAAATTAGACATTGCAAAAGATTTTAATTTGATATCTAGGGAGTAAATGCTAGAGCTAATGCAACACGTGGGGTTTAGTAATCGCTGGCGCAACAGCATATCTCTCATCCTGGCCATCTCTACCTCTAAGGTGCTTTTAAATGGAACACCTGGAGCAAGTATAGAGCATAGAAGGGGGCTGGGACAGTGGGATCCTATCTTCCCATACCTATTCATAATGATCCTTGATTCATTGGTGAAGATTATCGAGAGGGCAACTGAGATCTAGCTTCTAAACCAAGTTTAGAGCCTCCCTCTATACAAACGATGTTGCAAGCAAGATGTGGACATCCTAATAGGCCTTCTTGAGCACTTTGGGGAGGCCATCGGTCTACAAGTCAATTTCACAAAAAGCTCAATGTTTCCTATCAGATGTGAACAACTTGATCTTGACCAAGTATTACAAAGTTTCGCTAGGGTCCGTGCGCCAATGCCAATGACATTCTTAGGATTGACGCTAACAATGGGGAGATTGAAGAAAGTGCACCTTCAACACATTCATGACATGTCGAGTCAAGCTTGCAGGGTGGAAAAATAAACTTTTGTACCACTCAGGACGAAAGAGTTATAATACGCGCAATCCTCGGTTCACTGCTGACTTACATGCTCACCGTTATGAAGCCACCAAAGCAATTCATTGTTGACTTTGATAAGATAAGGAAGAGATTCCTCTGGGCCGACACAGAGGAGAATTACCATGGGGGAAGTGTAATGTGAGTTGGAACATAGTATGTAGGCCGGCAAATATGGGATGGCTCCGGATATGCAATTTAGAATTCTCTGCTTGTGCCTTGCGCCTGAGATGGCTATAGTATGAATGGACTGCCCCAGATAAGCCATGGATCGGCATGCAAGTGCCTTGTGATGACAAACACAAGGACTTGTTCACCGTTGCAATAAAAGTAACCATCAGGAATGAGAACAAGGCGCTTTGTTGGTAAACAACATGGATTGGCCTAGTCAATCTGGTCAATGGTGCCAAACTTAGATATGGATCGATGACACTAGGCATTGTTCTAGTAGAGGGAACTCAAGACACGATATGGTGGAAATGGACAGCTTTAGGAGGATACAACTCTCATTTGCTATATCAAGCGTAATTCGCTGGCAACACTACATGACAACCGATGACGCTCATATGGAAGACATGGGCACCTTCGAAATGCAAATTCTTCACGGTGTAACTCCTTCAAAACAGAGTGTGGACGGCTAGTCGCCTTCAACAACGTGGCTGGACGAATAAATACTTTTGCCTCATGTGCATTAGGAATCTCGAAACAACTCAACACCTATTTATTGAGTGTCTAATCTCAAGGCGCATCTGGGAGATAGTGACAACTAGAATGGCAACCAAGTTTCAAGATCATGACGAATCAGTGTGAGCAAAGCTTGATATGTCGATGGCTGCGAGGATTGCATGAAGTCCAATATGCGGCAAAGAAAGGGTTCAACTTGGTCTCCATCCTAGTTTGTTAGGAAATCTGGAAGGAGAGGAACATTGAGTATTCTAGCACAAGTTGTCGACGGATTAGGTGGTGGACAATATTGCAGAAGAACTCACACAATGAGAATAGGTTATGAATTCTAAACATATTCTTTACTGCCAATACAAAGAAAAAAACCATGCATTACTTTTCAAGCATGGCACAATATTTTTAGTATCTGCCATCAAATTAGAAGCTGGAAAACGGTGCAACATACACGAGTTGTGAGATACTTGGAAGGAAATACATGAACCAAAGTTCAGCTTGAGAAGAGGGGCCAAGCTTCGATCTGGGCCCCTAATGTTGAGACGTCCATTCTGGTAGGATGCTTAGCTGAGGAAAAGCATAAGCTTCGATTATGGGAGTTATTCTGGACAACAACTTTGTTCCTCCGTATTGTTTCTACTATGTTGTATGGGTAATCATTATGATGTCTTTTTTAACAAAGGAATTTTTTTATTGAACTCAATCAATTACATCAAGATGACAAAACTGCACTGAGAACACTTTCACCTCTACAAAACTAAAATACATGTAGCCAAAACACACACCACTGCATCGTTATGATGCCTACGTTCTACTCTCTGTAATCGCCCTGTACCCTTCTATTTATCCACCGAAGCTCCTGAGCTGTAAAGATGAAAGTTGTCCCCGTGTAAACACTTTGGAAGTAATGTGTATTCATGCCCCCCTCGACCCTCTCAAAAAATGTATCTTCTATTCGATTCTTCTTTTCGGCATTTTTATGATCGTCATCTAAGGATACGTGACGTGACACCGACCAATATCAATTTTTACTGCTAATGTTGACGCCGATCGGCCAATTTTTATTTTGTCCGGGTCTCAACAGACTCGCAGTTCGCCAGCAACTGACAGGACAATCCGCCCGTTCTTGTTATTCTGAATTTCTGATACATCGTTGTCATGAAAACCACCTGACAGGCTGACAGTCCCAATCGGCTTAAGTTGCGACTTGGAGATTCTATCGACCCAATCGCCTAGGATTGTTGAATGTTCATGCAAACTAAAGGTTCTTGGCAAATTCGTCTCCAGACTACAGTGTCATCACACGTTTCCCCTTCGATGATTCTTCGAACTTATCGC
This sequence comes from Leersia perrieri, assembly GCA_000325765.3. NCBI lineage: Eukaryota > Viridiplantae > Streptophyta > Magnoliopsida > Poales > Poaceae > Leersia > Leersia perrieri. The sequence goes on from CM002476.1 coordinate 26,720,873, forward strand.
GTCGATTGGGACTCCCATGGACGCATTTAGCCCAGGAAACACGCTTATCAGCAAGACTCAGCTCCTCGCGTTGTGTCGATGGAGAAATCGCCTTGAATTCGATCTAGACGGCGGGACCATACCACGTAGACGCCGTCGCCGTCGTTGTCGAAAAGACCTGGTTGTTGAAACAACTAATTCAAAACTGCAGAGAACAGAGAGCAAGATCGTGCTAACTAACTAACTAGTCATGAGATAAGCATGTGTTAATGTCAGGAGGATTCACGGGGGGATGAATCACTCTATGGGAATTTTGTTGACTACGGGATCAGTCAGATGGCTAATTTACTACTGCGCTTCCAGGAAGTCGTCGTTAATTATAGTTCTCGGCAACAATATCATTGTTAAGCACTTACAAGTAATTAAAGTAGTAGTAATCCTTAAGCTAAAAATATTGCTAGTTGACAACTAGGATTAAGATTTAAGAGAGAGGTCTCCGCAAAAAAAAAAAGAAAAAAAGAAAAAAAAAAGAAGAAGAATTAAGAGAGAGGAAAGAGAGAGGAACCAATGGGAGAAGAGTAGTGCTGATTCAAGCCTCGAACCGGCTCGGTTCAACTCAACCACGTAGAAACGTGCGGGTTCCCATGGTGGAGACCGATTCAACGGGAGAGCTTTGACCTGTCTCAGCCATCGCGCCTATAAACGGGCGCACGCATGAGCCCAGCTACGGCATCTTGAATTCATCAATCGGTTATTCAGTTAGCTTGGAGACTCGAGCAAGAAAGCCAGCTAATAACACCGAGAGGCTCAGAGAGAATTACACCGAGAAATAGGCGGCGAGATTGTTTGGGCAGTTGGTAGTTCAGCCTCGACCAACCGAGCGGTGAAGAGAAGAGAAGAGAAGAGAAGACATCGATGGCGGGGAGCGGTATCCTGGAGGTTCATCTCGTCGACGCCAAGGGCCTCACCGGCAACGACTTCCTAGGTGAGATAGGTGCGTCCTCCGCGGCAAAATCCCGTGAGAAGGAGACGATGCCGATCGATCGAGATCGTGTTCTTCTTGCAATCTCCTGTGTTTGCTTCGTCTTCCAGCTTTGTGATTCATGGCCATTCGCGTTTGCTTGTGCAGGCAAGATTGACCCGTACGTGGTCGTGCAGTACCGGAGCCAGGAGCGCAAGAGCAGCGTCGCCCGAGGTCAGTCACTACTGCAAATTTCATACTTTTGTCTCAGATTTTGGCTCCGGTTCACGGCAATCGCGAGTCGATGTCAAGTAGAATTAATGATGAGATCATTAGACGATGACACGAGGTATTGACCGTTCTGTGCTCTGACCTGTAATGCAGATCAAGGGAAGAACCCGAGCTGGAACGAGGTGTTCAAGTTCCAGATCAACTCCACGGCGGGCGGGCAGCACAAGCTGTTCCTCCGGGTCATGGACCACGACACCTTCTCAAGGGACGACTACCTCGGCGAAGCAACGTGAGTGCCATTATTATGCGCACAAAAACAAATCCAACAACCATGGCAGCTTAATCATGCATATAGCGACTTTAAATACAACTATAATCTCAAGTTCTCAACAGGCTGACAAGATAGTTAGGTAGATGAAAGAGGGCAGAAGAGTTTATGATCTTTTGGCTCGAATCTGAGTTTATTTTCGTGTGTGTTGTAATGCAGGATCAACGTGACTGACGTGATCAGCTTAGGCATGGAGAACGGCACATGGCAGATGAGTGAATCCAAGCACCGTGTCGTCCTCGCGGACAAAACATACCACGGCGAGATCAGAGTTGGCCTCACGTTTACGGCTTCTGCAAAGGTAAACAAATCACCTGACGCCTGACTGAATTATTGATTACTAGTGATATAAACCGTTGACCTCCATTGGTCTCTCCTGATTGGCCGGGCTTTGAGTTTGATTCGATGTTGATGTCCAATGCCAGGGTCAAGACCATGCAGAACGGGTTGGAGGATGGGCGCACAGCTTTCGTCAGTAGAAAGAGTGTGAACTTCATGTCGCTTTCGTGTGGTACCTCAAGTCTATAACTATATGTTAGTTGTGGCCTGTATAAGGTTTTAGCCTTTTAGGTGGTACCGAGGTAGGATTTTGTGGATAACAATGGCATCTAATGCCCAAGATTGGTGTGATTATCCAAAGTGTTATGTATGTTGCGTTATTTTTTAGTTCTGTAGATGTGTATATTCAGAACATTGTAGTCATCGAATCTGTCAATGGATGTGAATTATTAAATTCCTTCTTTCCCCCTTTCGTCTTTGTTTAACTTTCACCCCTCAAGCACATCCGTCTTGCTGTCGAGCTGCACGGCAAGTGTGTTTCTTGGCAAATGGCAGTGTGGCCATCAGGCCATATGTTCTGAGAGGAGCAGCCGCTGACGAATCTAATAACAAGAAATTCGACACAATCTGGAAGGTGGATTAATCATATTGGCCTTTCAGTAAAACTTGACTAAACTAACTAAAACAAAAAAATGAACTGTGATTCCGGCCTTTTTTTTTTCCGTCTCCTGTATGGAGTTGAACTGTTTCTAAATATACAGTAGTATATTTTTAGTGATTGGCAATGCACATATATATACTCATAAGAAAACAGGTCAAATATA
>CM002476.1:26723574-26738293 GCA_000325765.3 Leersia perrieri
GTGATTGGCAATGCGTGATTGACAATGCACACATATATATACTCATAAGAAAACTGGTCAAATATATACTCACAAGTCCTTGCATCATAAACAGGTCAAATAAAACATAAGAAAATGTGTGATTGGCAATGCACATATATATACTTACAACGTAAAATATGCCATCATGTAGTCCTTTAGAACCTACTGGAGTACTTTGAATACACGTTGAGACTTTTATTTTATGTAACTCTGTCTTCAACTATAGACCAAACCAATTTCATGGTGTCCAATGTTTATGCCCCAAATTCCGACTCAGACAGAGAAACACTCTTCACAGACCTTTCCTCTCTAAGAACATCAGCCAATGGACCATGGATGTGTATAGGAGACTTTAATATTTACAGATTTGCCGAAGAAAAAAAAATAACAACCTAAATCTGGCAGGAATGCAGAGTTTTAATTCCTGGATAAATGCAGAGGGTTTAATCGACATCCCAATCCCTAATAGGAAGTTTACTTGGTCAAATAAAAGAAGAAAACCAACCTTAGTAAAACTGGACAGAATTTTAACAAACACAGATTGGGCTCTCTATTTCCTAAATACCTCAGCCAAAGCAATCACTTCAAGCACTTCAGACCACGTCCCTTTGTTAGTAGGAGCCTCCAATAATGTGGATCGCACAAAAGTTTTCAGACTGGAAAATTACTGGTTGCAAATGGAAGATTTCGCAACCTTGGTAGAAAACAGTTGGCTCAGAGGAACAAGACAAATGAATCCAGTTACTAAGCTAAACTTTAAATTAAGGAGGTTAAGGGCAAAAATAAGACCCTGGAATAAAACGAAACGGAACCTACCAACCCTATTATCGGCCAACACAAGCACTGTAGACTATCTGGACAAAATTGAGGAATGGCGGCACTTAACTGATCTTGAATTTTTGTGAGAAAAGATTCAGGAAAACATCTTAAGAATCAACCGTTTTATCACAGAAAAATGGAAGAGAAGAGCTAGAATCAAATACTGTGTTTTAGGTGACGAAAACACAAACTTCTATCACACTGTGGCCACAGTAAATAGACAGAAGAACAAAATCAAGTTGTTAATACACGACGGAATAGAACATTATGCCGGCAACAAGAAACTGGAAATTGCAACGGATTTCTTCAAACAGCTTTTCAGTACCACTTCTCCCTCAACCTACAGTCCCCCTCTAAACACACTTTACCCAAACCAGCCTCTACTCCAAAACCTGTGTGTTCCCTTTACCAGAGAAGAGATCGCCTCGGCTATACCCCAAGCCCCGAACAATAAAAGCCCAGGCGCAGATGGTTTCACCAATGAATTCTACAAAAAATTCCTAAACAAAATCTTGCCAGACATCCTTCAAATCTTTGAATCTCTGTTTTCCACTCATGCTGATCTGCAGGGCTTGAACCTCTCATTCATAACCTTGATACCAAAGTCAGCCTCTCCAGTTAATATCACAGATTTTAGACCTATTTCACTCCTGCACAGTATCCCAAAGCTAATAAGCAAAGTTCTAGCAAATCGCCTACAAAAAGAAATCCACAATCTAATTGACCATATGCAGTCTGGTTTCATGAAGAACAGATCCATCACCGAAAACTTTGTCCTAGCATCTGAAATGGTTCAATTCGCCATTAAAAGAAAGAAACCTCTGATAATTCTAAAGCTGGATTTTCATAAAGCTTTCAACACAGTAAGCTGGGAGGCCTTGTTCAGATTACTGCATACTAGAGGATTCCCTCAGAAATGGACAGACTGGATACAAGCAATCATTTGTACAGGCAGAGCACAAATATTAATAAACGGACAAAGAGGTGAGGAAATACAGTACAAAAGAGGAGTCCGACAAGGCGATCCACTTTCCCCATACCTATTCATCCTAGTCGCAGATGTTCTACACCAAATGATCAAACAAGCTTACCAAGAAGGCACTTTGTCACATCCGCTAGACATCAATGGCAATCCACCAGTGTTACAGTACGCGGATGACACTCTGATCCTGATCAAGGGAGAAGCAGATCAAGTTTCAGCTTTAAAACAAATTCTGGACTCTTTTGCAAGTTTTTCAGGATTAAAGATAAATTATCATAAAAGCATTATGGTACCAATGAACTTGACACAAGCGGAAATCACTCGAATAACAGAAATCCTAGACTGTCCGGTCAGCAAACTGCCCTGCTCATACCTTGGTTTACCACTGTCTACAACCAAGATATCGCACAGCATGTTAATTCCTATCATTGCAAAGATTGATAAGAGGCTAGCAGGCTGGTTACCGCTTTCTCAAGGCGGCAGATTAATGGTAAATCAGTCATTTCTGCAATACCCACGTACTACATGTCCTGTTGTAAATGTCCAGAAAAATCAATTGAAGCAATTGACAAAATTAGAAGAGCTTTCTTTTGGAAAGGAGAAAAAACCATTATAGGAGGACAATGCTTGGTTGCCTGGAAGACAGTAATTCTACCAAAAGAACAAGGTGGGTTGGGAATAAAGGATTTAAGAGCACACAATACAGCCTTGCTGTTGAAACTGGGGGCAAAAATCCTGTCAGGTGACAGCGAACCAATGAGTAGCTGGTTCAGAGCGAGATATATGAGCAATCATATCCCCCTACGCCCCAAAACAAATGACACCCCCATTTGGAAATACTTAATTTCCAGTTTCCGTTTGCTAATACCAACTACTAAAGTTTCGCTAGGGAATGGAAAAGCAACTTCTTTTTGGAAAGATAATTGGACTCAATCAGGAAGGTTCTATGTTGATTATCTGATTCTGTTCTCATTTGCCAAAGAAAAAGATTGCTCAGTAGCTTCACAATGGCAGAACACTGAATGGCGGCTAGAGCTGCACACAAACCTATCATACCAGGCACAGCAAGAACTGCAAGCCATACAAAGTTTTTTGCACAACATCATGCCCGACAATGACTCTACAGACACCAGAAGCTTTGTTCACCCAAGTGCAAAAATCTCTACTGCCAATACGTATAAGCTACTCACCCTTCATGGCCAGGAGTGGAAGGCAACAAAGTTTATATGGATCAATACAATCCCGAATACATGCAAAATCTTTCTGTGGCTGGCCTTCAGAGAGAAGCTGAACACAAAATTCAGCATGACAAAAAAGAACTGGGATAACGATCCTCACTGTGAGCTTTGCCCAGCGTTGGAAACTGCCAATCACATCATCCTAAGATGTAGGATAGCTACTTGTTTCTGGGAATCACTAGGCTTAGCAGATCTGGCAACCAATTCGGATTCCATTTTCACCTTCCTGGAAAAAATGATCAGTAATTCAGGGATCGACGGAAGAATAACACCGATCTGCTTCGCAGCTTGTGCACATACCATCTGGAAGTCCAGGAACAGGAGGATTTTCGACAATCAAAGACAACACCTGCACACCTTAAAAGCCCAAGTAAAAGAAACGCTGTTGCTTTGGAGCAACCGTGCAAACCCTCTAATTAAATTGCAGCTGACAAACTGGGCTGATGCTTCTCTGTAATTTCTGTTTATAGCTTTGTATAGATCTGTTCTCACTTGTACATTCTACCGCACCTTTCCTTTTTTTTTTTCCCTTTTTTGTTTCCCTCTGCCCTTTGTGCCCATTGTAATCCTTGCTACTCCACCCCATTAATTAAAATGGCTATAAGGTAGAGCTTCTCTACCTTCTTCGTAAAAAAAAATTTATCTTTGACCGCTTATATTTGCAAATATATTTAATTTAAAGTCTGAATGACAACCAGATGATGTTTCATTAAAGTCACTTTCATATCACTGTATCATTTACAATTTTTATTACCACGTTATTAGGAAAAAGAACGGCCCGATGTAGAGTGCCAATCTCTATGTAGAAGAATTCATCTATTCAGAAATGTAGGGAGCAGACTTACACAGGAAAATATCTAGAGGAAAGTACCAATTAGGTCAAACCGTGAAAACCATTACATCTGAGAGCATCGAGAGAAGCGTCTGCATTTATGCACTTCATAATCCATAAGAGCAAATATAATCCAGTTTCTCGTGTCCTTGGCAATTCCATCATCTTGCTTTGCTAATGTCTTCCGAAAAGAAGACCTGTTAAGAAATAACTCAAGGGAACCACTATTCTTTCATAGTGTCATCCTATACAAGAGCCGAGTATTCACATGAGCAAAAATCAAAATGACATCCAACTATACAATTATTCCCAAAGATCCTACTAAACTCAAATGAACCAGATCTGTTCATCCCCCTGCTGGTCTCGGACTCAAAATGGATTTACCGAACTCAAATGAACATGTCGACCATTGCCTGTTAAAATATTCAAAATGTGACCATACAGCCATGAACTGTACCTGTTCGGTCCATGCAATATGGGCTTGATAGTAGTAAGAGGAAGATGGTCTCGGAGGGGGAAATCGTCACCTCAGGTGCCATTTAGTCACATCTTCATTCTTGACGAAATGACAGTTGCAATGCTGCTACTTGGCAAAAACAAATAGCAAAGCCGTGTTTCATAGGTGCATAATCACTGCAGTAGTAGTGCCCAGGATACTATGTTCATGTCGTGAGGCCGTGAGCATCAAAAAGTGATTCATTTCTACTCATCTGAAACATCTGTAATCTCTCTAACTGATAAGATGTCATCACGTGGATGGGCTGCTTCCACAATGACACTAACTTCATCACCCACTTTCCCTGTTGATACCAGAGTTGTAGCTTGGATCCCAACCTGCAAAGTATACCCCAGTGACAATGTTGAGAAAGTAATCCTACCACAAGAGAGTCATAAATTGGGAAGTAATTTTGAAGAGCTAGTGGCAAAGTTACAGTAGACATAAATTTTGCCAGGTCAGTAGACATAAATTAACCAGCTGTGAGCCTGTGACTGCCGGTAATCCTATATATCTGCACCACTAGCTGTGATTAGTGCTAATTTTCTCCTCTGATGAAACCGCACCTCTATGTCTAACTCTAGTCTCTACGCCACAAAGCTGAACAGCGACCCCAAATGCGTGCGTGCAGGTGGGGATCTCCATCTAATAATACAATACGGTTAGCTCCTGTTGGTTCTAGCATGATTGCATTGTTCTTCGTTCAGATAAAATTTTAGCAGTTTGGAGAGGTGATGGTGATGGTGGGCCATCCACCCCTTCTGTTTCACTAAAAAATCTCAAAAGAAAAAGGATAAGCTTGATACAACTTTGCTCTTATTCCACTGCGCGAACATCCCTCCCCTACAAAATTTTGACCAGACATGGCAGCATAGCTCAGGGCATGGTGTATGACAAGCATAGCTACGGCAAAGCTCAATTGGTCCGCTGGATTAATATGAGGTACTCTTTTAATCTAGCAAAGCACATTCAAACTGTAACTTTGAATGCTAAGGAAGATGTTTCAATAACACCCTTCCAATCAATAACTTAAGATATAAAAGAAAAATCAAACAATTATGGTCCTGGCTAACTATTCGCCTAGTTCAATTTTGTTTGCACATTAGTCATCAAGCATTTGACTGCTAGGAGCTAGCATGCACAAGCGATGCAACCAACGGGAGGACAAGACAAGCCATTCCGAAAAGCTCGTTTGCCTTTCATACTTTAGCATGCCATTTCCATATCCCATTGCATGTATGTTTTTATCTAATCTGAGCAAGGAAAAAAGTGCTAAGAGAATTAAAACAAGCATAGGAATACCCCCCCCCCCCCCNGGGGGGGGGGGGGGGGGGGGCACGGCCTGAAACCTTCAAAAGAATATCTTTTAATAGAAGAATCGTGAATCTGATTGAATAATTTCTCATAATCGTAAGTCATCTAGGATTGGTCATAATCCAACAATTTAAACAACTCAGGAATAACCGATTAAAATGATGTGAATAACATTCCCTAGGATTTGATAGAACTATTTTTATGCCGACTAGGATTTGATAACCTTCCCTAAGACAGGTACACGGTATTTCTAAACTCCAGGCAAGACCACTAACAATATCTGCAGAGGCGTCCTTGCTCCAGATACAATTCCATATACAAAGCAACAATACAATATATGCAAATGGAAACATACTGGATGAAGCATGTTTGTGTACCTCTATAACAAGCAAAGTTGCCAAACGATCCTTAATAAACTTAAGAATCAGTGCTTTATACTTCCTTCTCTTTGGTTGTCTCCTCAAGTATTCCAACAACCAGTAACGCAAGCTGTTGCTATGGAGTCTCCTGGCTACTTTAACATGCATGCTTGCAATAAATGTCATTCCTTCTAGGTCGCCAGCAGAATACGGTAGAGATTCACCTCTAAGAAAAGCCTTTATCTGCAATTTAACATATCCCCCCATCAACAATTAAGTTCAGTTTTTTTAGATAATGACCAATTAAATTTAGTAGACCATAAATATAACATCTGGATCAAGCTACAATGAAACTAGACTCCACTCATAACATAAACCACAAGGTGAGCAATCGACAACAGGACAGTTCTTTGTAACTACCAGTCTACCAAAATCCTGCAAACCGTTAAACCTCTGCCTGTTAGTGGGCATATTTACCTGATAATGAGCTAGCAGATCGACATATCTTCGAATAGGGGAGGTGAACTGTACATAACCAGGAATACCAAGGACACCATGTGGTACAGGCTTTTGGAAATCCATTTCTGCGGCACGAAGCACACTGATGTTAGCAAAGCTCCTTGCAGGCCCTTCAGGGAGATGAGCAAATGCTGACACAGCTGTGTTAGACTGGGGATGCCCTCTGTATGGCAAAGGAATATTGTTGTCAGACCCAAAAGCAGCTACAGCCTCCCCACAGAGTATCATCATCTCAGATACAAGCTGCATTGCTGGGTTGGATTGGTCTTCAACATATAGATTAATGCTTGGTTCAGGATCATCAGGATTTGCCACCTTGATACGTGGTTCTATCATAGCAGTGTCAATTGAACCCTGTGGAGTTCAGAATGTCAACATTGTCAAGTAACAAATGATTATTATATAAAATGTTGATTAGGTACTGATTTAATTCTTCAGAAAGTTTTTGAAAATACAGGCTTGTACTACAGCTAAGTGGCAGCAGTACTCAGGTGAAATAACCAAACCTAGGTCTAGGAAAGGAATCTGGAAAAGAGTTCCCTTATCCATAGTACTACATGTTTAAATTGATGGAAAGTTCTTTGCAACGAAATTAGACCAGAATGATAATCACGCACTTATGTTCTGTCAATGAATTCTCTCTCTTTGTAAGTACAGCTGCAGTTCATTCCAATTTCATTTGCTCAGAGAAAATGACTCATAAAAACTAAAAAGATGATGTATTGGTAATTTTGAAATGTTTTGCTAATCACTCCCATCTAGGGAAGGAGTTTCTAAGCTCTTTGGTTGGTTCACACAACTCCTAGAAATAAAATCCAATACTATTTAAAACTACATCTGAGAAAATGCTGGAAGGTGGCATTGACAAGAGAAGGCAACTTCCTCTCATGTTCTGCTCAATTCTTGCTAATGGAGAAGCACTCATTTGACTCCCCTGGTAGGGAATGGATTTTCTAGTCAACACAGGCTAGTATGTATAAACATTTTTCTGCTTCTACAAATGCCCATCCTGAATCAAATGTACCAATAGACCAAAAGAACAAAGGTACATTCAATACTTACCTGACTACGACGCCACTGTGCACGAATAAAAGCAGCTTCTTGAAGAATCCTCAGCTCTTCCTCTTCTTCCAGGTTCATGTACAGTAATTCAGTTGCACTCTCATATGTTAACATGTAGGTAGGTTTGATGAGTGAATTCTCTATACTATATTCTGCAATACTATGCACACCACAAATACAGTTGTCAACAGTTTTGCTACGATAAGAAAGAGAAATAGCAATAGGAAGATAGTAGCTACCTTCCATCTGGCTGCAAAATCACAGATACACTAACAGATTTACAACCATTGCCTTGTTGCAGGCTCATAGCTGTCATAGCAAGCCTCTCTGGGAACATTGGATAAGTAGCAGTTGGTAAAAAGATCGAGGTTCCTCTGTGCATTGCTTCCCTGTAGGAAAAGTGAATTGTTCTCTTATACATCAGATCAGATAATACTAACAAAAAACTAGAAGAGGGAGCAGAACAAAAACCTGTCAATGATGCTCCGAGGTTGAACCAAGCTAGTAGGGTCAGCAACATGTATCCAGACCTTTATCCTACCATCAGGTAATCTAGCTGCACTTAGTGCATCATCAAGCTGAGTCACACAAAAAAATAGAGCATTTAATGAATTTGTCTATGGCCACTGCTTCTAAATTATATTCCACTCCTTTGGGAAAGATGCAATAGCAGAAAGAACAGAAACATGCCTCATCAGCCTCATCGACATCAATAGCATACACTTTCAAAGTTGAGAGATCCTTCCTTATATGCTGAAAAGATGAATTGAAAGAGAGATTATATCTATATACATTTTAGAGGGAGATTGTACAGTGAGGCTTGCTGTTAGTACAATTAACTTACGTAAAATTGTGCATTATACTCATGAAAAAAGAAAAGCAATACAAAGGGCATCGTACTGTATACTAGTAGATGACTATAATAAATTATAGCTGTAACAGCGATTACTGAAAAAAAGAAAAAGAAAAAAGAAATATGAAGAACATCAGTACTTGGTAGTAAGTAAACATACCATGTCTGAGTCAGGGCTGTCTACCAGAAGTTCCTCTGCAGCTGACAAAACTTCCTCAGTATACTTGGTGTGAACGTCATACTTATAAAGATCAAGATTGACATGCACAGGGAAGTATCCAACATTTATAAGGATCTTTAGGGCAGCTGATGATGTCTTTGAAAAGCCCATAGCCTTGAGAATCTGCAATTAAATTAATAACCATGAAAGCAAACATCAGCTACAAGAGAAAGCTTAATTGTTTCCTTCAACGAATAATGATGTTACATTAGAAAATATTTGGCTCAAACTTGTTAAGGAGCTGATACTTTATGATGGTAAACAATGATTTTGGTTAAATTAGTAGACCAACACTAGAGTAAACAAACATAGAAACTTATTTATTATGCATGAAAAAATAATAGTAGCAGACTAGTGGTATAGGACATTTTACATTTCCTGCTGTTCTCCTTTGTTCATCATCACATGCATCAACCGCATATGCCTGAAGTGACTCAATTTTTTGCTTGATTTTCTCTTCCATCAACCATGAATCTTTTGAAGGCTTAGCATCTAGAGGCAATGCTTTGGCAGACTTGAGTAACTGGACAAATTCTTCCATCTCCTTCTCAGCTGCCTCTTTAGCAAGTTTCCGTCGTAAAAGTTCCTCCACCTACTAACAGGTGAGGAATATTAAGTCCAACAGCCAATACAGCAATGCAAGGACATACAGAAAATTAAAAGATAAGAGCATGTGAATTGGGCATGTGATAAATACATCTTAAAATGGATATTTAACCAACAAACATATGGCAGATTACCAACTACTTCTTCCCTGGTTACCAAATACTAAAATAAATAAATAAATAAATAAATAATTGGGAATACTTGGTAAAATATTCATAGTTGATCGCCAAAATGTTTAATGGTGTCTGAGAAAAAAAAAAGTTTAACAAATATCTTGATTGGTCACATTAATTTGTTATTATTAGATTTGCTACTCATAATGCAATAGGCTTAGCGGTAACTGTGGCACTTTGGAGACTACAACAATGAGTAAAACGACCTATTTTGCGAAGGGCGAGTAATTTAGAGTGTGTATCGCAAAATGAAAATCATGGGTATATTCAGGAAATATACCTGAGCAGGTGGTCGAGGTTGGTACACAGAAGAATCCCTGCTTTCTACCTTGACAAAATAGACTATGTCCCTTGATAACAAGAAGTGTGCACAATAGCTTTCCAGAGACTCCTTGCTACCGTAAACTATCTGAGAAAATCAAAATAGTTAGTTACATCTGAATATGGAAATACAATATACAAAAGCAGATAGAACAAGGGAACTTCTGACCTCCGCGAACTCCTCAACTGTTACTGATTTATCATTCTCAGAAAGCTCCATCCAAGCACACTCCAAAACAGTAGGGTCCTATAAAAACACATAAACACTAATGTCTAATGATGAACATTTATCTATGGTGCACATACATTTCATGCAACAGTTCTTACCAAAAGATCCTGTGCTTTGTTGATAAATTCATCTATTCTTGAATGGTTGTAATTGATGATACCAGGTATAACATATGTAACCTGCTGCGGTTTTATAGAAGACAATATACCATTCTGTGCAAATAAAATAGCAACGTCAATGAGAGATTTCTTAGACAAATAGACAATGGAAAACATATGCGAAGAAAGAAACGCATTATACAATGTTTGTTCTATTGAATATAGAAATAACAGTACTATTTCCTTTTATACCTGGTCAATCACCTTCCAGTTTTTCTTTCCATCGGGGCTTTCTACAACTGCAAGCAAAAATCTCTCAGAATCTTTCTGAAATTCAAGAAGCAATCCTTTCTGTAATGTTCTCTTATCTATCTTATCGTCAGACAGTTCCTTTGTCCCCTGCAATCCTATCCTGCAAAAAGGATTCCAATAGCAAGCTTCAGCATATTGTCAAATGATTAAATAAAACAATTAATAAGGGAAAAACTTATTAAAAATAAACATCGATAAGCAAAATTTTCAGAACTAAACATTAACAACTTGTGATAAGCTAAAAGAAAGGAAGGAAAAGGAAACACTCATTTGTCAGATTTCAGTGCCACACTAATAATAGACAACATCACAAGATGCTAGATGGTAGCAATTTTGGACAGAACTGACTGAATATGTTCCCTATTTTCCACATTACATTATAAATTGCAGTGAACACATTACCAATAAAAGTTCACACAAACAATTTTTCACCTTCCCAGAAGCACATCTAAAATCTATATGATTATTCATGCTGGTATATAAACAGTTCACCAGGAGCAGCTCATAATGAAAACCATGTTCGCCTAATCACATCAATAAAGAATATATTATGGCCACTGGTCACCGCTCACCAGTAGAAATGTCCATTTCTTAGAAGTTTGTCATAGTCCTATAGTCTGTTTGGTTTGATGCTGATGGTTGCCAATGCTTGTCTTATCAACTTTTGGTACCATTGACTGGATTTGGTCAGTATTTGATTTTCTACAAAATGTTGGGAGGATTCCCACCCATTAGCTCCCTAGATAATTTCCTTACCGAAACTTTGGCAACGAGTGCTCTGGAAAATTTGGCACAAAGTACCAAACCAAACACTCTAGGGTCATTACTCATTAGGCACCAATCGAGTGAAATTTAGGAAGGAGCCAATCTCCCTAATGCACAATTCGATAAGGAAAAACATGCGGATTAGCAGTTCCAGTCTGCCACAATTGCACAAGCGGATTCAATATGCCTAAGCAATTCAGTCTAGAAATTGACAAGGGCGCGTTACTTTGCCGAAACCCGGACACGCCTTCGCGATCGGAGCTCCTCCAGGACGGAGACGACGAGGCTATGGCCCTGCCGGCACCGGCATCCGCCATACAGACAGAAGTGCCCGCCGGCGCGAGCGGCGTCCGGGCGGGCGGCGCGGCCGAGGGGGCGGAGGCGGAGGAACGCGAGCGCCGCCGTGGAGCCGCCGCGCATCGCCATGGGCGACGGCCTCATCGAACCCCGCCGCCGTCGCCGGGGAGGGTTTTGGCGGAGGCTATCCTGGGTTTGGCGATAAGAGCCTCCCGCGAGTGGAAGGCAAGGATTCAACGGTGCATCCAGACTCCAGAGGTTGGGAATGGCAGAACTGGGGAGGAAAAAAGTCCCACGAGGACACGACCATGGTATGGGCCGGTGGGATAGTTTCTACGAGCAGCTTTGCGATTGGGCCTTGATGAGAAGAGGAGATAATTGGGCCAACGTGGGCTGTCGCTAGTAACATCTGAATTACTGCGGAATTCGAGCCTCTGTTTCCTTGTATCGCTGGCGACGCGGGGTGTGACTTGCTCGTGATATTGAAGTGTTATGTGTTGTGAATGAAATCGAGAGACATATAATGGCACAAGAGTAGAGTGAAAACCTCCTTATTTCTTATTGATCTTATGGCTCTTTTATAGAGGGAGATTACAACACACTAATGCAAGCATTAGTATATACATGAATACACATGAATTCTCATCCTAAATGTAATTCATGGGCTGATTTATAACTTATGCATTTAGGTAGATTCATAGTTGAATAAACCAATGCAATAAGTGAGATTAACCATGGCAGTTATCACATATTTCATGACCTTGATTGCTGCATTGATAAGATCAAATAATGGCTTTGTAACACTCCCCCTTTTGATCGAGCCCGTCTAGAGATTAACATGTTCTTTTAATTCCTTTGAAAAACCCTGTGGGAAAAAAATAGGAATAAATTGATTGATGGTTGCTCTATCATAAACCAGTAAGGTTTAAGGAGTAATCTATGCCTTGTTCTATCACTAGAAAAACCCCTGTGGGGGAAACATGAGGTAGGGCATATGCTTGCATCAAACATTGTCTCATTAAACTTTGTATGAGAAAACCTGATGGTGAAAACTCATAAAAGAGAAGAGTATAATGTGAAGCGTTATAACAAGGTCAATCATTCAGAGAGTCTCCCCCTGAAGCTCTTGGCTCTTGCTATCATCCTTGGAAAAAACTCCTCTAAAAACCCAATGGGAAAAATTTGAGGAGAAACCATGGATATAGATATGTCATTAAAACTCCTTTAAACCTAATAGAAAAAAGAAGAAAATGGTATGACATATGTATGTTATTGCCTCATGAATTTTCTGAGAAACCTTTGAGAAGGAAAAACTCATGTGAGAATTTTAAAAACGACGATTATGACCTTTGAATCATAATTAGGTTAACTTCTCCAAAAACCTTATAGGAAAAATGTGAGAAATTATTGTATATCTTTGGTATCCCTTTAAAAACCCCTGTTGAGGAAAATAGAGATATGATATACTTACGTTGATATATTGCCTCATTAAAAACCTTTCATGAGAAACCTGATTGGAAAAACTCATAAGAGGGAAAAAGAGTACAATATTTGCATTTGAACAGGTTTAGTCTAAGAGATTTCTCCTCCTGACACTTGCAAACATAGATTGACCACATACTAATTTCTTGTAACGTGAAGTTAACATGAAGTTGGTAGGGACCTAGTTTGCAAGATAACCTATTTTGCAATTGAACAACGCAAATATCATTATCTTTATAGATAATAATATGTGATTCAATGGAATCAATACCACATAATATAATTATGCGATTAATTATTCTACAAGGTTATGAACTTCGGAATGATATGTGGAATTAATTATGCTTAATCACTTTTGTCGGTGATGTGGGCCCGGGGTACCACGTGGCAGTGATATAAAGCGCATTGGGCCCACCAAAGCAAAGTAACAAAAAATATTAGACCCGGGGGGAGTGGCCCAGGTGAACCCCGGGGTCTCCTCTGGGAGGAAACAGACCACCCCGGGGGAGCACCCGAGGGCCAAAAGATGACCCGCACCAGTTCGCCCTTTAGAAAACGCACGGGAGGGAGCGGCACTGCGCTCCCAACTGCCGCATTCATGAGGGCCGGCACGGCCTCACCGCATTAATAGAGATGTAAAATGGCACTGCCATCCCCCATCATCACTCCTTTCCTTCTGATCAAGGGGAGGAGGCGTGGGACGGCCGCAGCAGTCGTGGGTGACTGTGCGGTCGCCAACGACAGGACACCCCCTCTGTCCCGTCTTCATCGCATTTAATGCGACGGAGAGCAGCGTGGAGGAGGAGGGCGAGGTTTTCTTCAACCCCTACAATCAACCTGCCCTACGGCCTACGAGCTCCGGCAAGGAAAAGAGCGACAAGACCCCACGACGCCTGTAGCACCTGCCCTACCAAATCCACTCCTGATCCCAGATTACGCGGGGGATAAGGGAAGGGCGTGCTGGCATGTCTGCGAGGTCAGGATAGAGTAATTTGCTCTTGACGTCCAAGGAAAGGAAGAGAGAGAAAAAGTCGTTGTGGTGTTCCCTTGAGTATAAAAGGAGACCCAGGCTCACAGTAGAAGGGGACGGAGAGAAAATAAACCCACGCTTGTAAGCAAGAGCTTTCTTCCCACAATATTAGACACACAACAGGAGTAGGGTATTACGCATCCTGTGGCCCGAACCTGTATAAACCCTTGTCTCCACTCTCACCCGGGATCGGGTTTTACTCATTTCCTCACACAATTATAGTACTCGAATCCACCCATACCCTGGGCCGGACAAAAAAGGGGTTCCACGAATCCCCGGTGGAGGAGTTTACGCTCCGACAACTTCTAATAATAATCAGTATGTAATCTGGAGGATATACATATCTCACTATGGTTTTATCTTGATTTCAATAGTAAATCAAAATTGTTTATTGCCACAAAGATATCTAAGGATATCAAGTCTAACTCTCACCTGATGATGATATTAGAGATGCGTTATTATGAGCTATAGCAAGGTATCAGCAAATGCATTAACAGGCCTGTTGCAATTTGCAAGATACACTAGCGCTTTAATGGCATATAGTTTTCATCCCAGGGTCAATGGATATTGATCCATCTTTAGAGATAAAATGATCATAAGTGTTTATGGATATGACTATACAATATCATTTTGATATCGATAGACAATATCGATTGGATATTGAAAACTGATTTGCGTGCTTAAGTTATAG
>CM002476.1:26743580-26791425 GCA_000325765.3 Leersia perrieri
TGCTGCCTTGCTCTGGACCGACGCTGCACCGTCCTCGTCATTGCGGTCACGACGGAGAGGACTCCTCTGAGGAGGTGTCCTCAGTGATAATCCAGACGTCATCTGCCTTGGGGAAGTGCGCCGTCATCGACGTTGTCTCTGCCTCTATCGCCGGTCCTGCTGCTGTTGCGGTCGTAAATTCCACCCAGCTCCCGTAGAACGGGCGAGCGCCGTGGCGCGCCGTGAGCGTGAAGCGCTCACCGGAGACATGCACTGGCGGCCTCAACTTCGATGAGGAAGGAGGTGATGCCGGTGATGCGAGGACGAAGACCGGTGGTGAGGATCTCATGGCACGCACCATGGTGTCCGCGATGCGGTGTCGTGGTGGGCATGGTGGTGATGGTGGAGGTGGTACTAGTGCTTGTGCGGTGAGGGCGACGGCGTTGGTGCCCTCAACGGCTGCGGCCAGTGCTCGAACCTCCGCCTTCCGCGCCATGTTGACGCGGTGGTTCTTGTGCGCCGCCTTGAGGCAACGACGAAGAACGCCGGTATGATTCCGGCGAGGTCGAATCTGGCGCTTTTGAGGTGAGTTCTTCACTTCTTCTTGCTCAGTTTTTAGAGCGTGCATGATAACATGTTGTTGTGAATGAAATTGAGAGACATAGAATGGCACAAGAGTAGAGTGAAAACCCCCCTATTTCTTATTGATCTCATCCTAAATGTAATTCATGGGCTGGTTTATAACTTATGCATTTAGGTAGATTCATGGCTGAATAAACCAATGCAATAAGTGAGATTAACCATGGCAGTTATCACATATTTCATGACCTTGATTGCTGCATTGACAAGATCAAATAAGTTTGTAACATTATGGACAAAATAGCGGCAAAGTTCATATGAAACTATTACTAAGCTTATCAAAATGTCCTTTGTAATTGCTGAGGTGCCCGTTGAGCTGTACTGCTAGCGAGATGAATGCCAGCCATTGGATCCTCTAGGCTCAATCAAATACTGAAACATAAAGTTGTCAATGGTGTAGATTTGTTTATTAAGTTTTCATTTCCAATGTCAGGATTATCTTTCAGCTATTGCCTACTCCCTTAATCCCAAAAGAAAATACATTCTTAGGTTTGAATTTAGATATAACTTATATCCGGATACAAATCCAAGAATACATTCTTTCTGGGATAGATGATATTTGTTCCTTCCGGCTGGACACGTCCCTCTCTTCCAGGTGTGTCAGATAGTAGTAGTACTAGCAAATCAATCTGGGATCCATGGCCGTTAGCAATTAAATTTGGCATCCACGGGATCACGTAGACCTTCTAGAAGCTAAACATGTGCTATCATTACAACTACAAGGTAAGGAAGAAGTTTTTTCTGATGTTCCCTACCGCCCTGTCAGAGAATTTCTTAGGAGCACTGAACTTGCATATTGCAAAAACTGTCGAATTAATTCTCGTACAGTACTAACATTCGAACGACGTTGTTTGATTAAAACAACTCATTTCGTTCTAAAAAAATAGCTATTGCTGTGTTTAGATCCAAATTTTTTTACCAAAAATATTACATCAAATATTTGGACACATGTTTAAAGTATTAAACGTAGACTAATAACAAAATAAATTACAGATTTCGACTGTAAACTGCAAGATGAATCTTTTGGGCCTAATTAATCCATCATTAGCACATGTTGGTTACTGTAGCGCTTATGGCTAATCATGGCGTAATTAGACAAAAAAAATCCGTGTCGCAATTTACATGTGCAACCTGTGCAATTGGTTTTTTCTCCGTCCACATTTAGTATTCTATACATGTGTCCAAACATTTGATGTGATGAAAAAATTAGAAGTTTGAAGAAAAAAAAGTTAGGAACTAAACAAAGGCCTATATTAGACTTCTGTCTAGATTTGTTGTCATGTGATATATTCTATATTTCCATCCAATCCATGTCACCTATATTTTGTTACATTTGGAGCAAAAATATTATTGGAAAAAGGATGTCATGATGAAGAATGCGAATGCAACTGATGTGTCTATTATGTCATCAAGGCCGCATGTCTCTGGTCGAACCTAACCCTTTTTTTCCTAGGGTTAATTTCCTAGACTGATCCAAGCAACGGAGGGGAAATTTTTGTTATTATATCTGCTCATCATCTACTAGAGAACTACGTGCCCCGGACAACTCCGAGACCGAAGCCACGGGAAACCCAAGTCAAAGGCGACATCTCGATCCCAAAGCTCCCTCTAACCTCGTGGAGTGGCCAATCGGCTGCTTCCTCCTGCCCCAGAAAAAAAAATTGCAAAGCAAAACACCACAAAGCTTGGGGCGTACGGATACAATGCACCTGGACGCTGTTTGGTGCGTCCAATTAACAATCCTTACTTTGGCTGCTTAGCCGATTAGACAGTCTGCGGTCAGCTGACGGTCAGTGATTATAGTACTCTAGCGATCAATTATAGAACGGGTTTGTGCTTTGTTAGTGCGATGTTTCGTTAGATGCATGCATAGAAATGTGCGGGTTTTTTAAGTGAGGCAGTTTCACTCACACCTGCGTGTAGGAAGAGCTGTTTAGCCACCAGATTCCTGGAAGGTGCCAAAGGTTTCTTCGTCCATCACAAGATAACGAAACCTTGTAAAGAAATTGTTAATGAGACTAACCTGATCGATCAGGACAGTGGCATTAGCACTTTAGGAGCATCATTACTGGACTGTCAATTAGCGTTTAGCGATGACAACATGATCTGAAGCAGGTAGATTAGAAACATTAATTTATCTTTTGGATAACGTGATAATTAAGCAGATCCAATATAGTACAAAAAAGCGCTGCACTTATGCATTGTTGTCATATATAGCATCAGAACTTCAGAATAAGTCAAGAAGAAACAAACGCGCACTGCGACATAGCTACGACTATTAATCCTAGCCTGTCTTCGCGACGGCGACCCAGCGGAGAACTGCTCGCGTACTTCCGTGCATGATCGATCATGCATCGATCAGTCCTTTTTGGAGTAATGGAGCACGTCTCGAGAGTAGCTTCTCCATCAAGCAAGCAGCAGCAATATATCATGTCGTTTTTCGTATGTGGTGTAAATACTCGTGTAGTCGGATCGTGTGGTCGATCTACGGAGTATATATATGGTATATCAGCTTGATTGGGATGGACCAGAGATAACTCCAGCTAGCAAAGTCTAGTTTCTCCAGCTGATCAAACTAAATGACGACACCAAACTAAAATTAAGTGACGATTATATTTTCTGAGAGCTGATGCATGGGCGGTATAAATAATATTGGACCGTGGTAAGAAAATAGAAATTAAAAACGAATATTCATAGGCGTGCAATTTCCTCGCGTTAAAAATGTTGTTATCAGACCGCGCGCTATTTTCCACAGGCTTCTTCTATGGTAACGCCTAGAGCTAGCCTGTCCTGTCAATGTAGATATATCCAACTAGCTAAGCAGCGTCTGTCAATTATCTGAATTATACCCTGTACATTAATTGTCGTGGCATATAGAGAGATACTGATAGGACAAGAAGGGCTGAAGCTAGCCAGCTTTGTCTACTTGGGGTGCTATTGATCATGGACAAAACAATAATATTCACCATTTTATTCATTCTATCATTTTGCCAGTCTACCCTCCTTTACAACCTCTTGAGATAATTTTAAAATGGCATAATGAGTCTTTTTTAATAAATAAATATTTTGATCATGTTTTCTCCACTACCGATGATAATGAAACCCTTTTCACGGCCTAATTTTTCTTGATGTGACTATGTCGTCTACAACATCTTGCAATGGTGTTGTAATACAAAGATTTAATTAGGTCAAAGAAGTTTAAATTTATTGGAGTATTAATTTTTTATTTTTAGACGAGTATATAATCAGAATATAATATTAAACGATATTTTCATTTGTGTCACTGTGTGTTTTTATGAAGTTTTGACTTATGAGTGTATGGTTTTAAAAAGTTTAAATTATGATGTCTATATTATTGTACACGGGCCGGCGTGTACTCCATAAAGTAGCAATAATATCATGTGAGCTTCACGTATTTAACTTGCATGTTGAATGTACGATCAAACTCTTGGACATGTTACTTCGAGTGGAAACAAGCTGCGCTCAGACTGTTCAGCTAGGAAAAAGAGCTAAAAACTCGAGCTCGGCTCGAGCCGGCTATCGAACCTTCCAAATAAGGTGCCTCTAATTCTCATACTTTCTTCGTTTCATAACATAGCAAGTTTTGTTTGGATGAGACATATCTTATGACTACGAATGTAGATATGTTTTATGTCCAGATTCATAGTCCTATGAAGGTCTAATCCAAGCAAAATTTTCTATATTTTAGGACGGATGTAGTATAATTTGTAATTGGTGCAGTGCATGATGCTCAAGTCGTTTAGGTTGCTCATTGCACGTCATGCTGTCATTTCGTTATTATTATACGTTGTAATAAGTTTTCATCAGACATATATAATTCACATAACCCCCTTTGTTTACATACGAAGCAACCGTACTTAAGTCATAACTACTACGTACGATTATGCGTGCTGTATGTGATGATGCATGGCATGATTGTTTATGTCCAATTGCCGATGATCACACATTAAAATAACAACTTGGATGAATATACACACTAAACAAAGATTGCTTTGAAGAATAAAAAAACTTAAAAAGAAAATAAAAGCCTGAATCGTTTCCAAAATATAACATCCTCGATCATGTCCTGATCCAAAAAAATTCCGCCAGTCAGTTTTCTTGGTCTCGTAGGACCTTCAGCTCGAATGGACCAAGACTTTCTAGAAGGAATCTCTGGGGCTCCCTCCACTTGCATCTGCATGTGATGCTCAGCTCACATAGTACTACTGCTATATGCATGGGTAAACTGATAACGAAGTATCGATAAAACTAATCATCGCATGTATATCAAGATTTTGAGAAAACTAATGAATTACTCCGTAGTCCGCACCATCAGGATTTTTTTCCATGGGTTGTTGCTTTTTGATAAGCTCAAACCCTGCAAATCTAACCAGACTGCAAGAACCAAGAAGTCTAACAGCAAATCAAGCCGTACTGTTTGGCAACTCGAGAAAAGAGGAATAAAAGTTTTGATGAGAAAATAGATGGTAAGATTAAGGAGGGAATTTGATTTTTAGTCTTAATCTTCTGTTTGGTAGAGATGATGGAAATTTAGTAGAGTTTAGATGGATAATAGATTTAAGTAAAAATAAACGGTTGAGATCTATCATAGCAACACAAGAGGGAATTCCCTCTCAATTTCCACCTCCTCCCTAGGTATTGAAAAGAAGGAAATTGCCTCTCGTAATTCTCCATCCACATCCCACAAAAACTCCCATGTTCATATATATACTTCCTCCGTCCCAGAATGTAGCTATTTCTAGCTATGAATCTGAACAACCATTTATCCTAGAAATAGATTCATCATGGGACGGAGGTAGTAATTAATAACCTCATACCTCTAAACTCTCAATCCCTCCTAAAAACTCCATCCAAACAAACGAACCCTGGACCTCGTACCTAGACATGTATAAAAATAGAGTTAGATATGTCCTATGTTTATATATATACTTTCTCCGTCTCATAATATAAGAACCCAGTACCGGATGTGATATATTCTAATACTATAAATCTGAACAGGATTCATGTCCAGATTCGTAGTCTTAGGATATATCATATCTAGTACTAGATTTTTGTATTTTGAGATAGAGATAATAGTAGTATTGTTTTAGAAGGGGTTACGTCTACTTCTAGATTATTATGGGACGAAGGGGTAGACTGCAGGAGTAGTAAAGTGCGTAATAGTAGTACGTACGTTTGCCGACGTGGAGGGGGCCGCTGCGTCGCACCACGCCGTGCCGATGTGTCGCCTGCCGCTCGACGTTGCTCTGCCTTGGGCCGGCGTGTGGGAGCGGCGTGGCTGGCTCTGGACCACCACGTGGCCGCTGGGAACTTGGTGGTCAAGGCAATATGTGTTCGTACATTCGGTGCACGCGGCCCATGCACCGTAACCCATACAGCGCCGCCGCGCCAATAGCAGAGGCAGGAAACAGCAAAACCATTTTTTCTCGGGTGGCGATCGAGATTTCTCGTTGACACGGTCAGTCGCCCATACGGGAGCAACGAGACCAACAAGAGGCTCGGTTACGCCTACGCGCAATGGCAGCGACGAGCAGTTTCGGTGTATTTATACGTCTAACACATATACTTTGCTAATGTAGTCAATTAATTACTAGGAATATTTTCTCACGGTAATCAGAGAAATAAAACACACATGTATATGATTGTTTGATGGTTTAGTAAATAAGAATAGGCCACCATTTATTGTATAATTGACATGGTACTAGTAGAGCAATTTTAATAATATAGCCAGTAATAAACTATAAGCCTATTTAAGAATAATAGTAAAACTAACATATATAATGGATAGGTTATAAGATTAGCTGTAAGTTTTTTCTCTTCTCTCTATCTCTCTTAATCTTAAGTATTTAATTTATCTGTCTAGAAGCACGTGCAAAACGGGCTCTTGAACAAGAGCCAACCCTTTTTCTTTTGCTTTATCTCTCTCCTTCACGTAGGCATTTAGCCGGCTTATAGCTATTAAACTTGCTCATAGTTGATGTACAGTGTTAGGCTGTTAAGATCACGCAGGAACGATATGAGCTGTGCCACATTTGGCCATGGAGGCTCATTTAATTTCCTTGTTTTTTAATCGACGTCACTATATTTATGACAACAGCAGTATTGATCGGCGTGTACGGTGTACCGATGCTAGCCATATACAGGTACATGTCACATATATACACAGTAAGTAGTCATTTAAGTCGTATAGAGCAATCATATCGAGTCATCGGCCGGTATTCTGTATTACACTATTCAGTTTGTTGGTCAGTCTTGATTATTATTAGACTTTTTTAGGAGCAGCTCACAATATTCCTTGCCAAGGAAGACGAAGAAATTGACCATCAGCCAAAAACCTAACTATTTGGTGGCTATGTATACTCAATAATTGATCGGGTTAACATTACATTGAACGTATACATGATTTCGTTCCGGGTTTAGTGCGTGGACAACTGATTGTAACGAAAGTATTTCAATCCTTAGATTTCACTACACAAAATATATGCATAAACTATATTTTAATTGGCAACGTATCTAGTGCAAACTATGAAAACTTTCAATCTAAGCCATACGGTGTTGATCCAATGTTGCACTTATGAGAGGTGGGAGGAGTGATTTGTAAAAGCGCATTTGCAAATCACCCCTCCCATCTTCCTTAAGTTTTTGCAAATCATCCCTTCCACCTCCCTTGAGCACACCCTTGAATCTACATTGTATGGCTCAGATTGAAGTTTTCATAATTTGCACGGAGAGTTAGTTTCCACCAGATATGTTGTCATTTCGATTTGTCTATAAAGAACGTAAAATGTACACAAACTAGGGGTAGGATACTTCAATCTAGTTTCAAAAGCCATGTTAATGTCTGACAACCCGCATTACATCTACATATCTACTTTAATAAACAACTTATCTTGAGAAGGAAATAAAAGGAATTTACCCAGAGCATAAAGCTAGAGCCATTTGTCGGGGTCATCCAACCCTGACAAAGCTTTATAATATTCCTTAATAAATTAAGGTCATTTTTAAACTTGACTCTATCATCAAATGGTGCCGGATCAGATGCTCCTTTCGGTTGGCTTTGCTATTAGATATAGCGCTATTGAGTGTGTTTGTGACGAGCGTGGAAGAAAAACCCACGACAGAAAGAAACGATATAGTCGGAGCCATAGCCACCCGAGACCCTTATACGTGGATTAGGATACGCCGGCCAATATTATATTTGCATAATTGAGCACGTTGACCAGAAAATAGCCCGAAGCACCGTATGATCAACCATAGGAGCAACAATGCTCCATCTATAATTTTCCTCGATTACAAAGCTTATCAACCTATTGTTTTCTACAAAACCGATGCCAAATTTGATGTAGCAAGCTGAAGCTGGTGCTATCACATTCACTGGCTAGAGTCGCCAAGCTGCTAACCCAGTCAAACCGTCGAAGTGTCAAGCACATCACTCCAACGCACACGTCCCGTGCTGAGGAGATCACCACCACAAACATGTCAACATAAATACTTCTGGGCCCAACAAACCAGTCTACGGACATGAGCCACCCTGCACCAGCTCTACCGGCCCTCGGCCCAGGAAGCCGCTTTGTTCCACGAAGCTTCCGACGCGCACCCAGGCTCAAGCGTTCTCAACCCCGTAAACACCGAACCGTGCACCGAGCCGCACATCGCCGCGGTGCGCGTGGACCAGGCGCAGGGAAGAGGAGGCTCTCGGTGTCGACATTTTTGCGTGCGTACGCCCGGTTTTAATAGTCGGCGAACGGCTCGGGCCAGGCCAACCTGCGCCTCTCGAAAACACTGGTCCGCGTCCGCCTCCGCCTCCGCCTCCGCTTCCTCTTATCTCTCCCCCCTCCCGTCTCGAACGAACTCGCTGCTCTCGTCTCTCGTCTCCCTCCCGCACCGCACGGCAGGTACGCGACCTCGTCGGCTGCGATGTTGTTTACGGGCGACGCGTCGGATTAGCCGCCGCGTGGGCTCGCGTCGAGGCACCGGTCTCGTTCTCGTGCGCGGATTCCTGATATTTTTTTTGGGTGGTGTTTTTGCCATTTGCTAGGTTGGGGGATTCGTGTGTTGGAGAGGCTTGCATGCTCCGTGGTGGAGGTAGAGTTGGAGGTGGTGGTCCGGTGAATAGCGGATACAGATGGTCATGGATGCTGGGGTGCACGACGTGTGCACGCTGCCGCCCGGATCCAAGCGCCGCGACGCGCGCATACCAATCTACCCCCAAATCGCCGCCGCCAATGGGTTCGCGGCGGAGGAGTTCGACCCGCTGATGTTCCTTTCGGCCGATGCCGGTGGCGGCTTCGGCGGCGGCGGCGACTACCTGAATGTTGTTTCCGCTCCACCCATCTCCACCAACGGCGCGTCGCCGCCGAGAGATGTCTCGGTTTCTGCGGCGGCGGCGCAGGCGCCGGCGCCGCAGCATGATGACTCTGAGGCCTTCTCGGATATCGTCCTGGGTTACATCAACCGCATGCTGATGGCGGAGGATATCGACGAGAAGTTCGAGCACTACCCGGTGAACAACGCTGATCTGCTCGCCGCCGAGAAGCCCTTCCTCGAGATCCTCGCCGACCAGACGCCGCTCTCGGGCGTCAGCTCGGTCGAGAGTCCCGACGGCAGCAGCGTCGCCAATTCCTGTAATAGCCTCAGCCCCGGCTACTGTAGCTCGGTTTCAGATGGGCTTGCTGCCGTGCCGCAGACGCCAGTCCTCGAGTTCCCCACGGCCGCCTTCCTGCAGGCGCCCCAGCTGTACGGAAATCTGATCCCCGAGGGCGGCATGGTGGAATCTGGCGGCGCTTGGCCGTACGACCCGACGGAATTCTGTCAGCTACAGACCAACCCGGTTTCTGAGAACCTACGGTCTTCGTCATTCGCGTCCTCAAATGGCAGCAATGTTACTTTCTCAGAGGGATTCGAGTCGTTGCTGAGCCCGGTTGGTGTTTTGCCTGATGTTGGCCTGAATGATTTTGTTGTACAGAGCCAACAAGCTATGCATTTCCGTCGCGGGTTTCAAGAGGGAAGCAGGTTTCTTCCTGATGAGAGCAAGCTTGTGATTGATGTTGATAAGCTCTACAGTAAAGATGAGGGGAATAGTTTCCTGGGTGAGGTTAGACAAGAGAAGGAGCTTGTGAAGGTCAAGACAGAAACTTCTGATGTTGAAGCAGCTGTTCACCGAGGAAAGAAGCATTTCTATGGTGATGATTTGGATGCAGAGGAAGGGAGGTGCAGCAAGCATTCCGCGCCGGGGATTATTGACACTGACCACCTTGTGAGGGAGATGATGGACAAGGTCTTGCTATGCAATGGTGAGACATGCTCAAAAGGTGTCAAGGAGCTTCGTGAGGCTCTGCAGCATGATGTAGCGAAACATTCAGGTGGTGGCAATGGCAAAGGGTCTGGCCATGGCAAGGGCCGTGGAAAGAAACAACCCAAGAAGGAGGTGGTTGACTTGGAGACCCTTCTTATCCATTGTGCTCAGTCTGTTGCCACTGATGACAGGCGCAGTGCAACTGAGCTCCTGAAGCAGATAAGGCAGCATGCTCATGCCAACGGTGATGGTGATCAGCGTTTGGCGCACTGCTTCGCCAATGGCCTTGAGGCTAGGCTGGCTGGTACTGGTAGTCATATTTACAAGACCCTCACAATAACACGACTTCCATGTACTGACGTGCTGAAAGCATACCAACTGTATTTGGCGGCTTGCCCATTCAAGAAGATCTCTCATTACTTTGCCAATCAAACAATTATGGATGCTGTGGAGAAGGCCAAGAAAGTTCACATTGTCGATTATGGCATATATTATGGCTTTCAGTGGCCTTGTCTCATTCAGCGGCTATCTAACAGGCCTGGAGGCCCACCAAAGCTTAGGATCACTGGAATCGACACACCTCAGCCTGGTTTCCGTCCGGCAGAACGCATAGAGGAGACGGGAAGATATCTAAGTGATTATGCTCAGACCTTTAATGTTCCTTTTCAATTCCAAGCTATTGCATCTCGATTTGATGCTGTTCAGATGGAGGATCTCCACATTGAGGAGGATGAGGTTCTGATTGTCAACTGCATGTTCAGGTTCAAGAATTTGATGGATGAGAGTGTAGTGGCTGAGAGTCCAAGGAACATGGCACTGAAGACAATTAGGAAAATGAACCCACATTTATTCATTCATGGGGTGGTGAATGGATCTTACAATGCACCATTTTTTGTGACACGCTTCCGGGAGGCCCTGTTCCACTACTCTGCTATCTTTGACATGCTGGAGACTAACATTCCTAGGGATAATGAGCAGAGATTGCTCATTGAGTCTGCTCTATTCAGTCGAGAGGCAATCAACGTGATCTCTTGTGAGGGACTGGAGAGGATGGAGAGGCCAGAGACATACAAGCAATGGCAGGTGCGAAACCAAAGGGCTGGATTCAAGCAGTTGCCACTAAACCAAGATATAATGAAGCGTGCGCGGGAGAAGGTCAGGTGCTACCACAAGGACTTCGTCATCGATGAAGACAACAGATGGTTACTGCAAGGATGGAAAGGGCGCATTTTGTTTGCACTATCGACATGGAAGCCAGATAATCGTTCATCTTCCTAGCTTCTTCAGTTATTTATTGCTTGATATTGTAAATGGAGACCTGTTGATATTTTTTTGGGTACTTGACCGATTGTTCCTGGTCGGCAATATATAGCTAGGTATGTTATTTGAAACCAAAGTATGGAGAACTTCTGCTGGGGAATTGACTTATGTAGTGACTTGGTTCATTTCTCTGTTGATGCAGATGATGAACCGATCTGTTCCTAGAGTCTCTGCACATTAGTTGCAAGCAAGATGGTTAGCTCTGACGGGAACAGTTAGTTCAATTTTGGTGGAGCAGGTAGAGATATGTTAAGTTGTAGACCTAGGGTTGTCTCGTGTATGGACCAGTCCTGTACTCCTGTATAATATTTCTTCCAAACCATTCAGTACTTTCATTTGGATAATCTATCATGTGCATAATCCATTATTATATGTCTCAATTTCTTCAGTCCACACCTATTTGTTACATCTGGGTTGAGAAAGGCAACTATGCCAATATGGCAACGCGTTAATACTGCATGTACCAGCACATCGCAGTATAGTGTTTATCTAGAAGGATACTCTAGTCGACATTGTGTGAACTGTTGCGCTTGCTAGATTGCACGAACGATCCGGCGCATACTAGCTTACTGCTGGAATGGAACAATTAGCCCGCCATGAGCGTCACTTTCCTCTGAAAATCGCGGCGCATCTTCACAAATACCAAAACTGGAGCAGCCATTTTCTTTTGTCGTATGCGTCGTCCTGACCTCTCGCGTCATGGATACTTAAATTTTAGTCTCAGAGATAGGCTTTGAGCTTTTTTCATCGTAATTTTTTTATTACGTTGGCTTTTAAACTGAGAATAATAGATATGCAAAAAAAATTCCACTCCTATTTTTTTAGTTGCTTGTATGCCGCTTTATGGCTTATTAGATGTAGGCAGGCACTGGGGAGAAAAAAAAAGGATTGGTCTAACCTCCCAAGGAATCTAGACACGCCTGCATCATAAGCAAGAACCACTTAAAAGTGCAACAGCGACTGATTCTAGAGGGAGTCCAGCCGTGGTAGAAACATGCACATACATAAACCTGTGGTGTACAGCAAACAACAATAAAAACGCAGCCACATTTCCACACAGCACGCAGGCGTAGGAAGCAAGAGCAATCGACACAGCACAGCAAGCACACGGCAGAAAGTTACGGTCAGCTCGGCGATAACAATTACAGACAAAGCCAGGTCGTAGTCACACGTTGGCGCGAACAAATCGGCACCCACCTGTGTCGTGTGCGGCTAGAGTCGACCTGGAGATGATGAAGCCGTAGACACCCGGACGCTAGGGACGGGAGAGTACACGTGGCCGTGCTGCAAAAAAGAAAATATGCCGTTCACACTAGGTCGCCACAAAGGGCAGGTTCAGTTCAGTACAGGTTCACTGAACATGACTAGCAGCAGGACATGTTGGCGGGAACAATGGGATCAAGGAGAAGATACATTGGTGGCTGGCTTGGTACTGTATTATACTGCCCATATGGATTCAGTTGCATCAGATGGGTACATACAAAATTCGCAACTGCATCAGTTTATATATAGCGAGACATGGTGTTACTGTGTGGGTGAAGGGCAAGTTGAGAATTTGTTTACAGAAAAATGTTCCCTCGAGTCGTCTCCGTGCAGTGTACATAAGAAGAAAGTATAGTGGGGAGCAGGATGTAGTAGTAGCAGAATGCCGTCCGTGGTGCAAGTTGTGGTGTCAACTCGCGCCTAAGACGGAAAGAAAATAAACTTTGTCTGCCCATTGGTGATTGACGGAGCAAACAGGGGAGAACAGAGAACCGATTGATGATTGATCCATTTATATAGAGTCAATCAAGTGTCAATGTCCTCGGGAAGCCTAAGCTAGATGACCCTGCTTTGGTCAATGTTGATAGCAACGGGTGTGGAGAGATGAGTGTTACAAGGCCAAGTCACAATTGGAACTCGCCAATTCGGAGAGAGTACGACAAGAGCGCACACGAGCTAGCTATGCTATGGTGGCAGTATAACTGTACAAGGAAGAAGAATTGAAACCTGTAGCTGGGCCAAGTCCGGGCGAGCCAAAGGCCCATTGTCTTAGATGGCCGTCATTTGGGCTGCATAGCCATAAGTGGGCTATGGCTCACGAAGATTAGTCACTGGTTCACCTCCTCACCAGGCATCCAGTCTCCCCTATCTCCTTGTGATGGCAGTATCATACGCCAGTATGGCAGTCCCCTGCACAGTGCACACCATTCACTTGAGATGAAATTTCCCCTTCTCCAAGAAGTAGTAGTAAATGACAATGTGACATGTGTGCTTGAGTGTCCTGTTCTTCATTAGCAAGCTG
Organism: Leersia perrieri; assembly: GCA_000325765.3. Taxonomy (NCBI): domain Eukaryota; kingdom Viridiplantae; phylum Streptophyta; class Magnoliopsida; order Poales; family Poaceae; genus Leersia; species Leersia perrieri. The sequence goes on from CM002476.1 coordinate 26,757,119, forward strand.
TGTTGGCTTAACTTGGCGTTAGCTGTTATGTAGCTTTCTTAATGCGTATATCGGAAAATTGCGGCCCAATCTTCTTTGTCAGCTGCAAAGCCATACGAGCACCTTTCAGTTATGCTGTCCATCTACCTAGAATCCTCTCTGCCTCTTCTTTGCCTTTGTACTTGTCAATTGCGACTAGAATCCGCATAATTGTCCATCTACCTAGAAATCACTAGCTTCAGAATCAAAATTCATTTGGTATGGTCATCGATTGTGACATGTTTATCAGACTGTTTTTGGCGGTTTTCCTGCTGTTTCAGTTTGCATGAGCTGATATCTATCTCTCCATTTATCTGTGAAGCTGTGGTAGTAAGTTTTTTATGAAACTGTTGATGCGGGGTTACCTTTTGTCTTGCAAACTATCTATACCATTTTTTTTTTTTGGGCCAGGTCGGCTGGAGGAGGCGACCTGATTTAATATTATTAAGTATGAGGGGAGAAAATGTTACAAATATAAAACGACATTAGACTGTCGTTTACTGATGTTTGAGTATCACCGATATTACAGGGTATCCATTCTGTTGTGTATTACAATTAAAATTTAATCAACTACTCCGAGGAAACCAGCCTCCTTCCACACTCTGTTTCCTCTGTTGTATCATGGAAGATTTGCTCAGCCGACTAGGTTTTACTTGGTATTTAAACCATCCATATCTTCATTTCTGTTGTTTTTACTTGGTTTAATGAACACGTCTCCTCTGCTAGTTTCAGGGTGACAACAAATCAGGTAAAATCCACCATTTTATCTAGTTAGACAAAAGTGAACACCTATAAATCGAGGGGTTCCATCCGCTTGCATCTTTGTTCATGTGGTTACTCCGACATTTTTATCCAAAAAAAATAGGGCTCCCATCATATCCATTTATCCTTAACAGCATAAGCAAAATATTTGAATTTTTTAAGCTCAATTTAAAGATGATTTTTTTTCATCATGATTTTTTTCAACCATGAAAAGCCACCAATAATCTGGATATGAAAGTTTAATCCGCAAATTATTTTTTGTTGCTTCGTTCACGTGGCTATCGTTTATTAGAAAAAACGGAACGATCATAGCCGAGGTATTTGACCTACTCCAATGGAGGTAAGCATCGCTTCTTCTCTGAATGCTTCAAAGAATGCCGGCATGCTATCATACACGCATAACCTGTCAAAGTTAATCAAGACTCTGTTCAGCCTCATTCAATGAACTTAGTTAATCCATTTGTTTTTCTTACTACGGCTCTCTGATCGTTTCGCTTTTTCTAAGAAACACGGTTGACATATAAAGGACAATAAAAATAATTTGTGGATAAAACTTTTACATCTATATTATTCATGATTTGAAATCTAAGATTGAAGAAAGAATTATGATAAAAAACGTCAAAATCAACTTCAAAATTAAGGTCGAAAATCCAATTTTTGGCTGTGGAAGATAAGTAAAAGCAAAACGATAGGAGCCTAACTGTAAATACTGTGTTGTTTCAATATTCAGAGTAGCATAGAACCATAGACTCTTGTCAGGCAAGATGTAACCATGAATTTCTGATGTTTTGTTTGCTGCCTCACAAAAACATAGACAATAGCAATTTCCAGAGCAATGAACTATACTAAAACCAATTTGCGCCCCGTGTGCTTAATCTTGTGTTCAGCTGCACGTCAATATTATTGCCTCATCTAACCTAGTAAAAAGAAGTTTATCCATAGATCCGAGAGGGGAGAAGTTTACGACAGGCACATCGCAGTCGCAGGCGTGGAGGATCGCTTTCCGGTGAAGCACGGCGGTCGGACCCTCTGGTTCAAGCTAGCGTTGCCATTCATTCTTTCCTGTTCATTCCCAGTGCCGTTGCGCACAGTGCAAACCATTCACTTTACCTGAAATTTCCCTCATCGTTCAAGGCAAAATGACATGTGAGCTTGAACGCCAAATTATGAAAGCATCGTCATCTTAACTTGGCACTAGCTAGTAAGCTGCTTTCTCAGCCTCTGATGCAAAACTTTATGTGCGTTTTTTCCAGAATTCAAAACCGTGTGGTAGAGTCCGCTTTGTCAGCAAAGACCATATAGCACATCTGCAGCTGTGCTGTCTACCAGTTTCTCTGCATTTGTGCTCATGAATTGCGACCACCAGCACAGTGTCTCGTTAAGGGCATTTTTTTTACGGTAACCCCACTTAATGTAGTAATTAGTAGTACCAAATCTCAACCGTTGATTTTATTGCCCATTTTTGTGAAATGGTGGGAGGACAACTTAGTAATTAACTAATCTTGTTTCCACCCCGCATAATGATGAGTTTACTTATGCATTTACAATAAAGCCAAGTAATTTTTTTTCTGAAATACCCTTTTAGTACACTACTAAAAAAGTAACAAAATGTAATAGAAATATATTTTCACTGTTAAGTCTAATATAATGAATGACTCACGTGTAATTCAGGATACTTTAAAAAATCCCTTGATAAATAGCCCATCTAGCTCTCAACAGTTGCTCGTTCTGGAACCAAATCTTTCTATAGGGTTTATAGGTCATTAGTAATATTCGGTACCTTTTCTTCTAGTACAGTAGTACTTGATTGAGTAAATTGCCTATTTGACACTAGAAAAAATAAGGGTCGTCCATTTGACATCGAAATTTTAAATCTTGCCTATATGTCCACAAACTAATTTTGGTTTGCCAGTATGACACTACCGTCAAAAAGAGCCATCTAACGGTGTTGAGTGTGAGGGAAAAAGACCATTTTGCCTCTGATTGAAGTTCAACACATAAAAATGTTGTTAGCTCTGAAAAATCTTGCCACGTGTCCAAATTTTTTTTTCAAATGTGTTATTTGCATGTTGGAATTTATCAAAATAAAATTGTTATTTCATTCTATAATTTTTTGTCATGATTGACAAGATTTACTTGAGATAACAATATTTTTATGTGCTGGACTTCAACCTGGGGCAAAATGGTCTTTTTTCCTTACATTTAACACCGTTAGATGTTTGTTTTGGACGGTAGTGTCATATTGGCAAACCAAAATTAATTTGTGGATATATAGACAAGATTTGAAGTTTTGGTGTCAAATGAATAACCTCAGTGTCAAATAGACAATTTTCTTTGCTTGATTAGTTTCTGTGCCATGATCGGTGCATCGGACTTGTTTTGGTGGGGTTTGTTGGCTGTTTCAGGGTCCGTGAGCTCATCATCTCTCTCTATCATAGGATACTTGGTCCATGTACCTTTAAGACTGTAATATATTTGTTTCCTATGCGCGTCGTCTTTTTTCTTTAAAACCATATTTATCTTTTCCTGATATTTAGCTAATTTGAATTCAAGCCGTGGAAAAAATATTTTTTATTTATTTTACATGAATATACTTTCCTTCTACAAAGTTACAAAAATATACGCCCTGCCCTTTGGGAGTTTCTTTTAACCACTCTCCCGGCCTATCGGAGGGCAACTTTGATAATGTGACGCACGAGATTGAGGGGCATGCCGGCAGTTTTGCACATACGTTCTTCTCTACCCCTAAAAGGATAGTTTTTGGCATATAGGTGCAAAAATTCACAGGCAATGAGTACAAAAATACATATATGTCCTTAATCTTGCCTTCTGGTTGCCAATATCTCAAAATTCACCTTGGGGGTATATATGCAAAATTACCACAACGCCTGCAACCTTTCCATGTCATGCCACCAGAGCTGTTCTTTTCAGATGGTTTTATAAAACCCATATGATATTAGGTGTATATTTTTTGAACTTGTAAAATTAAGACCCACATAACTGTATATTTGAAAACAAAGGATAATCAGAAGAGGAAGAGGTAAAAGGACATCATACAAGATTTGTTCTGGCCTTCGCTCTTCTGTGACAGTTTTCATGTAATTCATTCCCATTTTTTTATTCGAGGAAGCATCAAAACAGTGCCATTGTAAGGTTGTACAAAGATAAAAGAAAAAAGAATAGTAAAAATGTCACAAAGTTAGCTAGGAACGTGCTAACACACTAAAATCTCCTGCAGGAGAGAGCAATCGCGAATTGGCGAACAAAACAAATGAGGAAAAAAAAAAAGAATCAACGACATCTGTGGTATTATTGTCCGACTAGCATTTGGGCAGATCGGACGGCGGAGGAAGCAGCTTCTGGTCGGGCTGGCTCCCATCCAACACTAGCCATGCCATTCTCAGGCCCCACGTCGTGTGCGCCTCCAAATGGCAGTGCATGAACCACACACCTGCACGCATTGCACAAACAAGATCAATTCATTAGCAGGGCACGTCTATACCCAAGACGAAATTCACGCTCGCGAACTGCACGCGTAGTAGTTCACCTGGGTTGTCAGCGAGGAAACGGATCGCCACCCATCCACCGGCCGGCACGCCGACGGTGTTGCGCTCGACGGGATCGACGAGGTTGAACTTGGCCGGGTCGTTCACGGCGTCGTAGTTTCCGATCCCCTGCCCGACCACGAAGAAGTTGAAGCCGTGCAGGTGCAGCGGGTGGCTCTCGATGCCGAGGATGCTCGTGTCCTGCATCACCAGCTCCACCGTCGTGTTGTACGCCAGCACCAGCAGCTTGGTCCCGGTCTTCACGTGGGTGTTGTTCGGCGGCGTCCCTGTGTAGTTGAACGGCGACAGCGGCGTCACGGGGAAGTCCGACGCGTACACGCCGCTGGAGAGCCCCGTGAAGTGGGAGTGCAGCAACGCCTTCGACGGGAGCACGAAGGACACGTTGTTCATCGACGCCGCCATCTGCGTGCCGTTTGGCCCCTGGCACGTCATGTTCGCTGGGCACGGGAGAGTTCCAAGCCCGACTGTGAAGAAGAATCGCCTGTCCACCGACTGCGGCACGGCCGCCGGGTACTGCGCCGTGGCGAGGCTACGGAGCTTGTTGGTGAAGTTGGTCACGAAGTCGGTGTCGTTGATCCGCGGCAGCGTCGGCTTGAACAGCGGCAGGCTCTTGATAAAGCTCGCGGCGGAGGGTGAAAATGGGTTCTCGTACTCGAGGATGCCGGCGACGGTGGTGTTGTCGAATGTTCCCGGCCTGGCTGTGGAGTAAGGCGCCGCGGTCATGTAGAAGTTGGCGCCGGGGTAGTATGGCTTGGTGGTGAGGAGAACGTTGGTGGTTTGCCCCGGCGAGATGATAAGCGTGTCGACGGTGAAGGGCTTGACGTAGACGGCGTCGACCTCGACGATGGTGAGCGTGTGATTGGCGATGGAGAAGAATAGCTCGTCGTTGAGCGCGGCGTTGATGAGGCGCAGCATGTACGTTTTCCCGGGTTTCACCTTCAGCTTGAACGTGTCTGCACAGGAAAGTGTGCACGCATGCATGCAAACGGTAATCTAGAATTAGCACGTTTCGCGAAATTCTTCGATCAATGGCGACTCGTATGAAATGGAAAGTACACCTAGTACTCTAGCAGTCTAGCTATGTTGCAACAAAGATCTTGTTTATGTAACACCGGCCGGGCCACAATAACAGAGTTGCTTTTTTTAGTGGACCAAATGTTAGGTCAAGTACAACAATCAGATCCCATGACAGTGACAACCGCATTAAGTTTTGGACAACTAATACTGCACCAATTCCATGCAACTCCGTTACGAGAAAGGAACACGGGATCTTCTTTACCTTTGGTGATTTGATTCATTACCAACTTCCGAGCCAAAATCTCTCTAGCTAGCGGGGCATTTCTGTTCTTTCCGTTTCATAAAGTAGTATCCAAAAAGATGCATGAAAAGCACAGGATCGGACATTCGGACTACACATACGAGTCAAAAGATTCGACTGTGCACGGCGACATTTTGTCTCTGTTTTTCCTTGGAAACGAAGAATAATTAACCGACACTTACCCTGAGCAGAGCAGTTGTAGAGCGGGCCGGGGAGGCCATTGATGGTGAATGCGTCGGAGACGTTCGGGCCTGCGCCTGTCTGGATCGCCTGGCTGACCACCACCTCCGTGTCCGCGTTCCACCACTCGCCTACCATGACGCAAAAGTTTAGAGAAAAATAAAGCAAGCCGGCCCGGATCAGTACGACGTCGTCGCAATGTTACGTGCAAACCCACGCGACGCGACGTACCGAAGATGATGGGGACCTCCTCGTGCGGCGCCGGGAACGGGTAGGGGACGCCGAGCTTGGGGAGGACGACGAGGGCGCCGTAGACGGTGGAGCGGAGCCAGGAGATGTGCGCGTGCCACCACAGCGTGCCGCGCTGCCCGGTGATGGTGAAGTTGTACACGTAGCTCTGCCCCGTCTGGATCGGGCACTGCGTGATGTACGCCGGCCCGTCGGCCCACCCCGTCCGCAGCTGCCTGATCCCGTGCCTGCATGCATCGATCGGACGGTCGAAAAGGTGAAAAAGGGATAAAACCTTTGCGCGAGGCGGTACAAAACTAAAGCGAAAGCCGCGAGGGAATGTACCAGTGCAAGGTGATGTTGTGCGCGACGTTGTTGGTCACGCGGATGACGGCGCGGTCGCCTTCCCTCGCCACGAGCTCCGGCCCGGGGCACTGCCCGTTCACCGTCACCATGCTCTTGGTGGTGCATAGCCTCGTCGCATTCGCCATTTCCACCTGCGCATGCAGATCGATTGATCAAATTAACAATGAGATCATCAGGGGGAACTTGGCTAGTTGGTGCTCTGTGGAAATGATGAACTAAAGGATATATATACATTGAAATCGTAGTGCCTAGTGATGCCTTGGGCTTGGACGAGGAGCATCATTAGTGTTGCTGCGATGAGGAGAGGGCTAGGAAGGGCAGGGGAGATTGCCGCGGCCATGTTTGTGTATGATTTGAGCTACAATCTCAATTGCGCTCTTGAGCTCTTGCTAACTCTTTGAGACTTTGAGTGGCAGATGGCTAGGTGAGGACGATGGAATGAATGTTGGAAAAAGCGCTCGAGCTGTCGATATATATAGGACATGTACAGAGGGTATTGCAATCACCACCGCCATTTTTTTGAGGTTTTCTACACACGCGCGGCCGTAGACGAGATACGCAGCTTAGGAGACACCTCTTGTTTGGTGATTCGGTAGATGAACGATCGAGGAGCTTGAGCTGGAGCTAGCTAGTGCTCTCTCTACTAGCTTTGGAGTGTAGCTAAAGCCAGCGCGCGGCAACCATCTGTTTTGACCATGCATGGATGTTTGTATATCATCCGTGCATTGGATCGATCGCCCTGAACTGTGTTGATTTGCATGCAGTGTCACATACTGTTTCTGATATGATGCAAAAGCTTGCTGAAACTGAAAGTTAAAACTACGTAAAATAAATACAAAAACAAGCTGGCTTACTGATTCAATAATTGGTTACAAGGGAAGAATGTGTATTTTGAGATTCAAAGTATACAACTGAAGTATCGGACCAGTGAAATAAAATCTTCTTCTGCACGTGTTCGAAAGAAAATATCTTTGTGGTGCATATATTTGTCAATTGTCAATTAACTGTTGAATCAATGGGATGTTTCCTTTAATCAGAAACTGAAATATGGTTATTATATATACTATCTGTACTTGCTAGCTGAGATATAGTTCCACCTGCATTGATTCATAAGAGATCAAGTGGCCGGGACATTGACTTGCAATTACAACCATTACTTGCATATAGCTTAAATAGTCTTTTTTTTTTGAAAAAGTTCAATTAGACTAACTGTGATGCTAGAAGTATATATACCAACATGCATGGTTATATATATGATTGGCCATTGGAGAAAAAATAACAAAAAAAATATTGCAGAATGCAAACATAATTTTTTTTTATTTTTCAAGTGTAGATCGAATTTGAAGTTGCATGTGAGTGTACAAACTTATTTTAACACAATATATTATGCACAAATTTTTAATTTATATTTAAGTATTTACACCACATGCACGCCCTAAGTACAATTGCACTGAGGTGTTAAAAAATACTCTGATCAATTAACAAAGTAAAACATGAACCAACATCTAATAGGGAAACTCTTTTTAGAACCTAGGTGTATATGCACCTAGGCTTTGCATGCGCTCTAAATAGTTATATAAAATTTGAAAACTTTTGGTTAGATATGTTATAATGATATAAGTTAGCTCACAAACATGCAACTTCAAATTTGACCTGTATTTAGAGAAACTAAAATAACAAATTTTGTCTACACCGTGCAGTGCTAATATGCATGTATTAGTTGTACTCCACATATTTTAGTCATCACAACTTACTCAAACCAAAATTCGTACAGGAGCTCAGATGTCAGAATTCTAAATATTAGCCCTACATTTTCATTGTATTTTGTTATATTCTTCTAGATACTCTTATAGGGTACATTCAAATTAAGTTAGGTTGTGAGCTTAATCCAAACATCACACGACACACGTACCATACACGCGGGGAGAACTTCTCCTGTTACATCGAGATTAGCTTCTTTTGATGAAAAGCTCCATCGACGGACAAATCATTCTGTCAGTCACTGTCAACGACCTACATAAATAGAAGCAAGCTAGGCATGCAGTTTAATTCTCTCCATGTCCATTCTGATATACCTTCAAGTTCACTATAATCGCTAAGCGGTAACATCACTTCCTGATATGCTCGCCCCTTGTTTTCACCAACAGTACAATGTTGTAGGCTTTTTATTTTTTTATATATAATATATGCTCGATCAACAATGGCTAAGTTGCATGATCACTTGACATGGATCCCAAGGTACCCATCCAGTAGGTGCAACCTGCATGGTTGGTGTAGTCCAAGCCTCCAAGGGTGTCTTCTTTCCTTGTACTATTCCCAACGGGGAGAAGGATGCTTGACCCAACCAGACTGGGCGTGGCAACAATTTCCTTGTATAATATTGACTTGAAAAAGATAATGAACAGTAAGATGGCATCGACACATGCATCCCAGTTCGTACCTTTTCAGACACTTCTTCCCTGTTGTTTATTTATTTGGAATATTGCAAGCATGTACTATAAAGGCTTGTAGAATTGCAAACTGAGCATAACATAAACACTGAAAAAAAAACTAGCTAATAGAATTGCAAATTGAACAAAATTCAGTTTGTTAGAGTCTTTGCCTGTATACCTGAATTTAAACCTGAGGTACGCCACTTTAATTTGTTGGGAATTAAATCGTACTACCTAAACTACAAAGCTAGCTATATTTGGATATGGAATGACGAAATTAGTATATATGCTCGGGCATGCTCAGTGATCAATGCGCGAGCTGGTGCTATATATGCGAGGTTAGACAACTACTCTTGTTTAGACGTGCTCGGGTGCATCGACATGGCTAGGTGGGTATATGCATGCGAGCACGAGTGTAGCGCGCACGTGCATGGGTTCATCTGTTCTCTTTGAAAGCTTTAATTGATCTTAGATAATTACATTAAGGTATACAATCATTAAATCATACAACCATACTAATTAAGATTATTTCTGACATCTGCATAGCTAAGATATACTTGTTATAAAAAAAGACTTTTAGAATTGTTGACAAACGTAAAATTGTGTTGTAATAAAATGAAACAAACCTATTTTTCACCCTTAAGCATGCTCATATAAAAGTTTTAAAGGTACCACAGTTTATCATCCTTTGTCCTATAAATTTCATGATAGTTTTGAAGTAGACTTATACATCACTGGACATTGCTATATTATTGTGCCCATCGATCATATTATCAAAAGAGTAAGAAAAGAAACCACCTTTTTCTCTAGAGGCCGCATTAAAGGGGAAAAAGAGCCAAATACGCCAGGGGCGAAGCTAGCCCCTTTTTTTGGGGGTCAGTCGACCCCGGCAAAATTTCAAATCCTCCAGTAAAAATTGCCTCAATTAAAGGTTTCGGGAGACATGCAATGAAGCTCACCCAATGGTATTTTAAGAAGGAACTTTTATAGTACCCTGGATTGCATATGAGCCGTCCATTATATTAGATCTAACGTGAAAATGTATTTCTCTTGCACCCTGTTAATTTGCATAGTAGTGTAGTAAAATGGTATTTCAGGGAAAAATTACTTGGCTTCATTGTTATAAATCATAGTAAACTCATCATTGTGCAGCGTGGAAACGAGAAAATTAGTTAATTACTAAGTTGCCCTCTCGCCGTATTTAAGCATTTGATGAAAATGGACAACAAAATCAACGGTACTACTATGCTACTACCATTCCTTGGGAGGTACGTACCGTAAAAGAACCTTTTTCAGATGGCTTCGCCACTGAAATATGCAATGTTTGATCGTGGATCTAGATATATATTATAATATATGGTGGTGATCGATATAATTTGCATATTACAATTGTCTTTATGAAAAAGAATTTTACCAAGGGTTACATAAATCAAATATACTCTTAATCTAACTCCATACAAAATTATGTGGAAAATTCACTAGTTAATATGATTAGAATTATCTAAAAAAGTTAATATGATTAGAATAAATTAAAAGAAAACTGAATATTTTTTAACCAAAGCTACGAGTATGTGATAGCTCATCCGAAACGACATGCTTTATGCAGAAGCGAAATGTTTTATATCTAGTACAGTAGCACTGTGGAAATTCATGCTCATCGTCTAGCTTGTTACTTTTGGTTAGAAAGCATAGAAGTGGTGGATGGGGAAAAAGGCAATCAAGATTCCCACTTGATGTATCATCATTCATCAACATGGGAGTTTTATATCCACGTGTCAATAAGATTAACACTCTTTTTTTTATAACGGTAGTATTATTTCCTAGTGAAATGGAGGAGGAGGATCCTAACTTTTGTCCATTTGCACGAAAGGATCCCGCAAATGCCACATATCTCTCTCTCACACACTATACGCGCGCGCGCGTGCGCATGAGGATTCTCTGTAGCTAAACACATATACATTCATACATTTCTTTAATAAAAAAGCCTCATAATTCTTGCTAATAGAGTTCCCCTTAGAAAATTCAAGCTCCATAATTACTTACACCCTCTGTCCTATATCTAATCTAAATTTAAACCCAGAAACACATTTTTTGACGGAGGAAGTACAAATTAGAAATGTTCTATACACTCAAACATAGTTAATTTCGTTTAGTTTTGCTTGAAGGGCTTTAGAAAGAAAAGGCGCAGAGAATATATGAAGGCATATAGATGGTAACGAAGGTTTTGAAAAATCACTAATGCTCTGTCAGTGTGCTTAAGCGGGTAGTACGCAACGCTTTGTTGGGCGTGTATTAGCAACATCATTTGTGTTCAAGGCTTTGAAGTGCTGTACTTAACCTAGTTTATAAGACAATACTATATATTGTGCATGTTTATTAGTGCGTATAACAGCGTAAGTAAGTAAGATTGTGCAGCGCTTTAGGAGATATTGATGACTGAAATTTCTAACCATGCGCTTGTCGGCTGGTGAGTGCACACGCGCGCGTGTATTAGCAACATCATTTGTGTTCAAGGCTTTGAAGTGCTGTACTTAACCTAGTTTATAAGACAATACTATATATTGTGCATGTTTATTAGTGCGTATAACAGCGTAAGTAAGTAAGATTGTGCAGCGCTTTAGGAGATATTGATGACTGAAATTTCTAACCATGCGCTTGTCGGCTGGTGAGTGCACACGCGCGCGTGTATTAGCAACATCATTTGTGTTCAAGGCTTTGAAGTGCTGTACTTAACCTAGTTTATAAGACAATACTATATATTGTGCATGTTTATTAGTGCGTATAACAGCGTAAGTAAGTAAGATTGTGCAGCGCTTTAGGAGATATTGATGACTGAAATTTCTAACCATGCGCTTGTCGGCTGGTGAGTGCACACGCGCGCGCGTGTGATTGGTGGTTTGCGTTGGTGAGTGCATAGTTGATAGGTGTCTCATTGTAATCTCTCCAAAATGGATATGAGGGAGAAGTCCCACCTTTTTTTTACAAGTATATCTGAAATCAACTATTTTTACTTGGAAAAAGGGTGATAACTGTACCGGCCATTATTTTCATTCGAAGTGTTTTGTAGCATTGTGTGGATCAGGTTACTACATACCTATATATTTGAGCACGACTACAGAACGGACATCCATATTGCGAAACAGAAGTCGTCTTCCTCCTCGTGCTGCTCTCCTACCTCTGCGGCTCCATCCCTCCTCGCTCCACCCCGCGTCTCATCATCCTCCTTGGAGCCCCATAACTCCTCCCCATGTTGTTCCTGCCTTCACTTGCATGTGTTTCTTCCCACGATCTTGCCAGTGCTTTTCCTGTAAATTAGCACCTCTTCTTCGCCAGTGTCTCGCATGGGAGAGTCTGGGAACCTCACCGCCATTGCCGTCTTCCTTATCCCTCGGCCTTCTCGTCTCCCTATTTGCCACCATCGATTCGTCGCTTAAGAGAGGTACTCAATCCGGTACCCTGGGTACCAGGCTTGGTACCTTGTTGTCATCCTAACCACACGAAAATACTACCATAGTACTTAGGGTATCGAGTCAGGTACCTTGGGTACCTAGGCTGATACCCAAGATATCAAAACTGGTACCTTGATGTCGGGTCTGAAATGTAAGGATCAGATCTGGTACCTAGGTACCACCATTGGTACCCTAGGTACTAGCCCTATGTAACATATCAGGTATCTTACTGGAGTTATCACCTCGCCGCACCCTCTCCGAGCTACAACCTCACCATAGACAAAGCGGGACTTCTTTCTCATCTTTTTTCGGTGCTATCGTCCCTCGCCTTGTCGGACCACACCCTCGCCGGAGCCCCGTCTCGTCGGAGCCATAATTTTTGCATGGGCCTCGTTGGAGCACCACTTTGTTGGAGTACGCTTGCTAGAGCTGCCCCTCAGCTCCCTCGTCATAGTCACCGGTCCCTTCTCGGCCATAGCCACGCTGAGCCACAGCTCGCTACGGCGCAATCCATGCACACATGTCGGAGCAACTGGAGCTCACTGAAGCCGTCGCATGGGGCGAGGGAGGCAGGAGGATCTATTGTGGTGGAGGAGGATGGGGGGAGTCGGGGGTGCCACGGGTGGGTGGAAGGTAGATGAAGGGGTCCGTTTGGACGGACGCCTGTTCGATCCGTAGTTTTTTTTTTTGATATATTTTGGTTGGTCCATTCTTAATAGTTACTGAGTGTTTTTTTTCTCCCAATAAAAGGATAATTACAAAGGTAAATTTTTGGGACTTGGGGGTAGATTTTTTGTACCTTATATTAATTTGAAGATTTTAGTTGACAGTTTCAAATCAATCTTTTAAAACTTATTTCCCTATTTGATTTTTCTTTTTACACCTGTGTTACTGGGACTGCCTGAAACTGAAAGGACTTGGCACGCAACCAGTCTATTCCTCATCAGCAAAGTAAATTGGCAAATAAGTTATTGCTGTAGTTTTAATAACGTAGTACGTTAGTTTTGGATAAAAAGAAATCCCAACTCCCAAGCAACCACAATATTTTTGACGTTGGAAGTACTATTAACGGAGGGAGTACCGAGTACGTAGGTACACGTGGTATCTGGCACCAAAATCACTGAGATTAGTGTCCACATGAGTTACCCCAAGACAATTAATGTAAAAAAGTGGAGTACTGATTAATGGGAAATAGTACTAGCAAAAAGATCTCTTTCCGGAATCCAAATGCTGGTAGAAATTATTGGGATGCACGTGGATTTGTGACCCAGCTCCCTCAAATGTTACAAAAGATGACAATTAATAAGAAGTCCAAAATTAAAGCCTTGCGTCTGATCAAGAAACTTGCCCATGATCATTCGTACATCAACTAATCAGATGACGACTTAACTTTGAAAAGGCACACCACTACAGGAAAGCAATTCATAGCACCAACCGCGAGCAATCAACAGAAGCAAGCTAGCAAAAGCAGAGGATCGAGTATCCTACGGGGAAGCTTAACAAGACGCAATCTCTGTCTTAACGGCCGATTGGTAGATTGTCCCCTAGCATTTGGGTAGATCCGACGGCGGAGGGAGGATCTTCTGGTTGGGTAGGCTCCCGTCCTGCACAACCCATGCCATTTTCAGGCCCCAGCTGACGTGTACTTCCAAGTGGCAATGCATGAACCATACCCCTGCACACGTACATAAAATAGTAGCACAAAATTAGTTCCAAACTAACGTTCATATCACCAAATGAAAACAGTATGAGCAGTGATTCTCACCTGGATTGTCTGCGAGGAAGCGAATGGCGACCCACCCGGCGGCCGGCACGCCGACGGTGTTGCGCTCGACTGGGTCAACGAGGTTGTACTTTGCCGGGTCATTCACGGGGTCGAAGTTGCCGAACCCCTGGCCGACGACGAAGAAGTTGAAACCGTGGAGATGGAACGGGTGGCTCTCGGCTCCAAGAATGCTCGTCCCCTGCATCACCAGCTCCACCGACGCGCCGTACGGCAGCACGACCAGCCTCGTCCCGTTGGACACGTTGGTGTTGTTGGGCGGCGTCCCCGTGTAGTTGAACGGCGACAGCGGCATCGCCGGGAAGTTGGACGCGTACACCCCGTTGGATCGTCCCGTGAAGTGCGCCTGCAGCAGCGCCGTGGACGGGAGCACGAAGGAGACGTTGTTCAAGGACGCCGCGAACCGGCTCCCGTTGGGACCCTGGCACGTCCCGTTAACGGCGCACGGGTGCGTGCCGAGCCCGACCGTGAAGAAGAACCGCTTGTCCACCTGCTGCGGCACGTTCGCCGGGTACTCAGCCGTGGCGAGGCTTCGGAGCTTGGCGGTGTAATTGGACACGAAGCTGGTGTCGTTGATCTGTGGCAGGATGGGCTTGAGCAGCGGAAGGTTTTTGTTGAATGCCGCGGCGGATGGGGAGCTTGGGTTCTGGTACTCGAGGATGCCGGCGACGGTTGTGTTGTCGAACGTGCCGGACATCGCCGTGGAGTAAGGCGCGGCAAGCATGTAGAAGGTATCTCCTGGGTACGACGGCTTGGTGGTGAGGAGCACGTTGGAGGTTTGTCCCGGGGTGATGAGGAGGGTCTCCACGGTGAATGGCTTGACGTAGACAGCGTCGACGTCTACCACGGTGAGTGTGTGGCCGGCGATGGAGAAGAAGAGCTCGTCGTTGAGCGCAGCGTTGATGAGCCGCAGCATGTACGTCTTCCCGGGCTCAACCTTCAGCTTGAACGTATCTGCATGCCATGCAGATAACGCGAATGCGTATAATCAACTATAGTTGCATTAATTAAGTGTAGTTTATTTAGCTGCAAATGCACGTACGCTGCAGAGTACACTATACCTTTGGCTGAGCAGTTGTAGAGAGGCCCCGGAAGGCCATTGATGGTGAATGCATCGGAGACGTTCGGGCCTCCTCCGGTCTGCATCGCCTGGCTAATCACCGCCTCCGTGTCCGCCTTCCACCACTCCCCTACCACCCAAACACAAGAAAACGTACCGTAACGTACGTAGCCCCGATCAGTCACCAGAACGTTTGTTCACGTACAGTACTCAGTAACACACCCACACGCGACACGACACACCACGCGACACACGTACGCACGCACGTACCGAAGATGACGGGGACCTCCTTGTCCGGCGCCGGGAAGGGGTATGGGACGCCGAGCTTGGGGAGGATGACGATGGGCCCGTACACGGTGGCGCGGAGCCAGGAGATGTGCGCGTGCCACCACAGCGTGCCGCGCTGCCCCGTGATTGTGAACTTGTACACGTAGCTGCTCCCCGGCTGGATCGGGCACTGCGTGATGTACGCCGGCCCGTCCGCCCACCCGCTCCGCAGCTGCCGGATTCCGTGCCTGCATCGGTCACAATGTGCAGCGCCCAGTGAGCTCGGTTTTGCACTGGAGCGGCGAAGCGAAATGCTGGCGCGCGCGCGCACGTACATACCAGTGGACGCTCATGTTGTAGGCGGCGTGGTTGACGACACGGACGACGACGAGGTCGCCTTCCCTCGCGAAGACCGTCGGACCGGGGAACTGCCCGTTCACCGTCACGATGCTCTTGCTGCTGCACAGCCGTGTCACGTTCGTCATTTGCACCTGCGCGCACATACACAACGCACATGATTACACAGGTGCAATTAGTGCGGCACACGTAAACGATATACTGTTACTCTATTGCCATGCATGGATCGATCCATGCAGAGAGCCTAAAGAAAAATTAAGCAGAGGACGACGGCGCGACGACTCACGTCGAATTGGTATTCCCTGGTGTCGCCCTTCACCAGGTTGACGGAGAAGAGCATTAGCACGGCGACGACGAGGAAGGAAGAACGGAGGAGGTAGGAGATAGCCATGTGTGCCGCCTCGAGCTCTCGTCTTAGTTGCACAGTTGCACTTCGAGAGATCTCGTTGGGCTAATGGCTTTGGATGAGTGTTTGAGATCGATGCTAGATGAGTGTCTGAGGTGTCTATATATAGCAGTACTAGAGGAGATCGAGCATGACATCAAGATAATGATTAATTAATATGTACGCTTCTGGCGTTTATGTCTGAAACTTTATCTGATTGTTTAACCCGGCCAGATTAGTAAGCTTTATTTGGTGCGTTGTTGGTTATTGAACTGGGCACGAGGTCTTCCCAACTCACAAGGCACATGCACTGATAGCGGGGCCCATGCATGCATAGCTATATAGCTTCGGAGTGTGGCTAAAGTCAACTACACTTCTGTTTGCATGTCACCTTGACCACCTTTTATCTTTTATCGTCTTAATTAACACGCAGGACGTCGATTATACTATATAATAATTATATCATGATGCAAGCCTGCAATGCGAATATGTGTTGTCACAGTAGCACCTAAACGGTTGTTAATTTGTTTTGATTATCTATGTCACGTTTTCTTGTTGACTTGGGTGCACGATTTAATTTAACTCAGCCAGGTAGCTTGCGAAAGAGGGGAATTTATAGCAGCAAGATGAAGTGTGATTTACTCGAAATTAGAAAAAAAAAAAACTTGTGGATCATGAAAACTTCCACATTTCAATTACAATTGAGTACTTGCGTTGAATTTTCTTCCAAAATATAAAGAGCCACTGTCAAGGCTGTTCACTATATACTTTTTAAGACGAACAGTACCAATATATTGTTCTATGAATAACTTTATGGTCCTAGAGTTACCACATTTTCTAGCGTTAAAATTTCTTAATTCGTTGATGACCGTAATTTTCTTTTTCCTTTTTATCAGCCTGTTCGAAATATAGGTCCACCAGAAGGGCGTCTCGCCAAAAAAACACACACGAAAGAACGTTAATACGGTCTCCATATTCTTACTTAAAAATGAGTACAGTCTCTACATTCTGTTTGCTTGGAATGTAAACTCAAGATCACCTTTTACTGGTCGATCGGGAGAGATCATCGAGGTTAGTTCGTGTTTTCTGCACCTAACTATTAGAAATGTGTTAAATCAGGGGTAGTTGAATTTTCGCTTTGAAACTAAAGGTCAGAGGCGACACCAAGTGGACCTGTTGCAAATCACAACTTTCTTCAGGGCTCCTACCATATCCTTACATGCCAAGGGATGAGATCATGAGAACTAGTGAAGACAATGACATCCTGGCCTGGACGAGAGGGTTGTTCAAGTCCGTTCTTTGATTGGCAACACATTCGCGTCGGCCAGAAATGGCCAGGCAAGTAGCAAGTACATTATCAATATGTATCTCATAATTAAAACTGGGGATTCTTGATTTGTAAGCTGTTTAGCAGGTAGGTCGTCGCCTGCGGATGGTTTGGTAACGGAGCTGTGCTTCGAACAGTTCTTCTTTTGCACCCCCAAGTCTCCAAAGGGAGAGAAGGATGCCTGACCCAACCTCACCTGTTCCTATCCATGGACACAGCACACAAAGACACAACGCATGCTTGTAAGGCAGACTTGATACGCAAGGCAAGTGGGTTACTCAAGCTCAAACAATCTGCAGGTATGTTTCGAGTTTTGGTAGGGCGGCATTCCAGTTTCTTATTTTACGTACAACATACAGCTCTGTTCATCAGTAATTCTTCGGAAAAAGTACCTGTCTGATTGATTTCGGAGAGCATTAGTAACAAAATTAATTTTACAGAAAAACTGCTCAAATGTATTGTTTCACATTTTCTTTACAGTTAGCCAAATAACCAACATGCAAGTAACTCTCCGGTGCAAGGATCAGGCTTTCCGAGCAAATGAGCACGGGAGAGTAGCTATTCATCAAACCCTAGTGCTAGTTAAAAGGGTATATCTACCAACCAAGAACAAATCGTCAAGCAGATTGCAGAAAACTCGTGAACTACCGCTAAACATGGCACAAGGTTATAGCAAAATGGGCAACGTTTCAGTTTGGCAAATAGCCATAACATGGCACATTAACACCTTTATACAGCTTCTCATGCCTCAGAAACACTACAGATCTATTGAAGAAACATGCGATATACACCTACAATTTGTCCAAGTTATGATGCTCCATCTGCATTTGACAAGTCAGCATTCTTATTGCTTTCATCATCTTGAAAACCTTTTTTGAATCGATCGTAGTTAGTTGGCTCCAGTGACTTGAATGGGCGTTCCCCTAGAACCTGGACAAGATCATCCTGGTGAAGGACCTCTTTCTCAAGCAGCAGCTCAGCAATTTGTGCGACTTGATCTTTATGTTTCTCTATAAGCTCGACAGTTTTTTCGTAGGCCTTAGCGACCCATTCCCTCACCTCAGTGTCAATGATGGATGCCGTTTGGTTACTGTATGGCTTGGTCATCTCAAAACCATCCTCCCTTTGAGGGAAAGAAAGAAGGCCAACCTTTTCACTGAAGCCATATACTGCAACCTGGGCATATGTCATCTTAGTAACTTTCTCCAGATCATTTTGTGCACCAGTCGAGATCTTCCCAATCAAAACCTGGAAAAAAACAATACAATTATGTCGCTTGCTTAAGAATGGACTCTACTGATAAGCTATCAAATGTTGTGTACCTCCTCAGCAGCTCGGCCACCTAGTGTCATGCAGGTCATGTCAAAAAGCTGTTCTTTAGTCATCAAAAGATTATCATTTGGTACATACTGAGCAAAACCTAAAGCAGCTGTTCCACGCGGAACAATTGTGACTTTCAGGAGTGGCTCGGCATGCTCCAAAAACCATCCAGCAACAGCATGTCCGGATTCATGGTAAGCAACAGTTCGGCGCTCTAGCTTGCTAATGACCTGCGGACAGATCAATTAGCACAACACCAACCATGAATGTCCAATCATTTTATGCTCTATATTATACAGAACATCCAATGCAGCAGCACTTAATCATGCCATAAACTACTGCTGACCACTAACAAAGAGAACACATCAAATTACTTTAAAAAATTGTACAAACTACCATACTTAAGCAATCTTTTCAAGCAAGCAGCTGCTAAGCATTCAAATTTTACTAGACTATTGGTGTGTCTCAGCCACCCCAAAGGCAAAATATAGCAGTTATTTGTGACTTTTGAAGAAACAGGTGTAAGCAGTTCTCATATAGAAGTGGCATTGACCAAGCAAATATTATTTATCTTTTTGGTTGCCAGGATGCAAAATTTTTATGTAATTTTTGATAAATCAACTAGTAGGGGCAAATGAACAAATTTAGCACTGTAAAAAATACCTTGTTTTTCTTTTCCAAGCCTCCGATAACCCTATCAATTGCAGACTCAAAATGCTGCATTGTGATGAGCGTGTCCTCACTTCTTGCAGCAATTAAAGCTGCCTCATTACAGACATTGGCAATGTCAGCTCCAGCAAATCCAGGTGTCAAGGCAGCTAATCTTTGTGAATAAAATGATGGTTCCTTGTCCAGTTTCAGCTTTTTAAGGTAGATGCGAAATATTTGATCACGGCCATTTATGTCTGGTTTATCAATACTTATCTGACGATCAAATCTTCCTGGTCTTAGCAAAGCCTTATCCAGAATGTCAGGCCTATTGGTACCAGCAAGAACAACAACACCAGATGTAGTTCCAAATCCATCCATCTCTACGAGTAACTGGTTCAATGTGCTTTCACGCTCATCGTGTCCACCAGACAACCCTCCACTGCCTCTAGCACGACCAATTGCATCAATTTCATCAATGAACACAATGCTAGGTGAACACTTCCGGGCTTCTTGAAATAAGTTCCGCACCCTGGATGGTCCAACACCAACAAACATTTCCATGAAGTCAGAACCAGCCATACACAAGAAGGGGACACCAGATTCTCCTGCAGTAGCTTTAGCAAGGAGAGTCTTTCCTGTGCCAGGGGGGCCAACAAGAAGAGCACCCTTTGGTATTTTTGCTCCCAGCTCTTCATATTTCTTGGGATTTTTCAGGAAATTAACAAATTCCATAATTTCTTGTTTGGCTTCATCACAGCCAGCTACATCCTTAAAGAACACCTGCAGCATACAACAAAACAAGGTCATTTCTCGAATTATATGAATATGACATTTCAGCTTTGTTGTTCTTTGGTGATGCTGAATAAAGCTACGAAACAAACATTTAAAAACAAGCGTAGGTATACCATGTTTTGTTCAAAGTAACAAGAGATGGATAAAGCAAGTAGAAGCTAACCTTATTTGTGGAGTTTTTATCCATTTTTGTCACTTGAGCTTTTCCAATACTGAAAATGCTACGGCCTCCTTTCCCAGAACCACCTTCAATAGTAAATCCATTTTTCATCCTTTTCCCAGCTAAATATAATCCAATAATTAGAGCTATTGGGGCAAACTTCACTGCTACCTGAAACCAATGTGCTTCATCAGCATAAGTGACTGGGACATAATAGTGTGGATCTATCCCCAATTTTTCCTGAGCCTCTTGTAGCTTCTCTTCAAAGGAATCAACACTTCCAATATTGAAGTAATACTTGTAGCTGCTAGGAGACTCTCTTCCAGGGAGATGACTTGTAGTTACATGGACATCACTATCCTGAATTCGATCAATTGAAGGTGAACTCCTGACGTAAACCTTAGCAAGTGATTTGTTTGAAACAACAATGTGGTCAACCATACCAGGTTCCAACAACTTATTCTTGAATTCTTGGAAGCTTATCTGAAAAGAATTACGAGGAAATGGCTAGCACAAGTTATAATGGGCTGGGAAATGAATGCGTGTTTGGTGGATAGAAAAAGAAACATGTACAGGACTGAAATATGAATATATGATATAGGAGATAGTAGAATACCAACCATATTGCCCTATTATAGTATAGACATGAGATTAAAAACATAAGAACCACATGATAAATCAAAACTAAGGAATACAGGTGAAAGCATAAATGTTTTCTTTACCACTTTCCTAGGCCAGCCAAACCACCAAGCCATTTTTTCAACAGAAAAAAGTAACCTTATTAATAACCTCCTGTGACCTCTCAAATTGGATGTCAACAAGATGAACACTGACATAATATAGATACCACATAGAAGTGGTATAAGGCAGACAAAGGTGAGAACTTTCAGTAAAGCAAATGGGGATTTTGGTATCAGCTATTCTATTTACGAATGAACAGGTAAAATGACGAAATGAAACAGACAAGTCACTATACTGTCACTCATGTTTAACAGTCAGTTTTTCAGTAGGAACAGACCTCCTGCTCTGATGAAGGGAATGGTAACACACATAACAATAATAGGACAACAGAGAATAGAGGAGTAAGCATGTCCTTGAATTGTTTAATGCTCTCCAGGAAATTCCATTGATCGCCTGAACCGGATTGCTCTGCACACCAGAAGTGACTACATTAAGTATGTGGTTTGCAGTATAAGGTATAAGCTATACGGATAGAGCATCAGATTTTAGAAATTGCAGGCACCCCAACTTGCTTTGGGCTAAAGGCTCATAGTGTATTCCATAATACCCACGCTATTACCTCTCCCCTCAGAAGTGAACGAGCTGCTAATGAGGCACCAACACCCCAACACTAGCATTTTCAGCCAGATATGATACTTGCATACTGTTGAGGGTATTTGTGTAATAGAATAATAAAACATCAACTAGCCCCACTCCATTCAAAAGGTTGCAGAATACTAGCAAAAGCTCTGCATATCATCTTCTTAACATTGTTTTCTATTATCAGTCTGCCAAAACAAGAAATCACAAGTGATCTGGCATGATTTTAGGGCAGCATTCAGTAGACTAAGTCACCATTGGTATGTAAACACATACTCAGCTTACAAACTATGGTGTGTTACGCAAAGCCAAACACCAGGATAAACCATCTCCTACACAAGAGCGAGGAATGCAGATTAAAATAAGCACTTACGCTTCGAGTCGGACTTGCCACTCTCATCCCCTTTACCCTTCTCTTTCTCCTTCGCGGAGTGCTTCTTGTGGTCTGAATCATGAAAGGAAACACTAAATATTAACAGGGTCACCAGATATCCCAACTGACCACCTAAACAGCCAGAAAGCTTACTCTTCTTCGACTCGTCAGATAATAGCCGCCGGAACTGCCGAGTGGCAAGCAGGAACCTCCAATCCCCACCCTTCCCTCCTCCGGCGGCCGCAGTTGCCCGATTCACGAGAACTGATGTCACATAGCTGCGGGAAAACCCCAACCCGCCGCGGGGCAGCGGAGGCGGCGGCGATGACGGTGGCAACGAAGCACGGAGCCCGCAATTCCCCCCGAGATGAGAACCCTACGGCAAAATCCGCACGCGCCGCCCAATCCGTTAGGCGACGACGCGCAGGAAGAATCCACCAATCGGGAGGCGGCGAAGAGAGGGAAGGGGGCTCGGAACTCACCTGGCGCTGCCGGGAGGAGCGGGCGAGGGCACGGGAGAGGGAGGAGAGGCTCATGGCGGCGTCGGCGATCGCATGGGTTGGCGAGGCGCCCGCGCCGTATCTAGGGTTTTACCCCCCTCGACCCCGCGTGAGGCGTGACCGATCGAACTGAGGAGATGAGGCAAGGTCGATGGCGGCGGCGCGAGGGAGCGACGGGTCCCTTGTTGCTGTCTACGAAAGGGCAGGTTGACACGTGGCTTTGCTACCAATCTGGGGACAGTTCGAAGAATCGAAGCTCATGCTTCTGTTGGAGCAATTGCTTCCAGCCCACAAAGCTACCGCTGCTGGGAGCAGCCCAATAGTCCATGGGCCACAGTTTTGGGTTGGCCACATTTACGGGTCGGGCTTATGGAGTTCGATCACTAGCGATGCCCGTCCCGCACTCCGAACGTTTTTGTTCCCACTGCTTGTTGAGCTGTATCGAGCTCGCTTCAGTACGTGTGCTTCACCGCGGTAGCAGAAAAGATTAAAAAATAAGGTACAGTAGCTAGCAATAAGCCAATAAGTAACCAAATTATTTTAGTTGCTAATGAAAAATAGCTATACACTTGATATCAGTAATGTACACCTTTAACCTCCGAACTATATTCTGATCAAGTGTTTATCAGGTACCAGCAAGTTCGTTGACTGTGCGTGCACCCACTTTAGCTAGCAGACTAGCATGGTCTTTGCCAGAGTCAACCGAAACCCACAGACTGTTGTTTTCCTTGATTTATTTTTCCTAACGACACTACGATCAGATCCTTTGATCTGTCCACTGCACACATGTATCTATCTGACTAATTACACCTTGCAAGTAGGATACTCTTCTTTCCAAGACAACGCGACCTCTGACGACCGAGCCATCCTCCCAAAGTCAAACTCTCTACACACGTCAGCAGTTACAGAAACAGTGCTTCCTGGGACCACGGCCAGTCCAGGCACGACCAGATCGTAGGCGGCGAGTCAGAGGAGAGCACCGTCGTCGCGGCGTCAGCGCGCGCCACGGACGAGACCGAGGTCGAGCCGTCGTCGCACGAGTGCTCCGTGGCGCCCACGAAGCGCGGCGCGGCGTTCTCCGCGGCGCCACGTCGCTGCGCCTCGGCGTCGTCATCGCGCCGTAGCCCGCCCTCGTCGTACTCGGACGTCGGCGAGAAGGACAGCGCCATGTCTTCGTTCTTCCTCTTTCTCGCCGCTGCAGGAGACGACGACGGCTCCGCGCCGGCGCCAACGAGGTCGTTCATCGGCGGTGGATGGGCGATGCGAGGGATCAAGAGCGGCTGCGGGCCGTGATGGTGCGACCCCTCGTACGTGACGATGAACATGTCCGGGTCGTCGGTGGACTTCTCGACGTGCTTCTTGGCGCTGCACCGGGAGCTTGTGCACTTGTAATAACTCCTGCATTTTCACCGGAGATGATGTTTCCGTGATCAATTTTTTAGGCTTATCTGAAAACGTCGCTTTTGTGTTCATTAGCCGACGTTTTCATGCGATGCAGATGGATATTAAATCTTGCAGTTCGGCGTTACTTAATTATATGTTTTTGTGACGATATACACTTGAAAGATTATTCAACTGCACAATAACTTGGACTAAATATCATGCCTGTATATGCAAGTATGCGTGTCTACTGTCTAGCTAGCACCATTAATTCTGTACTCAAATTCTGAAAATGATCTTAAATTAAAGTCTCTGGGCGCTTGCTTCCGCTGGTAGTCCATGCCACCTGCGCGCGTTCAACTGTGTGCGCACAGTGACACTGATTGACTACGGGAGTCCATGAATTAATACAGCTGCTATCCACGAACTAATTAATAATAGCATGAATTTCTCCGGATACACGAACTATCAGGTTGAATTAAAAGCTCCCCACTTCTCAACCGAACGTGCATGCAAGATCATTCCCATTGGATAGAGGGAAATGAGGATCGTGTCGCCCGGTCACCCCTTAAGCCAGAAGGGCCCGATGAGAAAGCAGAGCTAAGCAAAAAAAAACATAGTTTGATATTTTCTGTCCACGACGCGATCAGGTCGAAGACGTAGAGAGCTAATGAACCGGCGCACCCAACGTCCTCATCACTTCGTATTAGTAACATGCACGAGTCTCCTTGTATACGAGTAGATAGATCTTTATCCCGTGTACCATACGCTCTCTCGTACGGCTGCCTATCTCCCTTTTTATGTAGGACCATACGGCTAACCGTTGACTTCCGTTGCGTCAATCCCTTGTCTTGCACCGTATTCCACCGCGTGCCTCTTGTCGATTGGCACACGTACGTACGTGCACCAGCGAATCCCCACGACACGTACCCCTTCCAAAGTTTCCACAGGAAACGACACGTACACTGCGGGCGCCGCGCAGGCGCGCAGAGCACACCATGCACGCATGGCCGATAGCATGGAGGCGGCGAGGCGAGCGCGGCCGCCCGCAGCCATGGTTCATCACGGGTTGCACGCGCAGGGGCCTGACCGAGCGCTCCTGCCGGCGTTTTTCCCTCGATTGCAATTTGCAAGTAGCCAACCCAGCGTCACACTCACACCTGCCTCCGTGCCTCGCCGGTGCAAAAATGAACGACGTCGTCGACACGCGCATGTTGCCATTGTAATCATGCATGTCATACTTATAGACTGGCTGTAGTAGCTACCTAAAGGGTGCATATTTTCGCCGTCAGATCAACACGCTAAATCGATCTGAACTATACCTCGACTGCTCCCTTAATTGGTTTTTCATAAACCTAGCAAACAGCGGTTCTCGAACCCTGTTTAACACAGCACAAGTGCATGCATGAGCTTAGCGCACTATCGACTTGTCACTAAAATCAGTGTACAATACTAAACCAGTGAATTAAAGAAGGGAACGTGCTGATCGAAGAATAAATTAAGCAGAGATAGATTGATGAGTCGATGCTGCGGCACCTGGGATGTGGGTTGTTCTTGATGGACTTCTGCCCGTACTTCCTCCACTTGTACCCGTCGGCTGGCATCTTGCCGCCGCAGCTCCTCACGTTGCTCGTGTGCTTGTTCTCCACTCCGACGACCCTGCGGCTTAATTTCCAAGCAAACACACACATAAATATCAGTCTCCAGCTGTAACAACAGTGACAGACTAGATTGATATATCGATCGATCGCTCAGCTATGATGCACCTACAAATACAGAGAGCTGTAGCGGCGGCTGGAGGGGAACGGCCGGGACGACAACGACGACGACGTCGACGACAGCGCCTTCTCGATGTCCCGGATCGTCGGGCCTGAGTACACCGAGCACAGAGCCCTGATCACTGCCGGAGCGGGGCTTGGCCACGCGGTAGCAGCAGTACTGCTGCCACCTCTGTTGCACGGCGAGGCGGCTGGCGCTGATGGCCCTGCGGTCGGGACGACCAGGCCGTCGTCGCCGAGGAGCTCGCTTATGAGCTGGTCGTCGAGACCGCCCGGCCAGACGACGCCCATCTCATCCGTCGTCGCGTTGGCCTGAGGTCGCCGCGCATCTCCCATCAGATGATCCTAGTTAATTAGGGTGTTAACAAGCCGGCTTGGCCATCCCCGGCCCGGAGCAGCTAGCGTGGTTAGTTTGACACGGCAACGAAGTGATAATGGAACGGCTGGATCATATAGTCGTATATATATTAGATCAAATACATGCACACATGGAGCCTAACTAGGTCAATTTCAGCTGGGACAAGATCGGCGTCATGTTTCAACCAAAAGTCAACCTGTCTCATTGGATGGTGGCTTGGTGCACGACAGCATAGGAGATATAGGGGTTGAGTTTGGGAATCCTTACAATATTAAAATACACGTGATGCACAAGGGGCATATAAAGTTTCTAGCCAGCGCTCAAGGCGATATACCCTCTATTATCCATCATGTACACCACAAACGTTCTCTTTGATATATCCATATAGAAAATTGTGTATAGCTCACAAAAATTAGCGCCCTCTTTTCTTTATGGGGAAAAGTTAGCGCGGTCTTACAAACAATCCACATGTTAGTACTATATATGTGCAACTTCTAAATTTATTTTATAAAATTTCATAACTAAAGAAAACGACAGGACGTCGCTTAAGAGTTTAAAACAGTTTCCCCATCTTCAACCTCGTCGGCGTGTCTGCGTCGTCTTCCGCCATACGTCAGTCACGTTATCTCTCACCAAACAACCAACCTCGAAGACAAGACAGGAATCCCCTTTACAGCCGCAGCTTTCTCCTAAATTTCTTAACCGCGCCTTGAGCTTCGACCGATCCAATGCCTGCAACAGTGTCACGGCCACACGGAGTCGTCGTCGTCAAGCGCGGATACGATCGGCGCGGCCCAGCACAGAGCCACGATCGAATTAACTATCGAAAGGTCTCGTTGTGTGCTATATCTCACAATCGATCGATCTTGCCACTTGCCGCTGCCTGTAGTTAATTCATACTGGAAGTAGAAGGTTGCACGCATTGAAAAGGAGACCTAAAACTGTTCATTTGAAAAGGAACGATGAATCCATGGAACGATTCGGTACCATTCGTAATTTGGACAAAAACATTTGAGCGAGGCAACTGTTAAACTGTCATTTGCTTCTTTTTTTGGGGGGGGGGTTATGCGGTCGAGCCTATGCTCATTCGATTTTGATAATAATAGACATTTTAGAATATGTATAAATATGTTTTTTTATTATATTATATCTTTATCTATTATAAAAATTTTCGTCCGTCGCTGACGTCATCATAACGTCATGATGACATCAGCACACATTTCTTTTTTTTTCCTTTTTTTGCGATTGGTCACCGTCGTCGCTGCGAACGTGGTCTTGGTTCTTTATGGCCAGCAATCAATCAAAATCAAAATCGAATCAAAACCCAGCACACCCATCCGTATTCAACATGGGTCTTTCCTTAATCTTTATGGCCAACAATCAATCAAAACCAAATCACACAACATAGAGATACATATTGAACAACATCACGGATTGAAAGAAACAATTGACGTGATTGAAGATGTCAGACAATTTGCACACACACATCCATCTACTAATCTACCGCGTTCCACTCCTACAACCACGCTAATGCATACTGTAAGCAATTATTCTCTAAAAATACTTTTGAACATGCTAATATTGTAACTATGGTTATTGAACATTGTACTGTAAAAGTTTATACGGAAAGTTTCCATGGAAGAAATTGACCTTACTAGCAATAGCAGCAAGACTCAGAGGCGAATTCGAGCAAAATACGTAATTTAATTTGAGGATAGATAGATAAGAAGATAAGGGAATGCCAAAAATTCACGAACCAATCTATCCAATGTGGCAGATTTAAATGGAGAAATAAAATCAAAGAACATAGCTAAAAACAAAAACATGAAAAACTGATATCTCAAAGAAAAAACAGCAGCAGTGCATCTACTGAGCGGCTTCCTCCTTAGCCTCTGGCGGCGGTGGACAGTAGTTCCACCGGCGGCGAGCTCGACAGGGAAGGGGTGGATCCGCCGCCGGCCAGCTCAGTGGACTCAGATCCGCCACCGTTCAGCTCGGAGGAGGCCGATCCACCGGCGGCGACTTTGAGGGAGGTGGATCACCCGGCAACGCACTTGGTGGAGTCGTATACGCCACCCGTTTCCTTGGGAGAGGCAGACCCAACGGCGGCGAGCTGGGGAGGGGCGGGGCGAGGAGGACGACGACGCTCACGACCACGGTGAAAGCAGCACGGCCATGCTCCATAGAATAAGTGCGGTAGAGCCGTAGTCCGTAGAGGAGGTGATGAGGAGAAAAGAAGAAGGGGATGAGGAGAAGGAGAATACGAAGAGAGAGACATGGAGAAATGAGAGAGACGCATTCGATCCAGAATTCCAGATCCGCTCTCTCCCCTCTTCTAGCAGTGTTTTTGTTTTCTTTTTTTTTTCCTGGAAGTTTGGCTGTCGGTCAGTTTTTCTTTCCAGCTGCAAAGCGGGAGGCCAAGCCATGTGAACCAGATCAGAAAAAATAAATAAAGAGAGAGAGATAAAATTTGGATGGTCAATCCACACCATCATCTAATTTTTTGATTTACATTTATTTTTCTGTTTATCCAGATAAAATGTGTTTGTTATTCAACAAAATTCAACTCTTGTATACTTTACAAATTTTGTTTTCTTTCTTAATTTAATATATTAATTATGCTTATGATAACTCAATTAAATTCACACACACAAGTGCGAAAAAAACTTGCCCGTTGCAACGCACGGGCACGTTTCCGTGTGTGTGTATATATATATATCAATAAATAAATATGTGATTGCATTGACGTATTTTTCAAGATAAATCTATGTATATAGTTTTTATGTTTCTAAACTAAATACTTCTAAAATTATTTGTAGTCAAAAGTTTGACTATAGTCTTATCCAAAACAAAAAATATTGTGGAAGTGGATGGAGTACTTCATACAGTTTAAGTTGAACAACAACACGTGATTGCTCCTGTCACCACAAGGGTGTTAATCCAAACGTCGTCTTGGTCAATTGGGGGATAGAAACATGGTCGAGGTAGGTATATAGCCACTGCAAATGTCTTTCTGCAGTCTAAGAATTAATTTGTCATGGGTTGAGGAAAACAACAGCAAATCGCGGTCAACTAAACATGCAAAGGGAGAGGGCAGAGGCAAACAGGGAACGGGGAAAGTCTGAGCAAGACGTCCAAGTAAGACATGATCTCTTCCTATTCCTATTGTATAATACTCCCTCGTCTCGTAATGTAAAAAGTTTTGATTTTTTCTTACAACGTTTAACTAATTATTTTATTTAAAATTACAAAAGTATTTTTTTACCTGTTTTATTATCAAAAGCACTTTAAACATGATTTATTATTTTTTATGATTATACTAAATTTTTGAATAAAACAAATGATCAAACGTTGTAAATAAAAAGTCAAAA
This sequence comes from Leersia perrieri, assembly GCA_000325765.3. Lineage (NCBI taxonomy): Eukaryota > Viridiplantae > Streptophyta > Magnoliopsida > Poales > Poaceae > Leersia > Leersia perrieri. The sequence continues at coordinate 26,786,620 of CM002476.1, forward strand.
CATCTTACATTATAAAACAGATGCAATAATTCAGTTCATCTGCTCAACCATCTACATGGTCAAAAATATTTTTAAAACAGAAAGAGTGACATTAATCTTAGGTGCTAATTTAGACGAGGGATTGATCAGTGAATTCCTCTTTACTTAGCTTATTTATTAGAGTAGCTTTTGAAAGTTGCATCTTCTGAATCCGTCCTTGTTGCGTCATGCTAAAGGATTCTAGCCACGGACTGCTCTCCATGTTGCCTTTTTCTTCTGTCAGCTTGTCTATTGTGATCGGGATAGCATCAAATTCGATATGTTAACTTGCAAATATCGGTCCCATAGGGCGTACCGATTTATGTTATCACAAAAATCATGCGTGTCACATGAAGGCCTCAAAGATCTTAGCTCCAGTGTGGGTCCAAAATATTGAAGTTAGAGACGTGCCTAGTGTCTCCAATTATGTTGATATTAATGATCCAAGAGTCGATCAACTAAAAAGCCAATATGATGTGCTTCTAGCCAATGTCAACAAGACTGTGATAATCAATCAGATGCATGTTAGACATAGATCCAAGTAAAAAGATAAATAAATAAGTTATAAAACCTTTCATCTATATAGGACTGTAGGAGTACCTTCCTTTTTTTAACGAATATAGGAGTATCTTCTAAATCGAAGGGAATAATAGTACCTTCGCATTATTGAACCTTGCCAAAAAAAGAAAAGAGTAGTATTGCTAATATTGGTTTTACAATTGTTTGCATGGAATCAACATCAACACATGCATCTAGTCATTATGCCAGGGTCCAGGGATGAGTGAGTATATGCCTCCGTGCCTTCATGGGCCGTCGTCACGCCGACCGCTAACTAGGTCATGTCGTGCCAATCCACTATGTGTCAAGGCAGTGGCACAGGGCCGCCCCCAACTGTTAGGCCGGGAGTTGGGACGGGCCGGCATGGGCCCGGCATTAGCCGTGCAGGGCCGTGCCAAATGGTTGTGCTGTGGACCACAGCACCGAGCCGTCAGGCCTTTTGTCTTATGGCTATCTATACATTAAATGCCACATTGGTCCTCACCCCACATTTTCTCTTAGTCACACACACATCTCTCTTACCTTGTTGCGCCATATGTTGGTCGGGGGCTAGTTGTGCGTGTGTGTCGGCACGTGATTGGCTTTTTAGTGCAGGGGCTGTGCGGCATAGATGTACGCATGTAGCGTAGGTATATAGGTGCGTTTATCTTATAGTTGAGGAGTCTTTTTACTCTTCCTATCATAAAATATAGTAATCTAGGAAGGGATTTGACCTCTAGGATAAGTCATCTTCTCATAGGTCGCTACATTTTGCGACGAAGACAATATTATATTTCAATCAACTTGTGCTTTAAGAAAAATTCGCTCGTACACACCAAATCTATATACAGCTCTAACTTTATTTTTTTTCGGAGCAAGAAATACCCAAAGTTGAAGATTGGAGTCCCATAAACATCCCGACGGCTTGGCTTTCCTTTTCTTCCCCTCCAAGACGAGAGAAGCCACTCGACCCGGCCATAAGATCGAGCCGGTCGGTCCCACTCCCAGCCAGCCTCCGATGACTATCTCATCCCGCCACACGACAAAACACACCGCCGCGCCCTAAACCCACCCCCAACCAAAACCCGCGGAGAGGAGAGGAAGGTGCACACACATGGCGTCCGCCAATCTGGCGGCCCTGGGGGGCAAGCGGAGCTTGCGCGTCGTCGTCATCGGCGACGCCGGCACCGGCAAGTCAAGCCTCGTCGTGTCCGCCGCCACCGACGGCTTCCCCGAGGACGTCCCCCGCGTCATGCCCCCGACCCGCCTCCCCGACGACTACTTCGCCAACCGCGTCCCCATCACCATCGTCGACACATCCTCCAGGTCCTCCCCGTCCTCAGGGCCCGCTAGATTTGTGGTGTTTTACTGTCTCTGTGGGGGATTTGGTGGATTAATGCGTTGCCGGTTTTGGCGTTTTAAATTTTGACTGTGTGACGGTGCTGAATTGAGGATTCCTCTTGGTGTGATTGCAGCCCAGAGCAGAATCCGAACCTGATCACCAAGTGCCAATCGGCGGACGCGGTGGTGCTCACCTACGCCTGTGACCGACCTGAGACGCTTAATCATCTCGGTTCATTCTGGCTCCCTGAACTCCGGCGCCTAGAGGTGATGCTCTGCACTGCCGCAATGAATTGGTGATATTGTGGGTTAATTGTCCGCTGTGACTCATGTTTATTCTGTGTGGCGCAGTCAAAGGCACCAGTGATTGTCGTGGGATGTAAGCTGGACCTGAGGGATGAGGAGCAGGACAGCCTTGAGGCCATGATGGCACCCATCATGGAGAAATTCCAAGAGATTGAGACCTGCATTGAGTGCTCTGCTCTTCGCCAGTTCCAGGTTATTTATCAGCAAGCATAATTTTGTACACTGGTTGGTTACTGCTCTTCTTATGTTGATAGGTCACTCCGAAATAGGGATGTTTGGCACATCATAACTTCATTCATAACTACAGCACTACGTAGACGGTACATCATAATGTTATTGTATTCTGGGCATTAACTTAATGTAATTGACAGTGCAATACTTCTCTGATGCACTCAGTTTTTTTCCGTAACCATTGGCACCAAGTTGAATTGGGCCAACTGGAAAATATCAACAATAATATTAATTAGAACACTTTTAAATAATGAAATACAAGAAAGTATTGACATGATATACTGAAGCCACAGATCTCTGAATTTGGGTTGCTGTCTTAGAAAAACACAGTCAAACTCTATTATGTACTCTGTTCATAAATATAGACATAGGAGTATTATTTTTTTGATACGGTCTCTAATATTGGTGTTTGACCATATTTTATCTTACAATATATTTATTAACAACCAGGAAATTAACATTCATGTGAAGAAACTACATACTTTGAAACACGAATCCAATGGTACCGTACCATCTTGTATGATACAAATAATATATTCCCTCCATCCCAAATAAATCAGCTTCTAGCTATGAACCTAAAGATGTTAGGCTATTTGATAATACCTCTGTCCTCTAATATAAGGGATTGTAGAGTAGTACGTGTACAATCAATCTTATATCATTCAAATTTCTACGTTTTTACCCCCAACTACCCCCACACTCTAGTAGTAAAGGGTATTGTAGATATATTTTCAAGTTAACCTTAAATCCTCTATATTTGAGGACGCCAGGAAGGAGGGAGTAGGCAATAGAGACACATGTCTAGTAACAAAATAGCTACTAATTTTGAATTATCTGAATGCGTGCCTTGTAGTTATCAATGGAGGGCGTATATTATAATTCCAACGGGTGTTGTTAGACTGCATTTGTTGCCCATGACCTTTCTCATCCCATCCTATGCGCCATGCCCCCTATCATGTGTTTCCCTGACCTGCCTGATCTCCCGATGCTTGTTTCTATAAATCGGTTGGTGAGATTTGGCAGGTTTTGGACTAGTATCATTGCAATGCAATGAATCGATTATCGTGTGGATTATTTGCACCATCAAAATCGTTAAAAGTCTAGATATTGTGCTGGGGATAGGTAATTACAATTGCTTATGTTGTTTGCAGGTCCGTGAGGTCTTATACTTTGCACAGATGGCAGTGATTTACCCAACAGCTCCTCTATTAGATCAAAATGCACAGATTCTAACAACACGATGTAGAAGGGCTTTGAAGCGTATATTTATTTTATGCGACCATGACAGAGATGAAGCTCTCAGTGATGTGGAGCTCAATGACTTTCAGGTTTGTAGCCACTAAAGCTGCCTTGATTTCTTTGGTTTATGCAACACAAAAGCTTGCACTATCATTTTATTAATTCTGGTGATGTTAAGAATCTCCGTTTTTGCTGCTTTACAGGTTAAATGTTTCAATGCTCCTCTCCAACCTGCTGAAATCGCAAGCGTGACGATGGCCATCAAAGAGAAGTTGGCTGAAGGCGTAAATGACAACGGCCTTACCTTGTCTGGGTTCCTTTTCTTTCATAACCTTTTAATCAGGAATGGACAACTGGAAACTCCTTGGACTGTGTTGAGGAAGTTTGGCTATGATAATGAACTCAAGCTTAGAGATGACCTCCTTCCAGCAATTAAACGAGCTCCTGATCAAGTAATGTTGTATTTGATTGGTTCCAGCTATCCTGAATCTTACTATCTGTAGAAGCTAGAATAATTGTACATCTCCATAATCATAATACTGATAGTGTAGTAATTGTGCTAGTCTATAAGTGGGGAGTTGCTCTGAATTCAGATATTGAAAGTAACATATACAGAGGTGAAATTATTGAAAACATATGGAAATTGATCTTCATGTTTAATATTTATTAAAACATATAGATCATTACATGCAATTTGTTAGTTATTCAATATGACGTGAATCTGTGGTGTTAGCTTCAGTAACATCTTCATGTTTTATATTTATCATACTTCTGGTTTATGGTATATTTTCCTGATAATTAACTCAGAGTCAAATGAATGTTTTTGTTCCAGACATTGGAATTGACAAGTAAAGCCATCGATTTCTTGAGAGGAATCTTCAACATGTTTGACACAGACAATGTAAGTTCTATGCAGTAATGTGATTTTTTATTCTCCTTGTTATACTGGGCATTTGGACGGATCTGGGAACCCGTTTTTTCTCCCCCGTGTCGCTCCCCACGCGAGCGACATGGGCGGAGGCGACCCTAGCCGCTGCCGCCGCCCGTCTCCCCTCCTTCTTCCCTTGCCGTCGCCAGAGCGGGCTGCCAGCAAAGCCGGGCAGGGCGCGAGGACGGCGGCGGCGAGGCTCGCGA
>CM002476.1:26791525-26843969 GCA_000325765.3 Leersia perrieri
ACGCGATGGAGCGGGGCGGCACGGCAGCCGCGGCTAGATCCGCCGTTCCCGTGACAGATCTGGTGGATCCCGCGCTATCTGGTGCTGCAGATGGCGGCGGCAAGGCACGCAGCGGCGCGGCCTGCTCTCCTCTGGCACGGGCGGAGCAGAGCGGGTGGCACGGGCGATGACATTTTGCCCCAGGTGCCGGGCCGGCGACGAAGGTTCTTGCCCGGTGTCATCCTGCCACTGCCCGATGCCGGTGTGGTTGTGAGTTGTCCTGGTGGAGGCGGAGCTACCTCGTCGCTGTTTGGTCGCGGGCAGTGGTGGTTTGGAGCTCCGTCGGCTTTGAAGCTGAAGGCGGGTTCGTCTCCTTTGTTGTCGACAGGGTTTTCCCCATCTTCGTGGATCTCCTCCCCTTCCTTGTGGGGAGCTCCATAAGCTTGGTGAAGGCGGCAGGCAAGATACATAGGAGGCTTAGGTTCCTAAAGCAGCGACGCCCGATTCCTTGTCTCCTTGGTCGGATTCGGCGAGGAGGCCGGCGGGTGTGCGAAGCGGAGGGGGCCTGAGACAACGCATGAGGGCGGCGACGAGGTGGTGGTGCTGACGACGGATGTCGTCGTCCTTGTTAGCAGTCGTGCCTTTCCCTGTTTGTGGAGCTCCTCCCCCTTCTCCGTGGAGAGTTCTATGGGCAGGGCGACGACAGACTGTTAGCAATGAAAGGCTCGGGTTGTCGAGGCAATGACGCTTAATCCCGGACTCTTTGGTCGGATTCGACAAGGAGTGCGGCGAGCGACAGAGCGGAGGGGGCTTGAGCTAGCACAAGAGGGAGCGGTGACGGAGTAGTGGGCGCTGACGGCAGGGTGTGACGGCGGTTTTTTCTTTCTTCGGTGTAATTTCTAAAATGCGAGATTTTCTGGCATTTTGATCGACAACGTTCTGTCGTGAAGTTGTACCGAAATTTTACTTCCATTATCTTAGTGAAATTGGTCGCCTGAATCTTCTGGTCGACCCAACAAAAAAATACTGGGCATTTGTTGTACTAAAAACAGTCAAGTTACACTGATAATTTGAGAATGCCTTTTCATATCATATCCAGGATGGAGCTTTGCTACCTGCTGAGATTGAGGATCTTTTTTCAACTGCACCTGAAAAGTAAGCAGCTGATAGAATGCCCTTTTATGTTTAAGTTGACACTGTGATTGTAACAAATAGTTTATCATTATAGATTACCAAAATTGTTAAATCTACTTTTGTTTAGGGTAAAGGCAATTCACAAACCTTTGTGTCAATCATGGCTGAATGATCTTTACACAAACCCCATGTAAATATTGTAACTTTTTGTAAGTATATAAATATATACAGTAGGAGACTCTCCTGCTGTTACCCTTCAAAAAAAAATGTTAAAATGTTCCTGTATTAGTTTCTCTATTGGATTCGATGGAATGAAGATTCTTTGCATTAGAAGTGTCTAAACTCTGAAGATTAATCTGTTTAGTAATTTCTCAGTTATTTCCTGTATCAATACTCTTTTGTTGGTATTTCAGTCCGTGGTCTTCTCATCTGTACATGAACTGTGCTGAAACTAATGTTTTGGGTGGGTTGTCATTTGAAGGATTCATCTCCAAGGTATTTTTTTTCTCAAACTTGGCATGCTAAGAGTTGACACAACAATTTATAACACTGTATTTAATTGATGAATTGAAGTTTAGCAATTTTTTTTTTGTTGATTGGGTTCAAAACAAGAAAGAGAAGCCAGCTCTATTCAGAACTCACATGCATTGTATTTGAGTTATTCTAAGAAACACTATTGTTCTTTCAATCTTTCTGTGCATTGAGTATTTGAGTTACATCCCCATCATGCAAAACTCATAAAACATGTAAAAAGTTTAAGCAAGTTAAATGGGGAGCAATCAGATCTTGTGTTAGCAGCATTCTGTGTACAATATAAAATATATAATTGTGTCTCGAAAAACATGTGCGGGTGTTGTTAGGTAGAAAAATGATTGTTGATTTCTAGCATAATTATATACTGTCACTTTAATCTTGTGATTGGAAAAATACTGTAATTTCTTATTGGACTGTTTTGTTTTGTTGACTAATTATTCTGCAATTGCAGTGGTCTCTTATGACACTTCTACACCCATCAAATAGTTTTGCCAACCTTATATATGTTGGCTATTCAGGCAATTTTGGTTCGGCATTTACCACCATGAGGAAAAGAAGAGTGGACCGTAAAAAGCAACAGACTCAGAGAAATGTGTTTCACTGTTATGTTATTGGTTCTGAAGGTGCTGGAAAGACTGCATTTCTACAATCATTCGTTAAAAGGTATCATTTCATAGTAACATCATGAACTTCTCTTGCCTTGGTTATTTCTTCTAACATTCTCAATTTCATTCGTGTTCCCCTTGTAATAGGCAACCTTATGATGCTCTTCCTGTCAATGGTGAACGATTTGCAGCAAATATTGTTAAACTGGCTGATGTAAGTGCTCGAAATTCTTAGATTCATTTTGCTCACACCATATACAACCGTCTTGATAGTTCTGTGGTGAGCAAAATGGATAATATGATGCTATAATTATTTGTTCCACATAAATGGATACATCCATCTTGATAGCAACATATTATGTGGAACCATAACTGGTCTGCATCTTGACATTTGACAATCTGTCATCCATAAAATTTCCTTTGGACAATATTATGACGAAATTTTTGCAAGTATAGCTAGATATGAGGTGACAGAAATTCTTAAAACAATTCTTGGTTAAACCAATTAATGCACTGCCAGCAAACGGTAGTAAATCAAATATTACGTTTAATAATAAGTGAAAGACCTTGTAATAGGGTGCGGCCTTACCATTTCCTTTTGACAAAGAACTGCAAATACTGTGGTTTAAAAATTATTCTGTTTAAACATTTTATCAGTCACAAATAAAAGTCATCGTGTACATGGGCATGGTCACGAATAAGTTAGTTTCTAACTGTTTGTCTGATTCAAGAATTTTCTTCACTGAAGGGGACTAGAAAGACACTTGTGATGCAAGAAATTACTGAAGGTGACATCGAATCACTACTGTCTGATAGGGAATCCCTGGCACCCTGTGATGTAGCACTTTTTGTTTATGATAGGTAAGCATTTCACTGAATTATTATACCCCTATTTATTCATGGCCAAAAGTTTGTATTTTGCATTTTTGTTCATGGTCATTGGATTCTTCCTACTAATTCTGTTACTGATACCAAAATCTCTCAGTACACAGTTTTCAGAAGCAGTGTTCCTTTCCCATTAGTTATAACTGTATGATTTCTATATTAACCTGGCATACATTAATGAGGAAACTTGCTTTAGCTAAAATCAATTTTGTTGCCACTCAATTGTACTAGGCCCAGTGGCAAAATGAAAACCAACTGCCAACAAAAACATATTTTTCTCTTGTTTTCGAGGTTCGTCACATTTTTTGGTAGCTATTAAGGGATAAAAGCAAACCAGAAGTAATTGTTTGAAATCTGATGTAATCTTTATATTCTTGGTATTGTTGAATAACAGAAGGGTACGGTGAGGAAAACATCTAAATACAACCTACAGCTGACTGCCTAGGTACTGTGATGTTCATATTGAAGGGATCTGTGCTGTTCATATTGGCAAGGAAAATGAATTAGTTATTTTATACACCATTTAACTAGAATAACCAACTACACATTGATATTGTCAATTGGTTCATCGAAGTGACTGATCCTTTATCTTGTCATTTAGTTTGTATATTCGTTGTTTGACTTGAGAGCCCTCCTATTTACAGTTGACAGATTCAGGATGTAACCAATGTAGTAATTGTTGTGAAACATTCTTGAAAGTTGACCTTGTAAAACAAATATAACAGGCAATCTCAGCAGTTCAACACATGGCTATTGTTTATTATTATATGTCTCGCTATATGATCATTATATTCAGTTGTACCTAATTTTCTGCACACAATATTTGATGCCTTTTTAAATGGCAGTTGTGATGAATTCTCTTGGCAAAGAACAAAAGATTTGCTTGTAAAAGTAGTTGCGCATGGAAAAACCACCGGCTTTGAAGTTCCTTGCCTGATAGTTGCTGCTAAGGATGATCTCGATCGATCTTCATTGGCACTACAGGACTCAACTAGAGTAAGCTTTCAATTCAATATTCATTTGTTTTGAATTTGTTACATTTTATTTACTGAGAATTATTTGCCCTTTTCTTTGGCACAGTTGGTTGAACTAGAATTAGATAGCTGAATCAGCTCTCTCTCTCTCTCTCTCTCTCTCTCTCTCTCAATGTTTTTTTTTTTGGTTAAGTTCAAGACCACCATGCCTGGTTCTTCCTGCTGCCTGGCAAAACTCTTGATATTTCGATTGTCTTAATTCAATAAAACCATGGACTTGTAGGTGAGCCATGACATGGGAATCGAAACACCAATTCCTATTAGTGCAAGGGTAAATGATTTGAACAATATATTCTGCCGGATAGTACATGCGGCACAGCAGCCCCATTTGAGCATCCCAGAGACTGAAGCTGGGAGAACACGCAGGCAATACCGTCAATTTCTGAACCGTTCCCTCAAGGTTGTCTCAGGTAAGTTAGTATCACGCTTCTGCCTCCAAAATGTGTTTTTACATTTACCTTTAACCTCCTGCACAAAATACATCATGCCAGTTACTACAGAACAGTAATAGCACAGGTTAAGTCAGCTATCTATGATTTTGTACCATGTAACTGTTGGAATCAAATAGTGGGATTGTCCGACTCATGTTGTACCAATAATCTGCAGTTGGAGCTGCTGTTACAGTTGTGGGCATAGCTGCTTATCGGGTTTACGCAGCAAGGAAGAACGCGTCATCTTGAAGCTTTGCTGGACACTGATGAAACCAACCTCTACTCTCTGGCTCTCCGCTCATGCCCATTTGCCCAACAACTGGGATAGTTCAGATTATTTTTGTTGCTTCTTGAGCTTCATAACGTGAGTTTACTGTCAAAATAAACCTTGTCGGTTGTTGGTAAAGCCAACATTTGGCAATACTAATTTATCTTTTTGACAAGATCACTAGTATTTATTTTGACACCATACCAAATTGTGGTATAGTTTTTTATAGAACTTCACGTAATTATCAAATGTTGGTAGGTTGGTAAAATGGTAAGGGTGTGGAATTGTGGTCAGAAAGTTTTGTAGAGTTTGTTATCATACCAAATTTGTTAATGTCAATGTTTGGTATGGTTGATTTTGATACCAAACTGAAGAACCTCATAACGCTTTTGTCTTGCAACATCGATTATGCAGAGATGTGTACTCAGTCGAAGTCACACAGGCTGGGAGCACGCCATTTGTAGCTTACGTCAAGGGGTGGAGTCGAGCTGAGCAAAGCCTGGCTTCGCTTGGCTCGTGAAAGCTTGCACAAGGTTTGGCTTGTCTCGGCTCAGACAGTGAAACGAGGTAAAACTAAGCTTGCTAGGCTCGATTTCTGGCTTGAGTCGGCTGATCGGCTCACGAGCCTTTCTAAAGGTACATTTATTAATATATAGGAGTAATTTGTAATTAGTGTAATAATAGAAATAAAAGTTCAAAATGCAAAATTAAAGGAAGTTGTACATTCATTTCTTTCCAGTATAAATGATGGACCACAAGTCTACAAGTGATAATTTCATTACATAAATAAAAACACTCTAAATATATAACAGCCTAGGAACGAGCTAGAATGGATGCGCGGGCTTAGCTCATTTGTTTTACAAGCTGAAGTAAGCCACTCAAGATCAAGCCAAGCCCAAGCTTTTTATCCACCCCACGTATTTGTGTGAGTTGTGAAGATGTTAAGCCTTTTGTACAACTCGTCTACTCACATTATTGCAGTTCGCAGATCGTGAGCAGACAGTTCTCAAACTTCCGTAAGTGGTTTTCTGAACCGAGTATAGGAAAGGTTATGTACCCAAATCCCAAAGTTGTGGCCAACAAGTACTTCGAAGTTCGTAGTATTTTAAAATTCCGGTGATGTTTTACTAATTCTCAGTAGAAAGTTCTAAATTAAACTGGAAAATCTGGAATTTCTAGTAGAAAGTTTAATGACTGCTTACACGAAATCGGCCCAAGGAGGAGAAGACATCACAATAATGCCATACTGTGGTCATGGGCTATGCAAGAACTGGAGAGGCCTCGGCTTAGGAAAGGGCCCACACCGGTAGTGAGCCGTGCGTACGGGTCAACGCACCAGGACCCTCGGATTCACACCGGACCACGCGAGCTCCTTCCGATGCGGGGCCCACGTGCCCCAGGAATCCGAGGCGGAAGGGATCATTCCAACAGTCGGCATCTCTCCGCCCACACCCGGTTCACGTGGACCCACGACTCCGGTACGCTAGCCATGGCCCGCGGGCAGCCGGCTCACCAAGACCAGGACCACACGATGAAGCCTAGTCGTGGATATGGGTGGCGGCGGGCCCACCGTATTCGCTGAACCCATCACTTCCCGTACACCTGGCACCCTACACTCCCGCACACCGTAACGTTATACGCAGTGGAATCCAAGGCGACATTGTCCTCCTTTATTCAACAACAACCTTCTCAAAAACCTTAACTTACATAAAACCCCTCGTACCATTGTCATAAAGGACCTATATGTTAATATTTATGGTTTCTGTCCTTCGAGGTAAGATGTTTAAACCCAAACAGTGGCCGGCGGCTTCCCGCCCCTTCCCGCGCGTTTTCCCGCTCCAATTTGTTCCGCAATCCGAGGGCGGATAAGTCTCCACGTCACCGATCCCACCCCTCCTTCCGGTGCAAGGAGCCGTTCAATTCCGTCCTTTGGAAGGCAAATCCTCCCGCCGCCGCCGCGTCCTTTATAATCTCCCTCTTCCACCGCCGTCTCCTCCCCAACTCCAAGTTCCCTCCCAATTCCCCACATTTCAAAAAAGGAAGCAAATTTCTCTTGGATTCCCCCCCAATGGAGAGCAATGTAGAGGCGTTGGCGTTGGCGGCGGCGGCGGCAACGGCCGCGGCGGCCACCGGAGGAGGAGGATACGCGTGCGGCGGTTGGGAGACGCCGAAGCGGGAGGAGTGCCGCATCCCGGCGACGCTGCCCTGCCCGGCGGCGCCGAGGAAGGCCGTGCCGGACTTCGGGAAGAGGCGGGGGCCGCCCAAGAACGGCTACTTCCAGCCGCCGGACCTCGAGGCCCTCTTCGCGCTTGCGCCGCGCCGCCAGGCGTCCTCATGCGCTTGATTAGGCGGCGACGGCGGCAGGGAGCTCTGGTTTAGATTAATTTTGGGATATGTAGATACTTAGCTAGGTTTCTCCTCTGTTGTACTCTAGGTATTAGTAGTGGATTAGGGAGGAGCAGGAGGAGGGCTTAGGGAGTAGTAGCAGGTAAGTAGGTAGGTGATGGCGGGCTTGATATGAGATGAGAGCTCATAAGCATACTGTTTTTGTATTCGTTCAGATGATAAAATCTTTTCTTGGCACCTGCTTAGTTGGGCATTTTTGCACTGTATCGACTTTGATGTTATCAGTTCTTGAAGTGATTGATATGCAATCATGTACTCATGTTGCACTAGCCTTTGATTAAGTTAAGACCTACAATGGCGGCGGCATGTTGTTGCTTGAAGATTGTGGCCTATTGCGACGCCGTGTAGTTTGCTCTTTTCTGAATATTATCTGATACAGTACAGCCACAGGGGAAGGGCTGTATATCGGCAGTTCATTTTTGCTTCACTTGCATGCGCGGCATCTGACTAGGTAGGATAGTGATCACCAATTCACTTCACCGATCAGGCTGTGGCTTGAAGGTTTGTAAAGTCGCTGCTTGATTCATTGATTCACCGGTAGGATTGCAGTGCAGGCTTATGTTTACTGCTTGTACCAGCAATTGACTCGCAAAAACTGTACATTTGGTTCATCACTCATCAGTAAACAGTAGTTTTACTAGTGAGATAGGCAGATTGATTCATCAGTAGTACTACTATTGCGGTACATTTGGTTTCGTTTTGCAAAGGAATTAATACGTGCGGGAGGAAGCAGTGTGTGAGCTCTTGAAGTTGAATCTTGGATGCAGTAAATGTTGCCGTGGGTGCCCTGCTCTGCACTTCTGCAGCACGAATGCACGATGTGTCTTTGCCTCCCATTCGCTTGCCTCCTACCCATAGCTAGGTACGGAGTACTACCCATAGTACATTGCAAATGCATGTGGCGCCCAATGTGTGTGACTAGTGTCAGGGCTTCATGAGAACAATCCGTGGTCCTGAATCAAGCAAAGAGAAAAGGAAGTGAAGATCCCGGTGACGCGGACAGCTTCCAGATTCTGTGAACGGCGAGTCGACAAGGACAGTGTAAACTCGCCATCTCGCCGCCGCGACTGTTCGGCGAACGGGCAGGGCGCATGTGTGGTGTTGGGAGGACGGCGCCGCCCCGTGACCGTGATGCGAGGTGGCCCTCGCCGGCAGCGAGAGGAGGTCGGGGAGCGTACGCCATACGTGCAGTTTGGGGGGACACCGGGACACTGAGCAGAATGAGCTGATGTGCAAGTAGCACAGACATGGCCATGTGATGCCCCCACGAGAAGTGTTGCAAGTGAGATTTTAGGTTCGCGGCTTATCACACTGCCAGGAAATTTTTGTTTTTCTCTAGAAAAGTTTTTGCCGTGCTTGCAGAATGGTATCCATACACCTATGCCTGCGATAGGTCGAGAGTAGTTTTCTCAACGACTAACACTTGAGAGTTGCGAAACGTCGTCAGTCGGCTACTACTACACAAGGACAGCAACTCGGCACCGGCCAACCTTGATTAGTGCAGGTAATTTCGCACGCAATCTATGGCTCTTAGACTCCTCACAGACAGTGAGCTCGTTGCAGCATCTAGTTGATTTATACAGGAAAGACTGCACATTAGCACGAGGAGATAATGCAACAAAGTAGCCCCAACTACTCCATGACGGCTGTTGATACTTTAGTCAGAAACTAATCCTTTACCTTGAAGCCAGGCACAAATTTTGTCGTAGAATCGCATCTAACTGGCGACATAAAAGTGTTTCTCCAGTCGCAACTAACACGATGAGTTGTGCTAATCTAGTACTCACAGGACCATAACGCACATTAGGTAGCAGAAACTTCTTTTCAGTGATAAAGAACACCTGGTTCATATTAAAAACTAGCAATGTGCAGAGTTCTAAAACAGGGAATGCAAAGGTTTAGGCATGACTAATGGTGTTTGCTTGTGTTACAATCAAGCACGATCAGATCTCCATGCATAGTGTCCCTGTTGCCTCTAGCTCCAGGATGATTCTGCTGATCTGCTCCTCGTACCATGAACTCCATTCCAGTGTCTTGTTTATGCCAACCAACTTACCAAGTTGACAACATTCCCAATATGGGACAAAACTCATCTAGGTTTCCGTTTCATTCATTTTCTGTCCAGATAGCCCAGTTGAATGTTTGTCGCATGGAGGAAAATATAAAAAGATGCAAAGTTTTTGCAATCCTAACTCATGACTCGTGAGAAAAGCACCTTGTATGCCTACACCAGCACAAATTATTACTGTATTGCCCGGGAGTAGTTGCTTATATATGTCTGTGTTATTGTGTACTCTAGTTTATTTTTCCTTTGTTCCGAGACAACAATATCGTTTCCACTAGTAAATCTAATTGGGCCCCAATTTAACAAGGCGACACAAGCTTGATAAATCCATTTCGCAAAAGCCGATTGACCAACAGCCTTCTGCTCCCTTGATTGGATGACTGGATGAAATGGATCATCTATAGAAAAAAATAAGATACAAAAAAAAAATGTTCTGGCTCCACTTCAACAACCTGCACTCAGCCCCAAGCAACGTAACAACACTATTCAGTTCCAAAGTTTTTTGAGGTTCCCATAGTAGTGCCCCTTCCCTTTATATAAAAAGAAAAACGAAAACAAATCCCACAGGAAACTGGAGGAAAAGGTTTGTGGATTTTCCGATAATAGTGCCCCTTCCCTTTTTGATGCATGGTTAGCTTCAAAGGCTAACAAATAAAAAGGCCCATGCCAGGTACACACAGGAACTTGATACCAGATAAGAAAGGTGACAAATAATGAAATTATTTATAAGCAGGAAGAAATACCACCTAAGCTAAAGCAAACCTTTCATGATCCAATTACGAATTGATATTTCACCTTCTAATGCAATGCCTTCTGTGAAAATTAACCGCCTCACACAGTCATATATTATTGTTCTTTTTTCATCAATAAGTTATATAGCTAATGCTTCATAGGAAAGAAATAACACTATAGAGAACAGCACCAATATTAACTTTGCAGTTTGCACACGCTTCTTGAAGATAGAATAATTTTAAGTTTATTAATATCGTAATCCAATTTTAAAATCACTTAGTTATTATAGTCATCGCATACTCGTTTGGATGATGTATTGTAATACGTCTGAAAATTAGCTTCCTTGCAGAATGTTACATTTCCATAGACATTCCAGCAAGCAGGCCCTATGCACTGTCCATCCAGGTGCTGCTACAAGGAGCAGCAAGAGTGGCCCAATATCAGTTTTTTCTATGGACTCCCACCAACTCGGCCAACCACTACCACACTGTGACCTCCCACCATGCAGGCCACGAACCCATGATGACCCCTATATAGACACCCCCCGTACTCATTTCTTGCCAAGTGCACCACTTCACTTGCTTGCTTCCAAGTGCAACCACAAAACCAGCTAAAAGCTGCGCGCCCGGCAGCTGCACAGCTTGGGCGATCAAAATGGGTACTCTCCATCGTGGTCTCCGAAATGCCGGCTCCCCCGCATGCCGCTTCCTCGCTGCCTTCGCCGTCCTCCTTGCATTGCCGAGGTTCACCGCCGGCATTACCCGTCACTACACGTTCAATGTACATCTAACGCGCAATGCGTACATGGCCGTGTCAACCATTCTTGTTGCATGCGCGCTGCATTGATATATGTTTCTGGATTTTCTGCAGGTGCAAATGACGAACGTGACGCGGCTGTGCGTGACGAGGAGCATCCCGACGGTGAACGGGCAGTTCCCGGGGCCGAAGCTGGTGGCCAGGGAAGGCGACCGCCTCGTGATCAAGGTGCACAACCACATGAACTACAACGTGTCGTTCCACTGGTAATGGCAATGGCAACAATACCAATATCGCATTTCGCACGCAAACTCCATGCGCGATCGATCTGATCGATGCTTGTACATGTATGCGTACGTGTAGGCACGGGATCCAGCAGCTGCGGAATGGGTGGGCGGACGGGCCATCGTACATCACGCAGTGCCCGATCCAGGGCGGGGGGAGCTACACATACGATTTCACCATCACCGGGCAGCGCGGCACGCTGTGGTGGCACGCGCACTTCTCCTGGCTCCGCGTCCACCTCTACGGCCCGCTCGTCATCCTCCCAAAGCGCGGCGAGGGATACCCGTTTCCGCGCCCCTACAAGGAGCTGCCTCCCATCATGTTCGGTATGTGACGCGCACAGATCTCCTGGTTATAGTCTTACAGAGCTGCCTGCAATTTTTGTGATGGCACACTTGAAATTGTGTGGCGACAATGTGTAGGTGAGTGGTTCAACGCGGACACGGAGGCGGTCATCAACCAGGCCCTGCAGACGGGAGGAGGCCCAAATGTATCCGACGCGTACACTTTTAATGGGCTTCCTGGGCCGACATACAACTGCTCGTCCAAAGGTGTGCAATCCTGCCCTCTCCTGATTGATCTGATGGCGTACAGAGCCCATGAATGAATTAATCACGGATTTGATTGATGCTCTCGTGGCAGACACGTACAAGCTGAAGGTGCAGCCCGGCAGAACCTACTTGCTCCGGCTGATCAACTCGGCGCTCAACGACGAGCTCTTCTTCGGCATCGCCAACCACACGCTCACCGTCGTCGAGGCTGACGCCAACTACGTCAAGCCGTTCACCGCCAAGACGCTCGTGATCTCACCGGGGCAAACCATCAACGTGCTCCTCACCACGCCGCCCAACCCGGCCTCCCAGGCCTACGCCATGGCCATCGCGCCATACACCAACACCATAGGCACGTTCGACAACACCACCGCCGCGGCCGTCCTCGAGTACGCCCCCACACGGGCGACGAGCAATAACCGGCTCCCGTTGCCGGCGCTGCCTCGGTACAACGACACCAACGCGGTGGCCAACTTCACGAGCAAATTCCGCAGCCTCGCGACCGCGCGGTACCCGGCGCGCGTGCCGCTGGCCGTCGACCGCCACGTGCTGTTCACCGTCGGCCTCGGCACCGACCCGTGCCCGTCCAACCAGACGTGCCAGGGCCCGAACGGGACCAAGTTCGCCGCGTCGATGAACAACAACTCCTTCGTGCGCCCCAGGGTCGCGCTCCTCGAGGCGCACTACCAGCGTCGGTACGCCGGCGTGCTCATGGCCAACTTCCCGACGACGCCGCCGCACCCGTTCAACTACACCGGCACGCCGCCCAACAACACGTTCGTGACGCACGGCACGAGGATTGTGCCGCTCAAGTTCAACACGTCGGTGGAGCTGGTGCTGCAGGGCACGAGCATCCAGGGCGCCGAGAGCCACCCCTTGCACATGCACGGCTACAACTTCTTCGTGGTCGGCCAAGGGTTCGGCAACTACGACCCCGTGAACGACCCTGCCAAGTACAACCTCGTCGACCCCGTCGAGCGCAACACCGTCAGCGTGCCCACCGCCGGCTGGGTCGCTGTTCGGTTCCTCGCTGACAATCCCGGTAAAATCTCTAGCACAATATTTCGCATTCTTTATTCGCGTCGACTTTGTTGACTCTGCATGCTGTGACGACAGTAGCTGACTTTGTTTTTGTGTGGCAGGGGTGTGGCTCATGCACTGTCACTTCGACGTGCACTTGAGCTGGGGCCTGTCAATGGCTTGGCTGATCAACGATGGCCCGCTGCCGAATCAGAAGATGTTGCCTCCGCCGTCGGATCTGCCCAAGTGCTGACGGCAGATTATTTGCGAACGTTTTGGTGTGTGACTTCGAGTTCCATTTGTGTTTGACGTACAAAACTCTTTGTTTTGGACAATTTTAATTTTAATTAACCGGTGTGCCGATTTTGAGGCAAGTGTTCGGCGGGTTTTGCAACCCGCGCCTAATTCCTCTTTCGGAACAGAATAAGATGTAAAAAACTCAGTTCTGTTGGTGTTTTTTTTGGGACATTTGTTGTTGTGTTGTGTACGGTTCAATCCATAATGTACCATATATCTTTTGAAGAAAATAATTTCTATATTTAATTACTTTGGATTTTGATTTCATTTTAACAAAAAAAAAACTTGGAGTAAGAACAATGGTCACACTATGTTATTACGTACACATGATCACTAAACCTTAGAGTAAGAACATCCACCCCACGTAATTGGGCTGCCAATATAGATTTAGATCAAGGTGTCGCTGATTTTCGTCTCTTTGATATTTGTAAAAGCGTTGGTGTGCCGTGTCTTGTATGAAAGCGGAAAAAAATACAAATAAACACTGAGAAAATTGCCTATTTGACACTAGAAAAAAATAGGGGTCGTCCATTTGACACCAAAACTTCAAATCTTGTCTATATGTCCACAAACTGATTTTGGTTTGTCAGTACGACACTACCGTCCAAAACAGCCATCTAACGGGGTTAACTGCAAGGGAAAAAGATCATTTTGCCCTTGATTGAAGTCCAGCACATAAAAATATTGTTAGCTCAGGTAAATCTTGCCAATCATGACAAGAATTTATAGAATGAAATAACAATTTTATTTTGATAAATTTGAACATGCAAATAACACATTTGAAAAAAAATTGGACACGTGGCAAGATTTTTTTAGAGCTAACAATATTTTTACGTGCTGAACTTCAACCAGGGGCAAAATGGTCTTTTTCCCTCAAACTTAACACCATTTGATGGTTGTTTTAGATGGTAGTGTCATATTGGCAAACCAAAATTAGTTTGTGTACATATAGGCAAGATTTAAAGTTTCGGTGTCAAATGGACAACCCCTATTTTTTTCAATGTCAAATAGGTAATTTACTCATAAACACTACCTCTGTCCTAAAATAGAAACGGGTTTTGACTCGTCAAGGTCTTCGAGATACTACTTTGACCAATAATATTAGTAAAAATATGTTATTTCAAATTAAAAGAGTTGTGTATTATAATAGTTTGTTTAATAATGAATCTAATGGTATTGTTTTTACGTGATAGTTCGTTTTGAGTTTTTCACTATTATATTAATAGTCAAAATTTAAAATAATTATCTTTGACTTTCCTAAAACTTGTTATATTTTATAATGGATATGGAGTATGTATATACTTGAAAGTAATATTATTGCATAATGATACATATTATGATGTAATTATATACACGGGACAACACTTGTAAAAACAATTAGCATGCCCAAACTCATGGCGTCAGTACTAGGCATCGAAATTCCAAATACTCCTAACATCAACTAGACATTTATGAAGCATAAAACACCAAATTAATTTAGCAACTCTAGTTATAGGACGACAAACTGTGGTTGGGACCATAAATTAACAATTTGTCTTGTTTCGGACCTAGGAGTTGCTATAAAAGATAGTTTTTGTATAGGTTTCAACTTGTACTAATCTTTTCTCAAAAAAAAAACTTGTACTAATCTGTTTCAGTACACCATTTAGTAATTGAGGTGTAGGTCGTCATCAAAGATATAAACCCTTGACGTAGCCTAAATCTTTATATTTCTAAAGGAAAGGATGTAGCCCATATCTCAGCCCCGGTACTTAGGTAGTAATTAGGTGGACAAAACCTAGTAGATTATGGCACGAATTGAATATGTGTGTTTACATGCTTGCAAACTGGAGGGCTACAATGCAGGAGATAAACTTTGCAATTCATGTTGTCAGAGTTATGGATACCGCATATCCAAAAATAATCAATTATGTTCGTAGGGTCCATCATATATCCAGTCTTATACGGAGTAATATCCTGTATACAGAAAGAGTTCCGAATAAGGAATGACGAGAAGAGCCCAACTTTAGGTTCGGTCAAAATTTAACGAGCCTAGTTCATCATCGTATTTAAAGAAAAGTGACGCCTTCTTCGATAGGGTCATGCCCAAGCTCTTTTAGGCTCAAGGCTCTGATTGGGAATGGTATGCGAAGTTACCCCACGCTTCTAGTATATAGATTTCTACGCTAGTGAGTGGTTTACCCTCGAAACTGAATTACTTTTCCATGGATACTTGGAACAAACCGTATATGGAAACTATAAAGACTGCTCGAAACAATTTTTAACAGGCATCCCTTGGAAAAACCATATTAGCCTCCCTAGTCCTACTTGAACAAGTAGACTTTGATGGGTATAAATACAAGACCCCTAGGGGGAGAGAAAGAAACAAGATAGAAGGACAGACAAGTTGATGACAACTTGATAGGTTCTCCCAGATATTATACTTGTATGATGCTGATGAATAGATGTCAAGACCGACTTCGGCCAACAGGAGTAGGGTTATTACCTTATAGATAAGGGGACCCGAACTTGTATAAAAATCACTGTATCCATCCCTTTAGTTTCAATCTTACGTATACCCTAGTATTGACGTTCCTCATACCATGCAAATACTGTAGTCGTGACGTCAGATTTCGACACATGTGACATTAGATCATTTCCAAAAGTTAAGCCAAAATTTGCTATATCAATACTCATATGGAGAGCTCTTCAACAGTCTCCTTTTTGTATTTCTTACCAACTCCAACGAACTCTCTATTTACACACTCTGATATAATAGTCAGACCCACGTGTAACTTTCTCCCCCCACCCTCTCCATGTCACCAATCACCGAGGGCATTTAACTATTTGCCACTCTTATGGATGGCACTTCGGTACTCTTTCAAACGTTGTTTGCCATCAATATCAGCGGATCAGCCTCCATGGCAGTAGTCATCATTCACTTCGCTCTGTCCGACCCTAACAGTAAGGCCTTCTACGTGCATAGAGATGTTGTTCTTAGTCGAGGAAGAGCTTGCTTATTGTAGGCTTGGCAACGGGGCGGGTCGGGGTCGGGTTGGAGCAGAACGCCCTCGACCCCGACACCCGAATTCTCCCCCGGCCCCGAAGTGAAGATCGGGTTGAAATCAACCCCCGGCCCCGACCCTGCGGGGCCCCGTCACCCGACCGGGGCCCCGCAGCCCCCGAGCATCACAGCCAAATCACACCGCGCAGGTGGGTGAATCACGCGGCACTGACGGTGAAGGAGGATCTCGCGACGACGCTGATGGCGAAGGAGAATCTATTCGGGGGTCCCATGGATCCCCGCGGGTTAGTATCTATCCCCGCCCTGACTCCCCGCGGGTGGAAATCTCGCCCCACCCCCGTCCCTGGCGGGGGGATTGCCAAGCCTACTTATTTGCTCCTCTCGGATGGATGGATGATGCTCGGATCTTGGCCTTTGCCGCCATCAAAGCTCGGTGAATATTTATATGGGGGGGGGGGAGTAGGTTGAGTCAGCGGAACTTGCCGATCTCACTGCCACCAGCTAGCCGGAGAGGAAGGAGTGTGTGATGATCTTCTCCTCCCGTCCAAGGAAGTTACCTCCTGCCCTCTTGGCACGATTTTTCTTTGCATAACATCACCCTCCCGAGAAGACGGAGGTAGCTCTGGTCCCCCATCCATGGCGATGGCGCCGTGCAATACCATGAGCTCATGTACTAATCGGCGGCGTCGATGCTTCCCACTGTTGTTTGGCACGAATTGGGCTAGGACAGCGATGCTTCCAACATCCACTTGGCAAGATTTTGGTGCTCCCTGCGTAGCCGCTTGAAAAGCAAAGAGAGTCACATGCTCATTTTTCGCTTGCGTGGTTTAGTGCCGACGTCGCGTATCTCATGGGATTCTGATTACTTGACTTACGATTCTATATTTTGGGTGACCATATATGACCCTTTCAAAATCAGTGGCTAGATGCAGATGGTGTCTCTTGGTACCTATTATCTCTTGATACCTTTTAAAGGAATATAAAAGTGCCTTTTGTTTTTCAGGGTTAGAATTTTTTAATTAGACCCACTGCTGCTTGTACATAGAGTAAAGTTTTCACTTGCGTGAAGTAAAGCTTCTCATGATTAATTAGCTACGTGGTTACTTATTAGTACACACCTCACTACTTAATATATGGGTCAAAAAATGTACTGCCAAATAAAGCTACGCTTCGATTGAATGGTTTACCTACGGGTCTCGTAAACGACCTTGATTCTTGAACTAAACAGCACTAGCAGAGGGAGTGTAATCTCGCAAACGACCTTGATTCTTGAATTGTGTTGTACGCGATCCTATACACGTATGTGCCTCGGCTGGATTAGCTGACACATGGAAACTGCAATATGGCAGGCACAAATTTGTTGCCTATCACCTTTCCCTGTATTCCACGTTACCGTGACTTTGATCACGTACGTCGGTAGGTTCAATTATTTCGGGAAGCAAATATCTCTAGACTTATAAGATCATCATGTTGTTATAGGACGATAGGCATATAAACGATAAAAAACAAAGATTAATCATAGTGGACACGAGATTTTAACGTGTAAAACCTTCCCAATGTGAGAGAGAAAAAACCACGGGCGCCAGCCAGCAAAAGTCTTCACTGTATCGGGGTGAGATTACAACACCGAACGACAGCTTACAAGAGGTATATATATCAGTGAAACCTTAATAGGGTACTGATCCGTACCGCGGGGTCTCCGTCCCCGCACCTCCGGGCGTCCCAAGAGTCCATCTCAACAGGCCGGAGCTGCGCTCCCGTCCAAGGCAGCCCTCTTGTCAACTAGTATAACTGGATTTGGATCATAATTCAACAAACTCCACCTTAAGACAAATCTCTTTTTTAACATCAATCAAGCCTTTACCCCTGAACACAACAAAGAAACATACTTTCGGCGCCAAATAGCCTCTTAGGCTAAACAGTTATATCAACTAAGTTTGAACAAAGTTCAAACTTAGTAATAGGAACAGGCTTTGTCATCATATCAGCAGGATTATCATGAGTACTAATCTTGCATTCCTTTAACTTACATTGCGCGACTACATCGCGAACATAGTGGTACTTGATATCAATGTGCTTTGTCCTCTCGTGGAACATCTGATCTTTAGTAAGATAAATTGCACTTTGATTATCACAAAACAGGTTAATGCAAGAATCAACTCCATAACGCTCAGCATATAATCCTTGCAATCAAATAGATTCCTTACAAGCATCAGCAATAGCCATATACTCAGCTTCAGTGGTAGACTGGGCAACAACATGCTTCAAATCCCTTGTCAGTCCTTTCAAATTTCAAGCAAGCATTGGTTGTACCTCGAATATACCTAAAAATCCACTGAACAGCCTTCCAATGTTTTTTTACAGGGTTAGCCATATATCTACTAACCAAACTCATAGCATGAGATAAATCTGGGCGAGAGCAAACCATGGCATACATCAAAGAACCAACATCACTAGAATATGTAACAGTTGACATATACTCTATATCCCCATCAATACTAGCACATTGTAAAGCTGATAATTTGAAATGAGATGCAATAGGAGTACTAACAGGCTTAGCATCTTGCATGTTAAAACGATGAAGAACCTTCTTAATGTAACTTTGCTGACTAAGAAATAACAAACTAGATTCTGTCTCTAGTAATTTCCATACCTAATATCTTCTTAGCAGCACCAAGGTCCTTCATGTCAAACTCACTACTCAACAATTTCTTCAAAGTAGTGATTTCTCCTTTGCTCTTGGCACCAATCAACATATCATCAATATATAACAACAAGTATATAGGTAATCCATTAACAAATTTAATATACACATGACGAGAAGATTGTTTCAAAACATATAACTGGATTTGGATCATAAATCAACACACATTGCATCATGTGTC
The DNA here is from genome assembly GCA_000325765.3 of Leersia perrieri. Lineage (NCBI taxonomy): Eukaryota > Viridiplantae > Streptophyta > Magnoliopsida > Poales > Poaceae > Leersia > Leersia perrieri. The sequence continues at coordinate 26,810,397 of CM002476.1, forward strand.
ACACATTTAAGAAGTAATCCGGAAAGCGTCAAATGTACAATGTGAATAAGTGAACAACGAGTTGTAGAAGTACTCCGTATTACATAACTCATTTCGTCTCAAAATACAAAAACCTAGTACAGAATATCAGGGGCGGAGCCATGAATTTGATAAGAGGAGGGCCCAAGCGAAGTAATTTGTTGAATATTTAAATTTTGCCTAATTTATAGATGAATTTACAAAGGGAATTCAAGAGACAAGCCTAGTGCGCAAGCCTAAGTTGTCGTAGGCCATCTCCGCGAACTGCATGATGTGACACATTCTAGGACTACTATAAATTTGTATATAACTTCTCTTTATATTCATTATATTAAAATATGTGACATCATGTATTAAGTTTTTTTATTTTGAGATGGAGATAGTATCGTGGACTGCTTATACAGTATATCATCTCTAACTATATGTACATGCTGTACTTTGTGCCTGAAGTTCTGTAGCAAGCACGGAGAACGTCTGAACTTTCACCGAACTTGTACGTAACATACGTAGGCGAACTGAACTTTCACCGAACTTTGTACGTAACCTACGTAGGCGAACCTGGTGTTTTTGCCACATCAGCGAGATCTATCTGATCGGCTCGTCGACGTGTACATACTTCTCCCAGCAATTTTTGCCACGAGTAGAGAGATCTGGCGCGAAGCAAGAAGTTGATCCATAATCCACGGCACAGTGCAACGCACAGTGTGTCCGTACACCAGCAGTTGATCAGACTTCAGAGAGGTTCACGACAAGTGCCGCTGCGCCATGGTCACAGACAAAATGCCAGAGAGGCACCAACGCAATGCTTACATGGCGCCATTATTTTACTCCTACGTTCTTCTTCCCTCCGCGAGTGGCTCTGTTCCATCTTTGACCGCCCCTCCATGGTCGCGAAACCGGATAGGCGTGAACCCGTGTGGTTTTTGGCTCAATCTGGTTTTAATCATTGGCCATGGCGACGGTGGGGTGAGACCGCCCGGCGGTGAGCTAGCTAGTAGTTTAAAGTACTCGCTGATACTGTCATGTCAGAAAGTGGCCTGCCGCCCGCACACAGGCGCGGCAGCGAGCTCCTCGTTGTTCGATCGCTGGAGTACTTGGACAGTTGGACCAAAAGTTGATGAGCACGCATCGTTGAACTGCAGTAGCGGGAAGCCGGGACAAACACAAAAGGCAAGCAAAGCAGGGAGGCAGCGGAGACAGGAGGAACCCGACCGATCGATCGATCAATCCCGCCATGGACACGGACTCGTCACGGGCGACGCCGAGAAGAGATTGGCTGAGATTTCTTTTTCTAGCACGACTGCACGAGCAATGCGGAGATGCAGCCAGGCAGAGACAGGCAGTACGCTGTTCTTTTTGACCGGGCCATGGCCAATTTGGCCAAAAGATCGATCGATACGTTTAGGATAGACATACATTGGTGCATTGCGTGTTGCCGGCGGAGGAGGGGCCCGTCTCAGCTGCGGGCTGCGCTGTGGCCAGGGTGGCCGACCGCCCGTCCGTCGTCCGTCCGTCGCCATCTTCCCGAGGCGCAGGACGACGAGAACTGCGGCGTCTGCCTGCGCTGTAGCCGTCCCCCCCTCCCTCCCTCCGTCCCCGGTCCACCACACCGCGCGCGCAGCCCGGCCATGGCCAGTCTGATGCTCTGCGGTCTGCCTGCCCGGCCGCTCTCGCCCTCTCGCCTCGCCTCGCTACAATTTAAAGCTGACTCCTGCTGCGGCGTGCTGACCCCCCCACGTACGCCGGCCTCACCACGGGCCGATCGCTCTGCCACTCGCTGGTCGCTGCCCACGCACACACTAGATCGCGCGCGCGTGGGCGCGGAAACGTGCCGTGCCCGTGTTTATCCGCGACTCCGATCCCGCGGGGCGCCCGCGCGCGCAGGCGTGTTGCTGTGGACCATGGATCAATGCGTCCTGGTTTACGCACGGGTGCCAGAGGACGGCGGCGTCCGTGCTGCTCGGCCCGGGGGAAGGAGCACGTACGGCGTTGGCCGTGAACTTGGCGGAGCCGCGGAGGTGGATAACCCATTTGGAGCAAAAGTTTTCGGGCGGCTCGAGCTTTTGACCTCACGCAAGGCTTGGGCCAGGGGGTCAGGCTGCCGCATGCGTCGAGTGTGCTGAATGTCGGGCCGGTCAGGTTTGTGTCCGGGAGGTTGAACGGTCGTCTCTCCAACAATGTTAGGAGTAGTTTAGATTTCTTGTGGTACTGGTCGCATCTGGTGGTGTGTCTTGGGTTGGTCAAATTTGCTGTTCTACTTTCCATTTTATAACTTGCGCCTTATTTAGTTACAAAATTTTTTCTCCAAAACCATCGTATTGAATCTTTAGACTCATATATAGAGCATTAAATATAGATAAAAAATAAAAGTAATTACATAGTTAGACGGTAAATGATGAGACGAATCTTTTGAGCCTAATTTGACCATAATTAGTCATAAGTGTTATAGTAACCTATATATACTAATGACAGATTAATTAGGCTCAAAAGATTCGTCTCGTGGTTTCCAGGTTAGCCATGAAATTAGTTTTTTCATTTGTGTCCAAAACCCCTCCCGACATTTGGTCAAATCTTTTATGTGATGTTTTTTGCAAAAAAAAAAATACAAACTAAACAGGGCCTTAATTGACCGCTTGTGTTCTCTGGTAAACTTTTGTATTCCTTTATTCCAAAATATTTCTCATTTTGAATTTTTTTAATGTTTGACCATTCATCTTATTAATAAATTATTGTAAATATATAAAAGGATAAGTCTACCTAAAATACATTTGATAATAAATTAAATTATAAATAAAATAAATAGTAATTATATATATTTTTAAATAAGATGAACGGTGAAACGTTACTTAGAAAAAAAACTCAAAACGACAAATACGTTGAAACGGAGGTAGTAAATAGGAATATGCTGCAGTATCAACATTGACATGCATTTTTTCTCTCATCGTAGCCTAACCACTTTTCACTTATTTGCGATCAACACTAAAACAGTAAAAACCAACGGCACAAAGTACCTTCAAACAGAGGGAACACTATATTTATAGTTCGGAGTAGTACTATACCAAAGTTTGTCATTCGTGAAACAATTTGCCTTGTCAAAAATGGCAGAAGGCGAGTAAAATTAGCTCCCCGCCCCTGACAAGCTCTCTTGTTGCTGCACCTGCACCACAGAGCAAAGAACAAAATAAAACGCAGAGCTTTCACTTCACAGCAGAGGCTAGAAGAGCAACAATACATATATAGCCACAATTTAAAAAATGGGTCGTGAACCTTGTTCCAACAGCGAAAACCCTGCATAAACATAGGAAAACACCAAGTGGGTCCTTTTTTGAGACGTCATGGCCCTACATGTACACATTCAACTCCATTATATAGCCAATTTTATGCTCTTCGCCAAGAGCTTCAGACCTCGGTCACTCTCAGCTCAGCTACACACACTCTCACAGTGTCACACTCCCCGTGAGTCTCTCCCTCGCTTTGGAGCCTAGGCACCGGCCTGATACTTGCCACTTGCAAGAAGGAAGGGAGGAGGCTACAGTGTACGTCCATGGAGCTCGACGCCGTGGTGAAACCATGCAGGTTGTACAAGAAGAGGAGCAGCAAGGTGGCTGTGTGCGCGCGCGGCGGCGGCGACGGCAATGCCGGCAAGAGCAGGCCGTCCTTCTCCTGCCGGTGCGCGCGGCTCGTCAAGGAGCAGCGGGCGAGGTTCTACATCATGCGCCGCTGCGTCACGATGCTCGTCTGCTGGCGCGAGTACCAATGAGAGCCGCAATTGGATCGATCGATCGGTGGAGGGGGCGAGCAGATGCGATGAAGCTCTCTGTCTGTTCGAGCTCTCGAGGATTAAGGAACTTGTGTAAAGAGAATATCTTTTTTCCCCCATTTCTTTTCCTTTCCCCTTTTTTTTCCTCTCTGAAGAGTAGAGCGAATGAGCGGTGCAGTATGCCAGTGTGTGTGCATGGTCGCTGCTGCGCTGCGCATTTTTATTTCTATTTTTTTGATGTCATGTGATGTGAGCATGAGCATCTAATATAGAGGAACGTACTTGATCAAAATGGGTGGTTGTTCTTGGATTCTGCTGGTGCTACCATTCTGTTTCTTCTACTTCCGCTTCCGTTGTTTGACTCCTCGACGTGCGTGTGCGTGTAGTTCATCGGAGTGCGAAGAGATACTCCTTTGAATCTAGATTTGGACGGCTTGCCACCGGCTTTTTTTCCTCGCCCTGGCAGACGATTCCATTGCGTTTCTTGTTCTACTGCCCAAAAAGCACCAAGAAAGCTAGTTTATATCAGTATACCACTAAAGTCACCGTTACTTTCCGGTAAACCCATTGTCGACATTATGTCATCATCTTTGACAGTTTACAGTGGTGATTTTACCATTGCGTACAAGCAGTAACTAGCAGTAAAATCTCGCTGCAACTGAAGGGAGGGGGCCAAATTCCGAAAGGCAAAAGAGGGGAGCCGTTACTACAAATAGCATTCTGACGAGTGATGAGCCTCCTGACCCGGAATGAGGCTGTGGACACTCCCGAGGTGAGGCCCCAAGTGTGCTGACGCATCGAATTATTTACTCCCTAAACGACGTCTCCGTATCTGAGCACCCCTGTGAGCTCCGCGCCATCACCAGTAAAAACCCTCTCTCTCTCAGACTCAGCTTGGACCAAATGGGATCGCAGTGTACTTGGCTACTTTGGTGAAGTCTCGCATGCTATCTAGGATTATAACGACGGCTATCATCTACGAGTATCTAGTACTACTACTCTACCTCACGGGCCAGATTTCGGTTTCACTGTTCACCATCCAGCCTGTTGCAGTGTTATTGTTGCTGCTGCTACTATTGGAGTGTAGTGTCGATCCTGTTTGAGACAGTCTTATGGGCTTATGGCCTCGTTTGAAACAACCGGTGGTGGTGGATTATTTTGGACACGCAAAATAAGAAAGATCATTAGCACATAATTAATTAAATATTAATTATTAAAAATTAGAAAAATAGATTCATATAAATTTTTTAAAAAACTTTTATATAAACTTCGTTTGAAAAAAACAGACGAATAATTATTTTGGGAAGCATGCTAACAGAAAACGAGGAGAAAAAATCCAATGCTATGCTGAATCAAAAGAGGCATGGCTCATTACCAACCGGCAGGAGAAACGGAGAAACGGCTGTAGTAGTTTTTTTTTCTTAGGTGAAAGACTAGGATGCAGAGGTCGTCAGTCATCAGTGTAGATTGAATGGTGAACTGGTGTTTACTGATGATCCGATTTCGGGAGCTCGACGTCTCTTTTTACTGTTCTCCGGAAGCACGTTTTCTTTCCTACGTAGGACTCGATAGGAGAGTAGGTAGCCGCTGCAATTGGCGCAGCGATGCGTGCCCAGCATCTAGGCTGAAGATGCCAGGGACCCATGCGTGCTGCAATGCTACGAGCGTTGCAGAGAATCAGCATGATCAGTGGGCAGTAGCAAAGTTTTTTTTTCCTTTCGGCGAACAGTGTGCAGTAAAGTGGTCCTATGATCCTATTGTGAGTACTCCTCGCTCTACCTAGCCGCTTTGCTCTTTGCAGGTAACCGGCGCGTAAGCTAGGAGAGGATGCACAGCGCAGGATCCCCACCACAATGCACAGTGCTTCAAGCCTTCACAAGCTCGCAGAGCTCGGCTGCAATGGCTGCAACATATGGTTTCTGCTTTTGTCCCCCCAAAGCTCCCTCTTTCAGGACGGTTGCATTCATGCCCTATCCAGTATCCCGACCTTTTGTGCTTGGATACATGCGTGAAGCGTGTGTCACGGAGAGTAGCAAGAGCAGATCTTTTATGTGTGTGTGTGGTTGCAATGATTCCGACCACAGTGCGGGACTATTCGTCTTGCTAGTTTGCATCTGTTTACAGTGATGACAAGTGGACAGTGATGAGCTACAGGTGTAGTGGTGAGCTATATATTTGTAAGACACTCAGATCAAACAGTAATGAAAAGCATTGAATGATTGCTAGAGTAGAAGCTCTCATGAAAAATCAGGAGCGAGCGCAATTCATAGCCTGGCCTGCTCCCATAGCCGATACTTCAGAACATTCAGTATAAAAGTGTACCTGAAATAAGTTACTAGTAAGAAACAGGAGCAGAAGATGTAGTTAATCTTCAGGTTCTCAAGATAACAAGCCCCATATACTATTCCATTTGCTTTACACCTATACTTATCAACACAGACGTGTGTTGATCTGATACGCTCTGCACTCGACTTCTGGACTTTGGCCAAAAAATTTTCCGTCGCTGCACTCAAGGGGTTACAGGTGTAACCCGGTTTGTGTGCAAGGAAGAAGATAGCAATTGTTCTTTCTGCCCTTATCTCTTCCTCTTTAGAGTTCGCACTCTTCTAGAATCCACCAAGCAGCTGAGGAGCAGCAGCAGCAGAAGAAGAAGAATCACCGATCGAATTTTTTTCCCCCCAAGGAAGATCAAGGTAATTCAGTATTTCCGTCGTCATGGAAACATAATAATTCATCTTTAGGCCCCGAATCGAGAAAGTTTGTAGGTGACTAGATTTTGTGCATTTGGTGGTGTCACTCATTATAGTACTTGATTCAGGAAGAAAATTTAGGGAACATGATTTTCTCTATTTTCCATGTTTTGCTCGTTTTCAATTTTAACATGCATAAAACCTGGAAGAAATTGGTTCCAGTTATATGTTTGTGGGATCTATGCTGCTTTTCAGGATCTCCTTTTGAGACTAAAAAAACAGTAATGTCTGAGACCATAGATTTAACCGGGGACGGAGGCGTTCTTAAGACGGTGATCAGGAGAGCAAAGGATGATGCTACTGCACCTTCAGACAGTCTTCCCGTTGTTGATGGTGTTGCAGCTATCCTGTTATCTTATCCTAGCTTCAGTACTCCCATTCATCAGATTTACGAGAGCATAAAAGTTTCTGCTTCTACCTTGTCTACAGTTCATTATGAAGGAACACTTGCTGAGAATGGGGAAGTGTTTGACACTACTCATGAAGACAACTCTGTCTTTTCATTTGAAATTGGAGAGGGAACTGTCATCAAGGCTTGGGATATCGCCGTGAAAACTATGAAGGTGAATGGATGCTCTGTTCACTACTCCAGTTCATTGTGATCATAGCTCAAACAGTTCTTTTCTGATAATTCTGTTGTTAAATTGGACACGTGAGGTTGGGGAGGTTGCAAAGATCACATGCAAACCGGAATATGCTTATGGAGCTGCAGGCTCACCTCCGGAGATACCACCAGAGTATGTCTGAAATTTTATTTTTGTTACAGTAAAGTCTTGGTTTCTTATGTGTAGGGTCCAAAGGTAACAGAGAGAGCTTTATTTTCACAGTGCAACTCTAACATTTGAGGTTGAGTTAGTCACATGCCGGCCGAGGAAAGGTTCGAGCGTGGTATGTGCATCTGAAGAGAAAACTAGGCTTGAGTAAGATATCTCAACAAAGACTCGTCGTTTCACAATTTAAGTTCAAGTACCATTCTATTGAGTATTGACAACACTACAGATGCAAAATTGTGAGTTTGTTCTTGTTCCCATTTGCAAGTGTTAATTTTGTCTGGACGTATGCTAGTTGCCACATATTACAGTTTGTGGTGACACCTGCCAAATTGAAACATTCAGAACTATCAAAACAGACAAATTGAGACTGCTCTTATGTCCAGAGCTTACACTTTTAACAGGGAGGTGAAGAAGCAGAGGGAGATAGCTGCTGCAGGCAAAGAGGAAGAGAAGAGGAAAAGGGAGGAAGCAAAAGCAGCAGCTGCTGCGCGTGTACAAGCCAAACTAGAGGCAAAGAAGGGCAAGGGGAAGAAGGCCAAATAGACAGCATAACACTAACCGTAGCCTACAGAACAGTGAGCCAAATAGACACCAATACCATCACACAAACCGCCTATAGAACAATGAGAGTGAGGTATCAAAATACAAGCTATGAACCTGGATAGTGCTGTCGAAATTTCACTTAAACACAACCTTGTCTGGATGTAGATAGAATATGCATAGAAACAATAAGTCCTTGTGTCATTATGATCGTTGTTTTTTTTCAGCTCGTTTCAGGAGTTTTAAGACTATAGAACTTGTTTAAATGGATGTAATTGGTAAAGATAATTGTGTTTAAACCTACACTCCATACTTTCAATCCAAGCAAAAGCATCGATTTGGCCTCTGCAGATTTGGCACTCTGCGGGCCAACTGCTGCACTGCTTTACAGTCGGTGGCTCAGCACCAGTTTACTTCTGCACTGTTCTTGCACAGGATTGTGCTCAATGCAGAAGTAATGGAGAATCCACAAAATACTGGTGCGTTTTACTCTTACAACGACTGCGATTCTGTGCCAGAACATCAATCGTGTTGGAGTACGTTCCAAGCCAGACGACTTAGTGACATGAGAATGCAATTAGTCCATGGAAGGCAGTCAAGTCACGGGTAAGATGAAAAGAGTTACAGCTCATGGCAGCTCTGGCAAATTGAGGTTTTAAAAAAAATGTTAGCAATTGGATCACATAGTCCGGTCAGAAATAGAGCACACACATGTCCTGAAAGAAACAGGCAAACAGCCAAAATGTTTCTCAAATGGAACATATAATATCTGAAGTCTATACAATTAATTCTTTGATATTTTTCTCACTATGACCAGACAACGACCATTAATTTCCAAAAAATGACACTATAGACATTAAAAACTTTACAAATGACACATGTATTGGACATCTGTGTATGAGTACAGCCACTCCATATCAATAGAGAGGCGCTGTCGACTCGTCTCATCAAGTATGTCAAAAATTGCAAAGGAAAAAAGAAAAACTGACTAAGTTAACATTTCTAGCTCCAGAATCCATATAGATCCTTGGAACCTGGGGGAATATCCAGCTCCTCTTCCTGTATCTTACATGTGCAGTGTCATTTACACATTTGATTGCATGAAGTACAAACTCTTAATGCAAGAGTTTCAAGACATTGACATAAGCTATTCCTTTATGAAGGGGTATAAAATGCTTGTGAGAATAGCACATTCCACAATTGGATGGGCAACCAAGATTCTTAGAAAATCAGCAGAAATCTAACATGAATGTAATGCTACCTGATGTCAAATTGGTGGTGTAGATAGTGGTATATCGTATATAGTACGGAAACGAATACCATTGCCTGTATTCCTTGATATTGGGCAGAGCCAGCAGAATACATTAGGCCCTAGCACCTGTGTAGAAGAAAACACACGCACACAAAAAAAATGAGAAAAATGAAACATAACCGATTCTCATCTGAAGATTAAATATATATAAAAAAACTCCAGTAGCCAAAAGGTTAATACAAAAAATTGCATGAACCATTTTGCATACATGATCACTAATTTGTCATAGTTAGTATGAGCTACGAAGTGGCCTGAGCCCATTATTTTCCCTATAGGGCATTTTCCATGTTCCATTACCCAAATAATGGAACAAAAGTCCACCATTAATTTATGGACACCAGCTATTTTTAATGGACAAGTACAAAACCAAGAAATGACCACAGAGAAGGTATGCCACAGATGCTTATATTTCTAGTACGGGAATGATACTTACTGAAACAAGATTCTCATATACACCAAGGTCATATGGATGGTGGTAAAGATTTCCAGCCTTTTCTGCCAACCACATTGCCCTAACTCCTTCGTGGTACTGCAAATCACCAACATACTTAACATTAAAAGTCCACAAACAAAAATGACTTAAAAAATAAGGATTCTATTTTTCAAACCTCAATGGTAGTTTTATTATGGAAGATTAGGTACACATGCCAACCCAAAAGAATGCTCAATGCCAAAGCTAATGGACACAAAAAGACCCCGCAAATGATCTGCACATTTGGAACACATTATTCAGTCATCATATTATAGGAGGCAACTGAAATGATCCTTCTGTGGTACTTACAATTGATGTTCTTGAAGAATCGCTGCCTAATTGTTCATTCTTAGGCAAACTGTGCACAGCGCCTCCTATTATCAGAACCTGTTATAAATGTTAATCATCACATTCTTAACCTCCCAAGAAGGTATATCTGCTTAAATAACCGAGGATATGAATATATGCTTAAATAACCGAGGATATTAAAGTACCAGCGAATATAAGCTTGCAATTACAGCGTACAACACAAAGACTAGGAAAATCTTGTAGTTCTCATGCCCAACACAATTGTTAATCCATATACAGTGATGGTCCTGCATATATAAATAGGGATTAATGCAATTTGGAACTACAGAATAGAAAACATTGAATTCAACAATATTAGTACAAGTCAGCACCATTCTTAGAACACATCTCTTGCAGACACGACAATGATGAGCACGGGGAGGTTTATAATGGGAACATTTCTGACAATATCTCAAATCGCCACCCTGCAATGACAGGATGCAAGAATAAGCAGAGCAAGGAAATACAGCATATGTGATGAGAAATAAATTCCAATACTAACAATAACAATATGTATTCATAATGTGCTTTTCATTATACAGCAAGGAAAATTAGCTTTCCTTTTCTTTAACCATTTTATTTGCACAGAATACCCAAGAAGTGTGTTCGCACGCTAAATGCATGTGAAATCTGACCAGAATAATCAACAATGTTTCATTTGAAACTGTTGGAAACAGAACAATATCTTCTAATGCTAGAACATATGTGGCAACAAGTCAACAACCGAGGTTGCTTTTACATCAATGAAGTTTACTAATTACTAAAGACAACAAAATCAGATCTTACTGGTTCAACAAGATTAACTAATGGCAACATAATAATAGCCAATGAAACATTAGTAACTAGGCAAAAGCAATGCAGATTGAATACAAGCATCTATTGTTTCCTAAAATGATGTAAAGCCCTAATACAATGCTAAATAGGAAATAAATAATATCAGCTACTTCCATAAGTTCAGAAAACAATTAAAGATAATTGGTATTGTCCAGCTTCATAATCAACCTTCTCCATGCCATACTAGATCCCAGAACATTAATTCTCCAAATCTAATGCACACATTTAATACATAATGCAAACCCTCAAATTCACCAATGAAGAACTCTGCATGCAAGACTAGACCTAGATTTCATACTTAAATCTAGACTTTCTAATCCATAACTCATATGCTCTGATCTATAGAAGATCCACGATATGTGCATTCTTCGCAGAAGTACACCCGTAAGTTCAGATACTGATCACAGAAGTATGTGAGGATCTAGTGCAAAGCGCGCTCACCTCACTCCCTTTATAACCCGTATCCCGGATACATATCTACATGCCGTAACTCTCTTCCTCCCCAAATATCTCAACGTTGAGCTGAAAATTGCCGTCGCAATCCAAAGATCTAAAACCAAAGCACGGGATCACCAGCTTAGGGGATCTTCCTAATCAGCAATGTCCGAAATCTAAACCCAAAGGTCTCAATTTTGAGGCCGAAGTGTCCGATTCTGCCACTGATACAGCTTTCCCACTCCAAAGATTCAAACTTCGCAGCCCTCGGCAGCGAGGGAGCCGGCGAGATCTAAAGTGGCCCCGACGGAGGAGAAAGGCGGGGACCCGTACCTTGCGCTTGATCTCGTGGATGGGGCTCTCGGCGTCCTCGACGTCGGGCACGAAGGCCGGCGGCACGCGGCCCGGGTCGCGGGAGACGGCGACGGCGTAGGTGGCGACGCAGGCCGCGGCCAGCGCGGTGAAGGCCACCGCGTTGGCGACCCCGGCCGCCGTGGCGAGCCCCAGCCACGCCGGGATCGCGAGGAACACCGCCGTGTAGTACACGTACCCGATCGCCGCGAGCACGGCGAGTATCGGCACCGTCACGTACCCCGGCCGGCCCGCCATGGCCGCAGTTGCCACGGCCTCGCCTACCGCTACCGCTCCTCCTCTTCCCCCCGGCAGAGGGGGGAGGGCATTCGCGCGGCGTCAGAGAGGGGGGAAAAAAGAGTTCGCAGCAGCTGCTTCTAGTTTGCTGGTGTTTGGCGCGTGCGTGGCGGCGGCCGGTAAGGGGGGTGCGTGTGATTGCGGCGGCGAGGTGACGAGCGACGAGCTGAGTAAGTTGAGAAGGTTGGTAGGGCGTGGACGTCCGGAACGTGGCGAGGTGCGTTCGTTCGCTGTGGTTGCGGGGGAGACGTCCCACGCTCACAGCTAACCGACTAGCGAGTAGCGGCCCGTGCCCGTGAGTCGGCATTTTACATGTCTCCGTGTCATGGATGGCACTTGTTGCTTTTCACTTCATGGTTTGCATGGAGATATGGTCGCAAACTTGGACATGTGTAGCATATGCCTTTAAAACCTGTTAAGGGCGCGTGGAATTGACTGACTTCAAACTTTTCGTTGTTGCTACAAGTCTGTCAATAGATTTTCGGCTGAAAACATGCCGATTTTTAAACGAAAACAGTAGTGACCGGACGTCTGGACGCCAGCTTGTATTCCGTTTTAACTCTCTCGTACACGTAATTATCCACTATATATCTTTAACCTTGTTTATTGCCAGCTACAGTCTCCACCCGATCTCCTCCTCTGTCCGCCTCCTTTCTTCCCCTACCTCCTTTCTCACACATTCAAACAAGCAACAGACAAACAAGAAGCAACGACACAGCTGCAACATCAACGGATCTAGCAGCGGGTCAAGGGCAGGACGAGGTCAGCGCTAGGCCGAGGAAAAACTAGTAGCGCAAGGGAAAAATCTGGCGGCGGTGGCGCGAGCTTGGCGTGGTACTAGCAAATTCAGTGTCGACGGCAGTGACCACGGCACATGGCAATGGTATGTTGGTTGGTGTCAAAAAGATGATGCAAAGACGATGTAACGGTTGTGATACAAGGAAAATGGATGGGGTTAATTTTTCTTTTTTTTTGATGTTTCAGCTAATGCATATTAACGTTTCTTGTGTTGATCTGTAATGTTTAAATGGATATTTGATGGGATTTCATATTTTGTATTCGATTGTTGTGAGGTTGTTGATGTATTTGAAACATTTTTTCGAGATATGAAATATTTGAAACATTTTTCTGTGAATTTTTTTTTATTGAGTGGCGAAACATGTGACATTTTCGTATGCGGAGTGAAACAACGTCCGATAAATTGTCCCGAACCAAATTTCCAAACGCTAGGCATGTCCATTTTTAAACCATATAATTTGCTCCAAGATTAGTGCTGATAGAGATTTGGAGAAAAAAAAAGAAGTGTTTGTAGGTGTATACCGATCCCACGCCTCACCACTGAGCTAGCGTGGTCTTCTCGTGATGAATTAAACTTACATACTACTTACAATGCAATATAGGGTAAGTTTCCATGTTTAAATTACTTGGTAGTAGTATTTGATTATTTTCTTTCTAGAATATGTGGAATGAGGTATTGATAGACCCAAATCTTTTTTTCTTCCTTATAGATTTAGAGTTATGCTCAAGCATAGACATAAAGAATGATAATCACGTAGACCTAAAAAACAATTTTCCACGTACCATTGGCTCGCTAATGGCCTCGGTGGAGCTTTGCGGTGATGGGTGATCGGCATGCCTCAACGGAAATATGACGATGGGTTAAGAGAGGCAACATCAATGCGAATCTGTGGATTGACGAGCTGGGTTGCCCACGAAAGTGAAACTCAATATGGTTGGCCATACCGGAACTTGGATGGTGCCAACACAATGATGGGTTGTGACGAGGGTGGCCAAGGATTGCTATAAAAGAATTGAATTAGAGCCAGTACATTTTGTTGTACGGTTATATGGGTTGGAAATGTAATCAATTTTCGATATAATTTAATCCAGAAACTTGATAAAGAAATAATCAATATCATGTTACCATAAAATAGAAAATGGTCATGTGTAAAACTAAACATATTCAGCACCAAGATGAACACAACAAATCTTATCATGTTCGTGATCAATATGGCAGCACCAAGATGAACACAATGAATCATATCATGTTCATGATCAATATGATGAGATCATACCCCGAGTTGAACGTAGACGATCTACTTGATCCGTCATTATTGCCTCCATCAATGCCTCCTCTGTTGTCTCCTCTATTACTTCCTCCATTGACTCCCGATCCATCACTAGATCCATCACCGCCGTTGTTGATCATCTCATTCGTAGCCATGAGAAGAACCTTGAGCAGTCACGCAGAAGCGCTCCCTAAAAACTATATCGCTCGTCTACCCATACAGGTACTCGTAACACGACGTTAGTTCCGGAGGCCTACTCGTTCCAAGATTTTATGTTCGCAAGAGCTTAGAATTGAGGATGAAGAAATTATAATGCAAGAGTTTGAACTCCAAGAATAATGGTGGAGAGAATGAGAGAGAAACATCTCATGTGCCAAGGAGGAAAAAGATGGAATGAATGACCGCTTAATTAAGTTCAATGACCTGTTTATAAAGAATAAATCCAGCCATTAAATCTTCAAACGCTTTAGAAGTTAACACCTCTAATGTTAGCCTGCCACTAGACATTCCGGTAAGGTTTCTCCGGATAGTTCTGTAAAATGTTTTTGTTCCCAACAGAAGTATTTTATCAGACATTGGAAGTTCTACCGGATACTCAAGTAGCACCTCACCGGACAGTTTGGTAAAGCCACCGGACAGTTTGGTAAAAAATCAGCATCCAACAGATAATTTTTACCGGATGTTCCGGTGACTTTACCAGATATTCCGGTGAAAGGACACTCATCCCCTTGGCTTATAATTTGTACTTTTGTGTGTCTTTGAAGTTTTATTATTAGATTTAAATAGGTTCAACCCTAATTAAATCCAACAATATACATTAAAATATGTGATACGTAATATGCAAAAGAGGAAAATATAGACATGTAGAATGTCATGAAGCACTTAGGCTTTGTTCACTTCATTTTTTTCATTTTTTTAGGAACCTTGTTCACTTCTTGCCGAAATAAACCTTACCGTTTGTTCGTAAGCCAAACCTTTTGCATTGCCGAATTTTTCGTAAGGCAAAAATATGAGAAAGATGTTTTTGTTTGCCACCTTATTAAATGATAGAATGTTGTTAGTAGAAGATCCTAAAATTTTGTTAAATTTTTGGGGCATTATCAATATTTGGTGACAAACCAAACACATCCCACTTTTATTGATTTGCCAAATAATTAAATGGTTTAAAGTTGTAACAATCTTAATAACCTTTTAAACTCTTTAATGTAAGAATCTGTTGGTAAGTGCCTGTAGTAAGATGTTTTTGTTTTTTTTGTATATTTACATCATTACATGCACAAGTGTATGTTACACGTGCAATAGCCAATAGGTGCTTTGTTTACCCAGGCATTGGCCGTTTGGCACCCTACGAATTCTACTTGGGGAAAAATATCTCATTTTCATCTGCTAAAAGACATATCCAAATGACAATAGATGCATTGTGCTTGCGCATGGGTGTGGTTAACTTGTCGAGCAGACGATGGTTAAAGATATTTTGCCTTTCGGATACCGTTCTCTGCCAAACTGCTTGTTAAAGGGCTCTGGGATGGGATGTATCCGAGTGGCGATTTGCCTAAATGAAGTTGTGTAATTCTGACGGCTGGGAATTCTGCACGATTTCTTCAGACGTTATATGCCTCGGTCTAATTCGCAAAGTTCAGCTAAAACTAGCGGTCTCCCAAGCTTGCAGCGCACTTTCCTCCAAGATTTCCAGACAATGGCCAAAGCGATATTTTATTATACTCCAGTTGTTTGCGTCTTGATGTTATCTACTCTGAACCGGCAACTGCTCCGGTTGGAATGATCCTTTCCTTTGCCCCCATGCGGTTGCTCGTTTCAATGTTCGAAACTTTCGATTAATTGCTAGCATCTGCTTTCCTTGTACCTAAAGGACGATTTCAGGATTATAGTTCGAAACTTGCAATTCACTGTTCATTTTACGCACCTGTTTGCCCCTTTCCTTGTCCCTAAACGACGATTGGGAGTAGACTACATCTTTACACAAAGGAGTCCGTTTGTTACGCTCGATGCAACTTTGCCGATTGTCAAACCAGGCAGAAAGGAAAAGGAGATAATGATAGTCCTGAACTCCTGATCCCTTTTGTCACAAATAAAACTGCACTACTGCTAGCACTACAAATACACGTAGAACCTTCTTATTTGTGTATTATAACCATCACGACAAGCCCCCATGTCGGTCGCCTTCTTTATCACCTCGTGTCGGCAACACGGACGACGGAACACATGCCCCCTGCTGAACATTCTCCTCTGTTCCGCCACGATGACGACTCTGTTTTTCTCCCCGGAAAAGCAGCAGGAGAAAAGAGAATCACGAGTACAGGCGAGGTGGCATTGTCTCCGTCGCCCTGATGCTTCGTGTCTATCTGAAATCTGATCCAACATGAATCCAACCTAGGCTCACGTTCCGTGTCACTGTGTCAGTGTTAGCATACTGCAGCGATGCAGCAACGCCTCGTTTGGTAACTGTTCACGTCATCTGCTCAGGCCGCGCTGCAGGGGAAGAGGTCACCCAAAGAAAGCGAAGAGCGTGACAACGAAAGGAGACGTCTACATGCATAATGTACATACGTGTCGATCTTTACATGCAAAAACCCTACTACTACTAGTAGCTGAAGGTCACGCGGCGCGTGATTTACATACACTAGGAAAACTATGCACGCCACGCGCGGCCACGGCGTTCACCGGCGGTCACAGCATGAGGCCGAGGCGCTCGCTGGCGACGTCGCAGCGGATGGGCGCGAGGCCAACGCGGCCGCGCTCGAGGTCGTACTCGACCCACACGTTCATCTGGTGGTGGTGTCCGATCACGTACGCCGTGATGGGCACCATGTCCGCGTTCCCGAACGTGAGGCACCAGACGCCGTCGCCGCCACGGTGCTCGCCGGGAACCTTGTACAGTAGCCTGTCCCCGGCCACCGTCATCTCCGCGCCGTTGAACAGAAGCGTGACGGCAGGGAGCCTCGCCGGCGGCGCGTGCCCCTGTGGGACCCGGAAGCAGGTGTCGAACGCCTCCTGGAACGCGAAGTTTGGGTCGTTGAGCACGGGCAGAAATGGCTTGGTCTGTCTCAAGTACTCGGCTTTCAGGGCGTTGTAGGCGTCCCCGAGGAGGAAGGTGAACTGCGTGCCGGAATCCACCATGGTTTGCCCGGCGCCAGTGTGGTCCGGCGCGAGAACGGACGCCGGGATGGGGAGTGGCTTGCCGCCGACGCGGATGCCGAGGAGCTGGACGGAGTAGGCGACGCGGTCGAAGTATGGGAGCGGGAGGGACGGCTGGTACAGCGGCGTGTAGTTGAGCGGCAGGAATGGGGGGAGATCGCTGTGGCCTAGGAGGAGCACGCCGGCGTCGTCGCGGTCGGAGATGCAGTACGAGAAGCGGCGCGTGCTCGCCTGGGAGACGAACGAGAGCGCGCCCCTGTTCATGCCGAGCAGCCCGGCCGTCGCGACGGCGTCGGGCGAGGTGTCGAACGCGGTGGACATGCATCCGAACGCCGCTCGCAGCGGCGGCGCCCCTTGGCCGACGGTGAATACCTCCGTCGCGAGGGCGCCGTCGGAGGAGGACCCGTCCGCGTACGACAGCGACACGCGGCACTGGTGGGATGCGCCGTCGCACGCCGGCGGCGACGGCAGGTCGCGGGATCGGCACTGCGCGGAGCTGCACGGCACGGAGGCGAAGGTGCGCGAGGCCCTGGGGCGGAAAGACGGCGCGCCCTTGCCGCCGCCGCCGCCACCTGGCGGACAGAGCAGCCAGGAGAGCTCGCTGCCGGTGTCGAGCACCATGGTGACATTCTGCGGCGGCGTGCCGACGGCGAGGGACACGGTGAGGCTCACGTTGTGGTGGAACCGCAGCTTGCTCGCCGGCCGAGGCAGCGCCCCGGCCGGCACCTGCCGCGCCCGCAACGCGAATAGCAGCGGCCGCGTCGCCGCCGTCGCCTCAGCAGCATCAGCCGGCCACGGCACGGCGAGCAAGAGGAGGAGGAAGCAAACCAGCAGCGCGGGAGGAGGGGGCATGACGGTGGTTGCGCGCATGTGAGTGGGGAGGCGATGAGATGAATGGATGGATCCTTGTTTGTGTTGGATACTTGGATTTGGGTGTGGGGTTTTGGTTCGGCGTGGATTTTATGGGGGATCGATCGAGTGTGAGTGACGAGTGGAGTGGTGGTGACGCAGGCAGGCGAGGACGGATGGGTCAGTGTCGCAAGGAAGAAGAGCCGAGGCCTTTGTGCGTGTCGTCTTGTAGCCTTGGAACCAGGTAAATCCAGCTGGCCAGCTACAGTGATCAGTACTCCTATATTGCTAGGTCTACTGCTCCAGTTCAAAATTTCTACTCCTCGTAGTACTCTAGTATTTTGCTGCATTTTGAAACAGCTCCAGTTCAAAATTTGTACTCCTCATAGTACTCTATTTGCTACATTTTTGAAACTGCTCTAGTTCGATCTTCAAACATGAACACCCGATGTGTTTATCGGCCACCAACGACATACCGTATTGTGCTCGTACCCGCACTCCCGCAGCACAGACGCAGGCGTGAAGTCCACACTATACGTGCATGGAGTTAAGCCTTCATCTACCATACCAACGCCGAGGAAAAGATCACAACTCTCATGCCGTACCACTGCTAAGCATGGACAGTTCAGGATCAAAATGCCGCCGTGAATGCGATGCCTGCCTCTCGTTCCAAGGAGAGGGGGCAACGCATTGAAGCTACGCAGCTAAAGTTTTGTACTGTTCGACTTGAAAGCGATGCGCTCCAATTCATTCATTCATCTCGCTAGGTTCAGAGCATTCATTCGCCCAGACGACGCGGTTTCGCCTCTATGGCTCACCGGCGCCGTGCCGGGGCACCACTGCTACTGTGTATGTGATGCACGGCCTGGATGAGTTACCGCGCCACGCGAGGCCGCCGTCCTAACCGGTAGATTAGGTCGTGTTTTCTGTAGGCTGCTGCTTTTGTTAGTTGCACTAACCATGACTGCTTTGCACTTTAATCTCGCCGTCTGCAATTTAATCGCTCATGGGGCCATGCCGGTTTGAGCTTCGAACCGCTCGGTTACTGCTGCATTAGCGCGGATGGCGCGGGTAGGGGTTCAAAAACTTCGTCGTTGGAACACAGGATCGATGCAGTCATGCAGACTGCGCACTCTGCAGAGCACTCGGGAAGGTTTGCCTTGCTGCCGGTGCCCCCTCTGGACTTTGGTTACCGTAAACAAGCACACATGTGGACAATTGCACGGTTTCAAGCACGAATGGCCTCGGTGAAAGCGTGCGGAGGGGAAAGAAAAATGTATCGCCGCGGGGAACAGCGCGGGCCAAAGCCAGGCACACTCGTTTGCCGCACGTCTTCAGTTGGTCAGATCCCCTGTTTTAGGGACCGAGCTACGACCTACGGGCATCGATTTGTTTTCGCTGTCACTTGCAACGCGTAGTACTACTACGCTATTACTCCTAGCTGAAGTGGTATAGTAGTGTACAAGTACAGCCAATTACTCGTGTGGGTAGCTGGAAACAACAAAGCATAGTAGAGCGCGGAGGGGATCGATGCGTCAGCTGCTTTCCTCTGGCGCGTTTGTCATACACCGCGAAACTGCATCTTCATCATGTCACTCGCCGTCCATGCAGAGTAAAGACGGTATCAACCAAGATTACACCACCACGGGCAGGGGGGTCACTGCTATACTAGACAAACAGAGTCATTGCAAAGATCGAGTGGTAGGTTTGGTGGTGCCACAACTCCAGGACGTAGCCAAACAATGCCGTTGTCACCACCGCCGTTCGATCGTTCCCCACATACCCCAGGAGGGGCTCCACAACGCACTGTTTGGTTTGGGAGACGACGATTAGACAAAGCGCAAGACTCGCGGATTATACGATAGGATAACAACATAAGTCACGTCGATCACCGCCTAACCACGCTATTAATCGCAGATGTAAACAACGAACTATCGCCGATTATGACATCATGTCAAAATCAGTGCAGATGGCGCCATGGATCAGCAGTTCATCACAGCGAGGTCCTTCGGGCGACGGACAAGCTGACAAGAGCTCACCGGCATGTGATCCATGCGCTGTTCTCGCAGGATTATCCTACTAGCTTTTCCCAGGCCTGATCGTCAGGCTGGTTGGTAGGTAAAGTAGTGTAGTGCTGCTACTCATGCTCACTGGACCATGGTCCTTGCTCGAGCACCGGAGCCCACATCCAAGGATGAGGATGGGCAGCCGGCACGGGCAGGGGCAGAGCAGGATTCGCTCACATCTGTTTTGCTTGCGATGTGTTTGGGTATCGCGTCGCTCTCTATCGGCTGATAACTGATCGAGAGGCGGTCACGCATGGTCGCATGGCTGCTGCCGCCGGGAGAACGGCTTCGTGGATCACGATTAGTTAATTGCGCGTGCAGTTGCATGTAGTTGTCGAGGCAGCTGCCTGCTCGCGCGCGCGCGAAGGGGGAGGCATTTGCAATCTTCTGTTTGTAAACAGGGAGCGCTGTCAAATGTGGACCTGATCTCGGCGTTTATGTTTCTGATTTATGATGATGCGTCGCGGGCGGAACGGCAATGATCGGTCATTATGGGCGAGGGCTGTGTGAGTAGGAAGGGTAGTCCGGTTGAACGTCATGGCCAGCTGGTTGCTGCAGAAGTCAAAATCTCCCATGCCGCAGGTGTACCGCGGCTGCCTGGGCAATTGGGCATAAAAAGGAGGATCAATGATCTGCATAGTGTGTTTAATAGTGGCATGATCAAGATTTGTGATCTTGGACAAGTATGATCTGCCTCTTTTGTTTACTCGTCACACAAAACAACTATAGAATTTACTTAGACAGCGTATTGCAATGTCAAGATGGCCGAGTTGGTCTAAGGCGCCAGTTTCAGGTACTGGTCCGAAAGGGCATGGGTTCGAATCCCATTCTTGACATTATCAATTTTTTCTGTCAGTGGCTATAGTACTGTCTTTATCAGATGCAATTTACAACACACCGTCAATGTTTTTATCAGCTATTATACTAGTTCTTTTAGAACATGAGGAGGTTGGCTATTACATTGCCCTTTTTGCCTGCTCTACGCAAAGTCTTGAGCGGAACATGTCAAATTTGTACGAAATATTTCAAGTTATTGGAAAATTCTGTTTTTCTTCCATTCTAAGCAAGCAGGTTTATAACTTTTTAGACTTCACTTTGATGGCAAAGTATGATATGCGTTTCGAATATTAAACCGTACTACTTAGATTGATCTGCCAAATATAATGAAAGAATACAATTATACAAACTCAAATGGCCTTGCCATACAGGTGGTGAAATAGATGTTTCATCCCATAAAACTTCAACTCAAAAGGGTACTTGAAGAGGTTGCAAAAATAATCATTGGATCAGGGTGTTCGGTTTGCTGCATCAACTTGCCAAACTATGCTTAAATGTGTCAGTTTGGCAATATTAGTCATCAGTCTCATCCAACCTTCAAAAGAGTCGACGGGTATTTGCGCATCATAATCCGACTCCCGCAGTCCTCTTCGTCCTATGTTAACATGGTGCATTGAACTATACTGTCCAGCATTAGCTGATTACTAGCAAGTCAAAGTCAATGACGCGATCCCGAGAGCGCAACAAGTTTCCAGCGGCCGCACCGAACCGGCGGCAAGAAGCCCCCAACCTGCCCCGCACGCCGCCGCGTACGAGCTTGCCGTCCCGGTCGACGATCATGACATGAAAGACGCGCCCCGCGGCGCGGCGGCCGAGGCGGTACCGGCCGTCGTGCAGCAGCTCAGAGAGGACGAGCCCGTCGGGGGCGGCAGCGCCGGCCGCGTCGCCGCCGCCCTGGACCAGGACCGGGAGTAGCCCCGACTTCGCGCGGCAGATCGGGCACGTGTCGTTCGCCTCGAGCCACGGCGTGATGCACCCGGCGTGGAACACGTGCTCGCACGGCGTCACGACAGCGCTCGCGCCGGGCTCGAGGTCGTCGAGGCACACCGGGCATGTGCTCCCCGCGTCGGTGACCGTGATCGCAGGCAGCATCAGGCGCGTCGAGTCGGCGGCGGCGGCGTCCGGAGTACGCAGCCGGGGCGCCGCCAGCGGGTGGCAGCAGCGGAGGAACGTGGCGGCGTCCATGACCTCGACTATCTCCTCGAGCGCGGCGCGGCCTCATCTCGGGCAGGTCGCGAGGGGTTCACCGCCCGCGCTGGTTCGGTGGAGGCTGCTGCACGCGAGACACCATAGGGAGGACGCGTCCATGCCGCCGGTGGTGGTGGAGCTGGCCATATCCTCGCGCGCGAGATCGCTCTTGGTTCTCTCTGTGGAGGCACGCTGCGCAGGTGTTGACGTATGGGAGAGAGACGCCTTGCAATGCCGTGAATTATATAGTCGATATAATTATAGTTTGTATTGTTCGTGTAGGAATAGTGATCCGAATCCTTTTCTGGCGCAAAACAGAGGTTTCACGGTGTATGTTTACTTCGGGGTACATATGTGTACATCAGTACATGTCACGGGGATCGTTGACGGCATGGCGCGTCGATAGTACTCTACAAGTCCGAACCCGATTAGATGGTGCAAGCACAAAACAAAGATTCGGACGGTGCACGAAGGCATTCAGGGTGCAAGTGTGTGGCACGTGCGACGCCCGCAGCCGTGATTGCGGCGGATAGCGCTCGGAGCCTCGGACTCTCATTGTAGGGTTGCGTATATGGGCCGGGGTACTTTTTAGTACCAAATTTGCTAACTACGTGGGCTAATATCTCATCCATTGGGCCGAGTACGCCGACGAGTCCCATCAAAACCAAAACCACGACGTTCCGCTCAACACAATCTCACGACGAGACGGGGACTGGCAGAGATGGGACAGTTGATCACGACACCAATCAGTTTTTTGCTCTGTTTTCTTTTTCCAGCATGCGAAATGGAAATTAAGAAATCAAGCCTGCAAGCAGCATGATTATGAACGGTAAGCCATCCACTTTCAGAAATTTCGCTCCGTGTAGTCTGAAGTCTGAACCGTCGCTTCGTGTAGTCTCAAACAGACAAGGTAGCTCATGGGTATGTGCATGCGCCCCAGCAACACTAGTACAGCGGTCATGTATATCTGGACAACGATACAGACTTGTCGCGTAGCCTTTTTTTCTGTACCGCTTGACTGGTCTTAAACGGACAATTAATTCCTATATTACCATGGTCACGTCCTAATTAAGTCTATGAAGTGTGATAAAACGATAATAATGCTACGGTGCGACTACTATGTGCTATTCCAGATAACTGTGAACTTTATTGGTTAAATTTAAGACATAAACAGCAACGGCAAAGTAGCTTTAAGCACTTAACGTGGTCAAGTTCCACAAAGTCTAGTCAACTACTACTCCACCCTAACACACTAGTAAAAAACTAGACGTTCCGGTTTCAAAAAAAAAAAAAAACAAAAAACACTAGACGTTCCTGGCCACATCTTCCTGCCAACTCAGTGGTCAGCGGAGGATAACTAAATCCTCTTTTCTTTCTTAGACCTAGAAGCTCTTTTCTTTTCTAGAAGCTAATCTGATCCTGAATTACAGCAGCGGTTCCTCTTAAGGTAATGATTCGAGAAACTCGATGGAAGAACCTCCCTGAGAAAGCAACAGCATCCCTCGCCAACGCCAGCAAGAGCATGGGAATGTGTTTTTACGTATCCCCTCGTCACTTAGCAATTAAACGTTCACACTTCACATGCCACAGCTCCAATTGAGCTGAAATAAACAACACGGGGAAACTATTCTCCAAAATCACTGATGGATCAATCATCAATATACAACAACGATAACTGATTGGCCAGGGACCATTTACAGTGCATTCCTTATGTGGGAAACTCACAAAATGTCTCGTCAAGAACTTATCCATAACCATGCCCAGGATTGGAAACTCGTCGATATTTTTTTCATTTTTTTAATAAAGATTATACTCATCCGAGTCTCCATCAGAATACCTGAGGCCGTGCAGCGGGCAGGCCCAATCCGCCCCGTCCGTGCATCCCGCACGAGCGAATCTAGGGGCTGCCACGTGGATCGCACGCGCACGTGCCTGGGGCCCACCTGGTGTTCTCTTTTACCCACGTGGGCCCCACATGACCGACTCTTAACCCCAAATTCCTAGTTTAGAGAGAGAAGAGCGATGGCAAGTCCACCATCTGGCCCCATTAGTCAGTCAACCATCGCACTTAATCCGTTCAGCTAAATACGCATAATCCGGTACAGGCTCCGGGCCCGCGGGTCAGAGAGGAGTTACTCCTGCCCCAGCGTCCGCAATAAAAGTTATAAAACCCTAGGGGTTCTTGCGGCCGGGCAGATCTGGACCGTCGATGTACAGATCCGACGGTTTGGATGCTTCGAGGGCTCGTGCTTATCACTCCGCCGTCTCCTTCCTCGGGCAGCCGGGCTGCTGCTTACCGTGTGCTCTCCCCATCCCCCATCCCCTTCTGCAAGCAGCTCGAAGGTTTCCGTGTCCGAAATGGCGGAATCGCCGGCTGATCGGAGCCCAATCTGAGCTTGGACGCTCATATACTACGCCTTTCTGGCCCGATCTCTTGAAATCCCCTAAAAAATCCGAGCCGAAATGGCGGACACCGTCCCGATCGGGCTTGCGAAGCGCGATTCGGTGGTGCTTTGGCCCGGGGGTGGTGAGAGCCGCACCTTTTTCGACTGAACTGCGGCTGGTGTTTGCTGGTTGGTGTGGGCTCGGGGTCGTGCGGAGCGGAGAGATAGAGCCGCGTCTTTTCGTCGCGAGGGTAACTGGGTTGCGATTTTCTGTACGGGCTTGCCATTTTGGGGTTTTCGGCGTGTTCATTTCGTGCGATTTTGGTGATTTTTGATGTAGGGTTTGTGGGATGATCAGCGCTAGCGCTGTGGCGATGCGTGGGGAGATGGGCGGCGGCGGCGGCGCCGTTGATGAGGAGGAGCTGGAGGACGAGCTTGATGCCCTGCTTGGAGCCGGAGCCGGTGGCGGTGGCGCGCGTCGGCGAGGTGAGGACGCGAGCGAGCGGGAGCGGGAGCTGAACATGTTCCGGAGCGGGTCGGCGCCGCCGACCATAGAGGGTTCGCTGAACGCCATCAGCGGGCTGCTCCGCGGCGGCGGTGGGGAGGCGGCCGTTGCGGTTGCCGCTATTCCCGACGCCGACGCGTTGAACGGGCATGGACTCCTGTCAGAAGATGAACTCCGGGCTGATCCGGCCTACCTGTCATACTACTACTCGCATGGTAATCTGAACCCGAGGTTGCCGCCGCCGGTGCTATCCAAAGAGGATTGGCGGTCGACACAGAGGCTGAAGGCGGGAGTGGTTGGGGGCATTGGTGACCGGAGGAAGGCACCGCAGGAGACTGGGCATGAGCCGACAGTGGGGAGGCCTGTGTTCTCGCAGAATCCTGGTTTTGAGGAGGAGGATACAAGGAAGAATGTAGGTGGTGCTGCAGAGTGGGTGGATGGTGGAGGTGATGGGCTGATTGGTTTGTCACTTGGACGGCAGCGGAGCTTCGCTGATATCCTTCAG
This sequence comes from Leersia perrieri, assembly GCA_000325765.3. Classification (NCBI taxonomy): domain Eukaryota; kingdom Viridiplantae; phylum Streptophyta; class Magnoliopsida; order Poales; family Poaceae; genus Leersia; species Leersia perrieri. The sequence continues at coordinate 26,835,846 of CM002476.1, forward strand.
GTTTGTCTCAGTTAGTGTTGTAAATGCTATACCATTTGTATTAATTGAATGTTATTTTGATGGATGTTTTATGCTTACCAGTTGTGAGCTGGTAGGTAATTCTTTGAAGGACGTTGCTGCTCTGAGCTAGCGGTGGTAGTTTTTGTGCATGTATTAGTTTTACTGGTTTATCTAGGAATTCGTATTATGGAATTTAGTCAAAAAGAAACACACAATTGTTTTTTTATGTAGTTTGGAGTATACCCGGAACAACCTTGTGAAATTATGCACCTGGTAAAGCATTTCATTGAAATCACACATTTCTTTAGAAGGAATTTCTACACGCATTAACTATCAAGAGTGTTTTCTCTACCTGTTAATGCTTGTTTTTTCATCATTTGTAGTGTCATGGGTTCAAAACTTCCATCTGTTGGATTTATTTTTCACAATTGTCTTTTCGGACATAGTTGATCCCTTGTAATGTAGCCAACGTTTTTCATCTTTTGATAGGTTACTTTGCAATTACTTGTGAACTCTATAGTTTTTATAACCCCAAGAGTATTTATTTTACTGCAGGACAATCTTGGTCGCAGAACTCCTACGTCAGAGCATCCCTCTCGTGCAGCTAGTCGCAACTCTTTTCTTGATAATCAGGAGCTATTAAATTCTGCTGAGAGTCAATATTCTATGCATAATGATATTCTGGAAGCGCAACGTCCTGTTGGAAATGCTCAAAATGTCAGTGGCCTTACCAGTATTAACTCATCCGCGTCTCAAACTTTTGCATCTGTTCTGGGTTCATCTATTTCAAGGAATGCCACTCCAGATTCTCATTATGCCCCTAGGGTTCCTAGTCCTGGCCTTCCACCTGTTGGTGTTAGGATTAATTCTAATGAGAAGAAACTGAATTGCTCATCATCATTTAACACTGTATCGTCAAAAGCAGTGGAGCCTGATGATATTTTAGCTGCACTATCAAACATGAACATGTCAAAAGATGGTACTTTGAGTGACAGTAACAGCATTAGTCAATCAAAGTTCCAGAGAGAGATAAGTGATCGCCAGAATATTTCTCTTGATCCAAAAGCTGTACAAAATAAGAATCAACATTCCCTGATGTTGGAAGCTGATGCTGATTATTTGGGTGTACCACCAATTTCACAACCTTCAAATCCTTCTTTTGCTGATATTAACAAGAATGTCACAGGTTTAGCGAATACAAGAAATTCTACTAACACACGTATAGATGGACACACAGAAATGCAAAGGTCTTCTCATTCTGCTCGTTCATATCAGAAGTCCCCATCATCTTCCAATGTGAGCCCAGGTGGTTCTCCTGCTCAACACCAGAATATTGACAGTATGAATTCAGCTTTATTGAACTATGGACTCAGTGAATATCCACTCAGCCCTGGTTTGCCTTCTATGATGATGAACTGGGGTTCTGGCAATATGCCTCCTTTGTTTGAAAGTGCTGCTGCTGCATCTGCTTTAGCTTCACTCGGGGCAGATTCGAGAAGCCTTGGTAACAATATTTTGTCATCACCTACCTTAAGTCTATCTGATGTGAATAACCTTGGCAGAACTAGTAATCAAACAGCCGCAGGTCTTTTATCGCCTCTTTCTGATCCATTTTATGTCCAGTACTTGAAGGCAGCTCAATATACAGCACAAGGAACTGCGAACTACAGTGATCCTTCCTTGGAAAGAGGTTTCATGGGTAGTCAATACGGTGATTTAACTACTGTTCAGAAAGCTTATATTGAAGCTTTGCTTCAGCAGCAGAAACAATATGGAACGCCACTTGGTAAGTCAACCACTTCAAACCATGGCTATTATGGGAACATGGCTTTTGGCATGGGCATGGCATACCCTGGAAGCCCTTTGGGAAGTCCTGTTGCTTCTCCATCTGGTCCTGGCAGTCCACTTAGGCTCAGCGAGCGAAATATGAGATTTCCTTCTAACTTGAGAAACTTGAGTGGTTGGAATTCTGATCCAAGTGGCTATATGAATGATAACTTCCCATCTTCACTTTTGGATGAATTCAAAAGTAATAAGGCCAGAAGTTTTGAACTTGCTGAGATTGCCAGTCACGTGGTTGAGTTCAGGTAACACCTAGTTGCTGCATACTTTTGCTGTACTGATATGAGTTTGCATTGTACCAAAACCCATGAGAAAACCTCTGTCCGATCACAAATAGGTTAAAATGGTCTCCAAAACACAAATTGACTACCTTTTATTGCAACACGTTTACAGAATTGGTAAAATTAGAATATGTGGAATTATGGATATCACTTTTTATGTCAGATATACCATATACTCCCTCCGTCTTAAAATACAGGGCTCAGATCATTTCGTTAGGACAAGGGTTTGATCAATAATTTCTCTATTATAGATTTATTTTTGTGACATAAAATTGATGTTGTTAGATTCATATTTGTAAGTGCTCTTCTATGACTATACTTTCCAATATCACAACTGACATCTTAATAGAGAAATTGTAGGTCAAACCCTTGTCCTAACGAAACAAAATACGCTCTATAAAAAAGGATGGAGGGAGTAATGTCCAATTGTCCATGCACAGTCTAAATGTTCATTGACATATTGATAGAACCTTGAGCTGGATGTGATGTTTACTTTGATTATGCAGTGCTGACCAATATGGAAGCCGTTTCATACAGCAAAAACTTGAAACCGCAACAGTTGAGGAAAAAGATATGGTTTTTAAGGAGATCATGCCTCAGGCTCTCTCATTGATGACCGATGTATTTGGGAACTACGTGGTGCAGAAGGTATGCTTTTCTGAAACTTGGTGGTGCTTCTCATTATGGAGCTGGGAATGACCATTTTTTTTCTCTGTTAATACTTCTATTGTCTTTTTATGGTTTGTTTAGCAGCATCATTACTTAACCTCTGTTTTCTACGTAGTTCTTTGAGCACGGGAGTTCAACACAGCGTAGGGAGCTGGCTGATCAACTTTTTGGACATGTCTTAGCACTCAGCCTTCAGATGTATGGGTGTCGAGTTATTCAGAAGGTATTGCATGGTTCTGTCTGTTTCTTTTTTGGTTAGGAAAAGTTTATTCTCATCTTTTGATGATACGAGTATTTTAATTACTGAAGGCGATAGAAGTGGTTGATGTGGATCAGAAGACACAAATGGTTACTGAGCTTGATGGCCATATCATGAGATGTGTGCGTGATCAAAATGGAAACCATGTTATCCAAAAATGTATCGAATGTGTACCGGAAGACTCGATTCAGTTTATCATCTCAACATTCTATGGTCAAGTTGTCCCATTATCTACCCATCCCTATGGCTGCAGGGTCATACAGGTTGACCATTGAGTTCTATATCTATATGCAATTTTTTTGTCCCAACTTTTATCTTGTGTAAACTCACAATATCTTCTGTATTCAGAGAGTACTGGAGCATTGCACTGATACAAAAACACAAGAAATAGTCATGGATGAAATATTGCAATCTGTGTGCATGTTAGCACAAGATCAATATGGAAATTATGTTGTTCAGGTTTGTATCCTCTGGAACTATTCCATCCCATACTACTTTTAGGGTCTGCTGTAGCATTCTAGTGTTCTTTTCTAATGTACTTTTTTTCCCCTGTTGTAGCCTTGTATGAAAGATAAGAAACACCCATCATTTCAAATGTACTGTATAATATTTGGCTTTTGAAGTGAGGTTTTATTTTCATCCAAGGAGTAGAAATTTGATTTAATATCAGGGCTTGCAGATGCTAACTTTTGGAATGCATCATTTATGTAGTTATTTCATCTGTTCTTGTCTAGAATGATTTCATGATCCGTTCTACCCCGTTTCATATTGTAAGATGTTTTGACTTTTTGCTTGCAACGTTTGACCATTCGTCTTATTAAAAAAATTATGAAAGTATCATTTATTTTGTTTATGACTTACTTTATATCTAAGGTACTTTAAGCATGGCTTATTATTTTTTATATTTGCACTAAATTTTTGAATAAGACGAATGGTCAAATGTTGTAAGGAAAAAGTCAAAACATCTTACATTATGAAACGGAGGTAGTACTAGATATATGCTATCCGCACTGAACAGTGCAAAGATTCTTCACTTTATACGTTCTAATAGGTCTGCCTGTGCTGATCATTTTTATTGGTCACACAGCTAACACATGTAGGATCTAACATGCACCATAACTGATTGTGTGCCTAATCACATTTCTGCATTTCACGTCACTATTTACATGAGTTTGAATCAAATGGTCATTTATGTCACTCTAATAACTTCTTCCAATTGATCATATGTATTGATGCCATCTGATTTACAACTGTGCAGCATGTTTTGGAGCATGGGAAGCCTCATGAGCGATCTATCATTATTGAAAAACTAGCCGGGCAGATCATTCAAATGAGCCAACAGAAATTTGCCTCAAATGTTGTTGAGAAGTGTTTAACATTTGGTGGGCCTGCAGAGCGGGAAGTTCTCATAAATGAAATGCTCGGAACTACTGATGAGAATGAGCCTCTTCAGGTTTTTCATTATGATCTTTTTGTTTTATTGGTGTCCAATTGAACCAAGGATTAGGGTTTCATATTTGTTTATGTATCCTTTTCCCTGGGTGCAATAGGGCAATTCAATGTGCCTTGATTTAATAAGTCTTTTAGACAATTATGTATGGGACAACATGGTAGGGTGTACAGTGGTACTGTATTGTGAAATTGTGATTACCATATCTTCTCGCACTTGGGAAACACTTTTCTAGAAAACTATGTTAACTCACTTGTCTAAAACATAGCGTGCTAAATTTGATCATGAACGTGCAAAGCTTATTAAAGTATTAAGCTGAAGAACTGTTGCTGGTGCAACTGACTTTGTATTAGATGCACAACTTTAATTTTGTGTGGTGTTATTTTATGATGGTACATTGTTTTGCAGATGTTTAGTCAGGTTTCTATTGACGAACCCCCTTTTTGTCTTGTAAAAGTTGTACATACTGAACTTTCTGATCTAACCTTTTCTTAAAAAAAATCACTTTCAGGCCATGATGAAGGATCAGTTTGGTAACTATGTTGTACAGAAAGTACTGGAAACTTGTGATGATCAGCAGCGCGAGTTGATCCTGTCACGAATAAAGGTCCATTTAACTGCATTGAAAAAATATACATATGGGAAGCACATAGTTGCCCGGGTAGAGAAACTTGTTGCTACTGGTGGTAAGCTTTTGTGGATATCTTCATTGATACATTATTAAATAACTGTCTTGAAACCTTGCTGTTTTTGGCCTCCCTGTGTTTTCTGGTTATTCTTTTATCATATTTAAAATAATTTTGTGTCAAATTTAAATGCAGAGAGGAGGATTGGACTTCAGTCACAATATCCTTCATAATGTCACAAAAATGACATTGTACAGCTAACCATGGCTAGCCAGATCTACCCTTTGTCTCTGCTTTGGGCTGCTACAAGCCAACTTTAAAAATAAACGTGTTGTACTAAGAAGTTTGTACATTTTGTAGTTTGAGCTTATAGTCATGTCAGGGTGAGGCTCAGAGTTTATTTACCTGATGCTGCTGCAGAGAAGATAGGCGTTCTGTAAAAGTCGTTTAGGTGTAAAAAGAAGAAGAAAGTCTATATTTTGCGACGAGACTGTACAAATCTGCGATCCTGAGAGAGGTACTAGCTGTTCCTGTTTAGGATATGATTTTAATGATCTCCCATGCTTATGACTGATGAATGTTCTCAACACTACTGATGTAATTGTTCCAGCTTCTGAAGGAAGTTGCCTTTCTTCAATCTTAAATCCTTGATTACTGCTTGTGCTGGGCTTGTATCTTGCGTGTGTTGATATACTCAAGTGTTGAAAATCATGTGACAAGTAGTTAAGCTGGTTAAACCAGGCATGTCTATGATGGGACGTGGACTGCTAGTCTCTGTCTCTCTGGTGAAGCAACAGTTCTTTTCTGGCGAAGACGATTGAAGTCTGGATCGGTCGGTTTCATCTGTGCCGATTTCATTTGAGAGCTGGTATGTTACACTTGCAAAAACCGAGTCAGTGAGCCGTCTAAAATACTTCATCGGTGTGCACATCTTGTTACTTGCGTGACTTAGGCATTGGATAGCCCCGTCGTTGACGTGCCCACGCGGTCTCAACTTACGGTTGTTTAACAACTGAGAGTATGACTACTACTTTTCCGCAAATCATCGTTGTCAGAATCATTATCCAACTATAGGGGACGTGAATGCATCAAACACAAATCTCTCCAAAATACTCTCGTAAAGATCATCAAACTTGCGTCGGCCCGACACGATCGCCCGGAACGTTCCACTCTGGCCGGTGTCACCTCTGTCGGAAATCTAGACAATTTTTGATATAATTTAATTCAGAAATTCAGTAAAGAAATAATCATCAAACTGATACCTCTTGTGAAAAGCTATATATGTCCAGCACCAAAAAGAACACGATAACACCTATCATGTTCATGATCAAAGTGAGGATATCATACCCAGAGTTGAATGTAGACGATCTACTTGATCCGCCATGGTTGTCTCCTCCATTGCCTCCTCTTCCGTTGCCTCCGTTGTCTTGTCCGTTGCCCGATCCAACACTAGTTCCGATCGTCTCGTCGATTGTCATGAGGAAGAACCTTGAGCAGTCGCGCGGAAGCGCTCCCCAAAAACTATATCGCCCGTGTATCTATACAGGTACTCGCGACGTGGCGTTAGTTCCAGAGGCCTGCTCGTTCTAAGATCTTGTGTACGCAAGAACTCAGAATCGATGATGAAGAAATTGCAATGCAAGAGGTTGAACTCCAAGAACAATGGTGGAGAGAATGAGAGAGTGACTTCTCATGTGCCAAGGAGGAAGAAGTGGGAATGAATGACTGTCTAATTGAGTTATAACGACCTGTTTATAAAGAATAAACGCAACCATTAAATCTCCAAACGTTTTAGAAGTTAAGACCTCTAATGTCCGCCGCTACCGGACATTCCGGTAACATCACCGGACAGTCCGGTAAAATGGTTCTGTTCGCAACAGAGGTATTTTATCGGACATTCCGGTAGTTCTAACGGACATTCCGGTTGTTCTACCGGACAATCGACCGGACAGTCCACCAGACAGTTTGGTAAAAAAATCAGCGTCCAACAGAGAGTTTTTACCGGACATTCCGGTGTAAAAACACTCATCCCCTTGGCTTATAATTTATACTTTTGTGTGTCTTTGAAGTTTTATTATTATAGATCTAAATGGGTCCAACCCTAATTAAATCCAACAACCTCCCCGCGAGCTAACCAAGGTGAGACCTGGCAGAAGCCGGATGGGCGGGTTCACGAATCACGACTTCACCGTCTCGTGTCGTTTGTCTCGTTCCCCCGCGATATTGCATATTTGCATCGCAGCGCAGGGAGTTTTATCCGTGAGCACTGGATATGCCGACGACGCGGATCAGCGGATGGCCACCCGGGTGCGCAGGGCCGCCCCCTGAATCGCGGCCCACGCGATCGCCGGCCGAACGCCCAGTGAAAAACTAAAAACCCAGTATAATACACACACCACCACCGCCTTATTTTAAACACGCGCGTGCCGCCCCCTCCGATGGACTCGCTCCACCTCCACGCCCGCCCATAGTCTCGGATCAGCAGCGTCAGTGCGTCACGCCGTCACCGATTCACCCTCCGGTCGTCGTCGTCAGGAACACGAGACACGCTTTGGCTTGGCTTGGGCGGGATCGCGGGACCCACCACGGCGGGCAGAGCAGAGAGGCCCCGGGCCCACCGGGACATAGGTTATGTTATCCGCTCGCGGCGGCCGGCCCCACGACGCCGACGCGCCGCCCTCGTCTTCCTCCTCCTCTAGCTCCCCACGCCCGCGTTGCATGGTGGACGCCGCCGCCGCGGGGGACTCGAGCGACCGCGTGATGGAGTGGGAGACCGGACTACCATCTCCATGCGAGATGACGCCGGTCTCGCACCAGCTCGTCCCTCCGGCGCTCGCCGCCGCCTTCGGGATCGGCGCCCTCGAAGCGGGGGTGCTCCTCCCCTCCTTCGTTGACTCCCCTACCTCCCACCTCTTCTTCCCCATCGACGACGACGACGACGAGGATGACGAGGACGACGGGGGAAACGATACCGATGCCGCCGCCGCCGCGGGCGCC
>CM002476.1:26844069-26870859 GCA_000325765.3 Leersia perrieri
AAGAAGGCGAGGATGGTGTGGACGCCGGAGCTCCACCACCGGTTCGTGGAGGCGGTGGCGCACCTCGGCGAGAAGGGCGCTGTGCCCAAGGCGATCGTGCGACTCATGAACGTCGACGGCCTCACCCGCGAGAACGTCGCCAGCCACCTCCAGAAGTACCGCCTCTACCTCAAGCGCACGCGCGCCGCCACGCCGCCGCCGCCGCCGGCGATGTACCTTCCCTGCTTCGCCGCGAAACCGCCTCCCGATGGCGCTAACTGCGGCGAGTCCCCTCCTTCCAGAGCCCCCGACGCAAAGACTACTACGCAGTAAGCTTTACGATTTGAAAAAAATAAGGGAAGTACTAGTAGATAGTACGGTGAGAATTTATTTGTTTTTCATAGAAACAAGTGAAACCACTCAAAGGGATTCGAGATCTTGAGCTCGTTCTGTTATTCTGAATTATCAAAGTTTGGCGTACTGCACAATGAGAAGTTTAGAGACACATTTCATGTACAGTTGTACACACCCTCCAAACCTTAATAAAAATGGTCGGCCCGGCAAAAATAAGCACAGTTATACACATCTGGTTGATTCTGGAGCAAGATATAAATGAACAAGGACAGTTTAAATGAGTGGTTTATCACTTTAGAGCAATTTTATAGTCATTGAGAAGACACTGAGAGATATTATTTTTTCTAATATAAATTTGATACCTCTGTTATCTCAGGTATTAAGAGGTAATGATTTTTACACTAAATTTTGGTACCTTTCGGTACCTAGTCTAGTCTAAGACTGTAAAATTGCTCATCACTTTATTGGTGATAGTGTTGTTTCTTTTCTGTATTTGTGATTTACTGGCGTTAGTGTTTCTGTTTTGGCCATACGTCCATCAGATTTCTAGCTAGAATCAGCCAATGTTTGTTTTCCTTGGGCATGATTTATATGAAAAGTTTATTCTTTGCTTAGCAAATTTAGTACTACATTTCTTTTGGAATTTCTTTTACTAGATTATATAAATAACTTACTGAATTTTACATGTCTTCCTTCTTTCTTCAGCTACCTAAAAGTTAACTTTTTATGTTTGGCATACATGATCCACGATCTTGGAAACAAAAGTTTATTAGTTAGATGGCCAAATATAGCTGGTTCTATTTTCAATAATGTGATCATAGGTTATTGAAAGCAACCTTCTGCTCACTCCTCCTTCCCTTTAAGAGCAATTTAGGTATTTAAGTTCATTCAAGGAACTCCTGTTATGATACCCCAATTGATGATTGGATGGTGGGGTTATCTGTAATCTGCTGCAAGCAGAGGACTTGGGTGTATGATTAGGAGTGCTTGGTACCTTACTTTACCACACTCCTTGATGTTGAAATGGACCGTCCAATTCAATGAGTATTTGATGCTTTCTAGTGCTGCCAATCGTTGGTGGAGGAATTATTTGTTGTTACCATGGTTTGTGCTTCAAATTAATTACCATCAATAAATGTTGGCATTACGTCAAATTTGTTTGAGGGTTCTGGTATCTAGCAATACCCCCACATTCATAGAGCTAGCAAAGGCACATGTCTAACCATTTTTGTGCGTTCATTCTGAAGAGATTCAGTTACTGAATTGTTTCCTCGGTTTTACTCTAAATGTTTAGCTCAATGCTACAGAAGGAAATGCACCAAGAATGAATTAAGAAACTCGTGTCTTAATTAAGGACTGAGAACAGGACATAGACATACACCATTTTTTTCATGGAAATCACAGCATCATTTCAAGTGCCTGACTTCCATGGATACTCTTCATCAACGAGACAACGAGGCTACAAAGCAAAACTCCCAAATAAATATGCCAATGCTGCGCCCATATCCAGAAACTCGTGTATGTATGATGCTACTCTTTCTGATCTAGTGGAATTGTCAAACCACCTCAATACCTCATTGTTAATAGTGTAATTTGGCTAATCAGTCAGCTAGATTATTTAATTGATAAGCTAATTATTTTGTGTTTATGTGTTTAGTCAAAGCAGGTCCTGGTATACATGCAGCATCAGGATGGGCATGATGATCTATTTCAACATAGTGCATAGAAGGTTTCGTTGCTGGAACGTGTACTTGTGTGATGAGAAAATTCCATCCGGCGGCGTGTTTACACAGGAATTAATTCTTCATATGCAGGCTGTGTACGTAATTACCTGGGGGCTTGTATGGGCTTAATTGAGTTACATGGGCTAGTGATAGAGATAGAATCGTACTTGATTCATGTTTGTTATAGGATCGGCTAAACAGGCTGGATATTACGTACGTGTTTGTATTTAGAGTCCTTGCCGACTCCGTTTGCTAAAGACCGTGGCACACCGTATATATGGTGCATGGCCGATTGGATTAAGGACGCAACCAATCGATACACAAATCAGTTTATTATATTTTTCCATCTACTATTTCTTTCTTCCTCGTTCTTTTCTGTCAAAGTTCTAGCCACCTAGAGCTTCATCGATCTTTGCTGATTTGCTTGAAAATCAGTCGTGTCCTTCCACGTAAACGAAGACCTCTTTGTTGCTTTACTCGAAAAGCATCCGTTTGTCGTCACGTAAGCACGGCGATTCGATTATCGTGTTGCTGCGCGGATTAATTTAGCGTGCTAACACAATTGGCAACTCCGCTGGGATCAGTCAAGTTGCTCAGTTGCACTTCAAAACCTTGTATTCCCTCCTGTTTTTTGAACTTTTTTTAATCTATAATGTTTTTTCGTGGAATTTAATCTATAATGTTGTTGACCTTTTATCATACATTTGATAATCTGTCTTATCAAGAAATCATAAAAGTATCATTTATTTTGCTACGACTTGTTTTATTATTAACAAAGTTTTAGTATAATTTTATATTATGTATATTTGTATAAAATTTTTGAATAAGTCGAACGGTCAAATATATAAACAAAAATCAACGATGTCATTCATAAAAACAAAACAAAACAGAGGTTGTATAAGTTTTACTCTCGTCCGGCCCAAACATTGCCTTGCCATCTGCAAAGACAGCAACTAGCTAGCTAACGAAGATCACCGACAATTCTTCAAACTCCAAAGAGACGCTAGCTGACGGTTGGAAAGCCGCAATCGTGGAACTGTGTGTGTCCATATCACAGTTCTGGGCGATCAGCCGATCAGTGGAAGTGGTGAAAATGTCATCAGATATTCAGAATCCGGCATGTGGTCTTCAGAGCAACCCTCTAATTCGTCGTCGCCTCCGCACGCGAGCGCGGCCTTCATGCTCACGCGTCGGCCGCTGAACACGACCGGATCAGCTCCGCCTCACTCCTCGCGTGGCGTCGCAAGCAACAAAAGTCTATGCTCCAGTAAGGCAGTAAGAATAGCCAGTTAGTATTATAGCGGTCGACCGTCAAACGGATGCCAGAAGCAAGCGACTTCGAGGGCACATGCAGGCATCTGTTACTGATCTAGGGCTTAAGTTATTGTAGGTCTGAAACTAGCCAGATTTCCGGTGTGGTTCAGTGATTGGATGTACATCATATGTTTATATTTGACAATAGAGTTGTATTTGGGTATTCAATTTTAGGGCCCGTGCTCATGGGTTGACAATATGATCTTTCGGAATGTCTACCTAAATTGGTCGGTGATGTGGGTCAGCACTCAGCGGGCTGCAACCTTGGTACATATGTTAGCTTGACACTGCCTTTAATCTCACATTTTCATTAAAAACCAGTTCTAGTACTATGTAACCGATTATAAGATGGGTGAAAGTCCCAGTGCCCCCCTTTATTTTTTTATGTGGGGACATGCAAAAGCATTGCGTATCAGCATTAATGGGGGAGAGTTTTACACGGGAGCTGCGCTCCCCGGGCCAAAGGCCCTTTGATCTATCCAAGAGGTTGTCAAGCAGACTGGAAATTAAGCCCCTGAAACTCTGTCACCCTGTCTGAATAACCTATGAGATGTCCTGAAAAGTACGGACCTTTTCCATTAAGAATACAATATTATCTGTTGTGACAAGAAGACGTATTATCTGGTGACTGCCTTTTTTCTCATGTAGTCGTGTTCCGTCTATTTTGCGAGGTACTCCCTCAGTTTTAAAATATAGCAAGTTTTAGGCTGACGATATCCCGTCCTCATAAAACTTGCTATATTTTTGGACGGAGGGAGTATCAAACACGTGTTCATATATGTTGAGATTGCACCTAGGCTCTTTCTCTCTTGGTGAGAGTACTTCTTTGTAATAGACTGTTTGTCATGGTGTTGTGATGGTGTGCTACTGCATTCTTGATGTTCCATGCCAATCCTTAGACCACTGTCAAAAATAGTTTTTAGGAAAACTTTCTAGAGTTCCAATATTTAACTTCTTGAATAATGATAGGAAAGAGATGTCGATGCTTGCTGTGTTGACTTGGTGATGTGCGTTCTTAGACAAAGAAATACTCTATTCATCATTTATCAATGGAGAAAGTCCATTAATACCAATTTATCGATGCAGCCAATTATTACAGTGCATGATGAAGTCATCCTAATCTATAATAGTGAAAATTCAGTGACAGTTCTGACTTTTTCAGTCAGCCAAAAAAAGACAAGTGGCATACACCAGAAACTCAAAAGGAAGACAGAAAAGTAAAACTCCAGCTCGATCTCTATGATTACAATGCTACACCGGAATCAGTTAGGGTGCGTTGTGTACTCGGTTCTCTTCTCTGTAACTGTAAACCTGCAACACATTGCACGCAACGCATATATCTCTGTAACAAGTATAGCTTCAGAGGGCACTCCGGATAAAAGTCAGCAGTGAACTAATTATTATGTTAGCAGAATGAAACTAATTATGCAAGCACAATGATAGGTAAGTGAGCTGTATCTGCATACCTGCGTCTGCGCGTTTTCTGCTGAGCCTGCTGACACTGCTCGTCAACTGCGTCTGCATGCAGCCTGAAGAATACAATACGGCTTTGATGGCCATAAAACGCGGTGAGCAAAGTGCGTTTTTGACTAGCGCACTATTCTAGTTTCTCCTAACCTCTAAGGCTTGCAAAAATATTTGTATTGACCAAAACATACAAGATGATGGCTTGCTTAACAATATGTTTCTTTTTTTCCACTTCAGACCCACAGGATTAGTATTAGTAGCCACCAGGATGCCAATAAGTTATGTCAAGTTCTTGCCTGACCTGAAAACTGGTAAGCTGTTGCTGCTTTGACTCGCAGCGTTTCTAATTCTTTTTTGAGGCGTGGATTGTGCACTAAACTAGTCGAAATTGTAAATTAGTTTTGAGCCATGTGATTTACACCGATCCTCTGAGTAGGTTTGATGTTTTTTAATCATAGGTTCTTTCATTTATATATCTGTAGGGAAAATGCTAGCTTGTGCTTTCATAATCCTGAACTGCTACGTTTGTTTATGGACTCCGAACTACCGAGATTTCGGTGATTAAGATAAACGCGTGAATATGCAGCGTTCGGTGTCATGCAATTACGGCTGGATTACGACCATAATCGAACTCGAGCTGGCATTTAATAGTCAATTGCAATGGGGTTTGCAGTTGGAACCGATGAATATAGGTCATATACGAAGGCTCTTGCTCTTATAATATAAAGGCCAGATTCTTATCCATTATCTAAAAGAATATGAAGGGCCATGCTCTAGTTGAATTTTGTAGCGACTGCCGCTTTCACTTTTTTTCAGGGCTCTTTTATTGATCCATTTTACAGATAGGGAGAAGGGGGAAAGGATCATGCTTGGTACGTTCACAAAATTCATCATATATTCATATATATCATTTTCTTTTGCGCTACAACAGTATTAAAACCCGGTGTGAATATCTCAACTTTATCCAAGAACCATATTCATTACTACAAATGATAAATACCATACAAATAGAGTGGGATCCACCAGAGATGAGAAAGTAATTGAGCATATGAAGATTTGAATAGGATGGAGTCATAATAAACGAACTACCTAAACATCATTTTGGCATTTTTTTCTTAAATAGTTATATAACTATAATATGATTGGAATGTAATTAAGTGGTAACTGCCATATAACTAAAGTCTAACTTGTATATAACAAACAAATAGATGCGCAAAATTGTTCTAAAAAAAATAGATGCGCAAAAATTTGCGATGTCTTAGTGGTGGCACATCCTCGGCGTGTAGTTGAAATCCGGGTTCTAACCTCCCTCCTGCATGCTAGCTTTCAATTTTTTTTCATCCTTGTCTGCACGAATCAGGAAGCAAATCCAACGATTCAAAATTTGATTATTTTCTTCCATAAACTGTTGGAAGTTTTCTACCCATTCCGACAGTGAAGTAGGCGATGTGGTGCCTATGATTAAATTATACCTATAATCTTGTAATTTATGGGGTTTAAAAAACTGTTTATGAAAAAAGAATAATCTAGAACTATTTTTTGGCTACGGCAAAGTCGTTGTAATTTTTTTTGGTTTGTAAATTTTAGAGAACTACAATTTTAATGACGTAAACTATTTTCTTGTTGCAACTTTAGTGGCCTATTTCAGATAGCTGCAATGGTAGCGTTTGAAATTATCAATAAACTGCAAACCCGTTATAATCTCGTTGTCACTTACTTTGCCAAACGGATTAGAATGTTGAGTTACATTGTCATGCCACTGTGTCGTCTAAATTGTACTAGGTTTTAGTTTGTATGATATGTTGGTTGGTTTATTGGTAACAAGAAGGTTATCTAGGCTGGGTTCGTTTGCCTACATTGGTGAAATGGCAACCGGGAATAGTAGTGCATGTAAAACGAGAAACATTATTAGTGCTCGATTAAATGAGTATTTATTGTTTTAAACTTCAAAAATGGATTAATTTGATTTTTTAAAACAACTTTCGTGTAGAATTTTTTTAAAAAAAATATACCGTTTGATAATTCGGAAAGCGTGCGCATGGAAAAAGAAAAAAAAACTGTATTGAGTTGCTCCTACTGTTTTTTCCTATGACATAAGAACGCAGCCCCTAGTGGTGTCTACACCACAACATCATCCATAACATAACATAGCATATCTACTACAATATGACAGACGAAAAATTCAGGTGGTCTATGTGCGATATTAGGAGCCCTAGATATACCGGTGGATCATTCACTCTAGTTTTCTTATTTTGATGTGTCTCATGCAGCGGTGGAGCTTGAACCAATTTACAAGAAGGGTCATTAGCATGTAAGGATCAATTATATAAGTAAGAGAAGGCTATTTTATACGAAAATTGATGTGTATTTTATACGGCAAATGAGCAAATATAGGAGGGTCATGACCAATGTTAGTCCTAATGAAGCTTCGTCTCTGATCTTATGATCGATTGTTATAGCTAGAATTTTTTATATTTGTAGACGGATGACTCACTTCGTCATTGACAAAATTACGCAGAAACGGTTACGAAGTTAGTAGTCTCGTAAAACTACCAAAAGTGTTGGTACTCTAATAGCCTCTTTGATACTTTTGAAAATAAAGTGTAATTTTTGTAGTAAAGGCTATTACAAAACGGCCCTTTCGGCGGATTGTAGCTCGGCGCGTCCAAGACTTTGCCTAACACTTCGCAAATCAAAGAGAACGGCGGCCGTTAGTCAGTCAACAAAAGGACGAAACAGGTTTCCTGCTGTGGAACAAAACAGGTTTCAAAGAATCAATCGTGTATTGTACAAATCCTTTTTCCTGTGACACGTCTTACACACCGGACTCCGTCACCAGTATGAGGCCGACACGCGGGCCCGGCATGTCAGCCTCAGACCACTGACAGTCGCCACACGCAAACCAATCAACCAATCCTTTCTCCCTCCCCTTTCAAACTATTACTGCTGCTACTCCCTAGCCCGTTGAATAGTTCTCCCATTCTAACCTGATCTACCAACCCCTNAAAAAAAAAAAAACAATACAAAAAAAATCAACTCTTTCAATCAAAGCTTTGACAATCGAAGCGAGGAAGAGGAAGACGAAGCAAACCCAAAGGCATAATCTTTGGGCAAAAGTTTCCCGCGTGTTGAATGGTTGAACGGTTCAATGGATGACGGATCATCGATCACGGTCAGAGCCGGACGGATCCACGCCGCCTCTCCTCGTACCAGCACACGCAGCTGAGCGCGACGAGCACCTCGACGAGCGCCGCCTCGGCCTTCTCCTTGTCCGCCCACCGGAGAGTCTGCAGCGCGTACACCCGCGTCCCCCCGTCGAACCGCCGCGTCCGGTCCATGTTCCGCTCCGCCTGCCACTGCACCGTGTCCCGTGCCATGGGACCCAGCCACGCCATGATCCGGTCCACCGCGTCCTTCCACCCCTGCGCCAGCCTGGCGTCGAGCGGGCCCGGGTCTCGCCACCAATCCCGCAGCTTGGACCGCACCGCCGCACGGAGCTTCGCCGGCAGCATCTCGTACATCTCGGCGCGCTCCGCGTTGGCCTCCTCCTGCCTCCCCTCGGCCTCCATCTGGAGAAGCTGCTCCGCCGACACGATCACGTTCGCGTACTGCTGGTCCAGCCCCGCTCCGCCCACCGTGTTCGCAGGCGCGTCGAGCAGTTTGCGCCAGTCGACGGTGGTTTTTTGGGCGCAGTACGGCCTCAGCCCGATGATCGGGCACGAGCTGCTCATCACCGGTGGGTGGACACGTGACGGGCCGTCCCGCCGCGTGATCGGCCCCGACGACGCCTTCGCCTTCGCCATCGCGGCCCGCGGGTTGAGCAGCTTGGAGATTCGTGTCTGGACGGTGTCGGTGGCGGACGGAGGCAGCGGCGGCGGGAGGCCCGGGACGAACGCGCCGAACAGCGCGCAGATGCGGCTGAACACGGCGCACGCGGCGCGCGCCATGAGGCCCACGGCCTTCTCGTAGCTCTGGTTCCACAGCGACTCGTCCTTGAGCCGCTTCACCTTCAGCCGCTGCGTCTTGAGCTCCTGCTGCATCGAATCGCCCGCGCTTCCGGGGGAATCGCCGGCGGTGGACGGCGGCGCGGGCATCGGTTGCGCCGGGATCGGGCCGCTGAGACGGCTCCACCCACGGAACGCGAGCTTCCGCTCGGCGGCCTCAAGCTCGTCGAGCGCCTCCATCTCGGAACACAGCCTCGCCGTGGACGCGACGAGGCGCTCCATCTTCTTGGCCTTCACCCTGAGCCCCTTTGCCACGAGCGGGTCAAGCCGCGCGTCGGGATTGCCGGCCTTGAGGCTCGCGTACACGCCGCCGAAGTCGATCCCGCATCGCAGCCCGAGACGCGCGACGGCGGCTGCGGCGGCGTCAAGCGACACGACCAGCTCGGCGCAGGCCAGCTTGAGGAGGTACGCTTGGTCCGTGGAGTTGAGGTACGCGACGCCCGGCGAACGCATCGTGTCGGACCGAAGCCTCGACACCTCCTGCTCAGACAGCGACCGGTGCAGCGACAGCAGCTTCGACATCGCCGCCGCCGCCTCGAACGCGAGAATCCCCAGCGAAGCCTGAGGCCCCGACGGCAGCTGGAGATCCACCGGCAGCCACATCTTCTGCACAACCATCAACACACACACACGCACACTTCTTCTGCTAGCTTCTCTCCAAGACTTGATTGATTTCGCTTCTTCTCCTCTTCGTTGATGGCGTCGACCGCCTCGATATGATATGATCACCTCAGCACATCGGCACGACGCGGTTGCAGGTACAGGATTTCGATCGGTTGGGCTGGTATGGTGGCAAACTCTCTTATATAGCACGGGTTCCGCTACTTCCCTTCCAGGCTGAGCTTAGCTAAAGCCTGGAATAATTAACGAGAAGGTAGTAACTTACAAAGGCTTGGTTGGTGATAGCGACGTGACGGTGGTGTGGGCGAGACACGGTCTCCCGGTGAGAATGGAAGGCCAAAACGGTAGGCGATCGCTTACCAGACGTGGTACGACGACGCAACCGTCGTCCATCGTCGTCTACTCGTCTGTAGCGAGCGCGTGTTTGATTTGGGCGCGGCCTAGTTTATTCCGGTCTGGGGCACGCTGCTGCATGCCTCGTTTAATCTATGCGAGATTTTTGGCCTGGCCTGGCTACTTAGCTCAGGATTAGTCCGAGGTTATGGCGAGATCAACTGCTTAATCTGCTGGTTTTGAGATTTGAGAGAGTGATTATGTGCACATCCTTCCGTTGACATAGAGGGTTCCAGTGCGAGTAGGCTACAAAATTTGCCCAGAGCTTTTACGGTGGGGTCGTGGGGAGCATTTACCGTGTGTTAAACGGACGTGGTTACGTTGACCTTAATTGAGAGTGGACGAGTTTTGCCAGGTATCGACGAAATCCAGGCAGAATCCGTGTTGATGGGTGTTTTCTTCATTAATGAGGCTAGCTAGAGCTAAGTCTTCAAGGAAAAATGAAGCTAGAGGTAGGACACGCAGATGGTTGCATTTTCACATAGTATTGCCCATCCTTTCTGCAAAAATGTCTGAAAGAACTAGCTAGCACATGGCCGGAGTCAGCATTCAGTGTTACTTCAGAATTAAGAAACTGCATAAAAACTACTAGTAACATGTTGTATGTTGGTTTGTATATATTGACAATTAGTACGGCCGGTGGAAGGGAACTGAAATCATTTTATTCCCAATCTCCATACTCTAGCAGAGCTAGAAAAACCTGTAGAAATTAAAAATGTACGATTTAATATAAAATTTAGACCAAAGTCAAGTGCTCCTCTCTATCCAAATTACGCTCCAGGAACAATAAGGACGAGTTCTAAAGTGGGGCAGTAGGATTGGATTATTTGTCACATGTAAAACGAGATAAGCCATTAATATATGATTAATTGAGTATTAATTATTGCAAACTTCAAAATAGATTTATTTGACTTTTTAAAACAAATTTTATATAAAAAGTTATTTCAAAAAGTGTACTGCATGGTGGTTTGGAAAGCGTGTACACAATAATCCAACGAGAAATAATCCTATGTAAGCAGAAATTCCTTCTCTTTTCTCTTCTTTTCTTTTCTAACACAACTTGACTTTCCAGATCATGGATTCTATCTTTATACAGGTGTTTATTGGCTCGTTATATTCCAACCACGCAACCAGCATTCAATAGGCACACTTCCCGCCTTTCCGAATTCCTAAACGATGTGATTTTGAAAAAAAAAACACTCTATCTGTGATTTTCTTACAAACTATTTTAAATCTAGTTCATTTGTATCCTCAAATAGTGTTAGGAAAAATCAAAGAACGACAAAGACATAGCTTTTTAACGTGAAAAACCCGTACAGAAAAAACCACGAGCAACAATCAATTTTAAATAGTTGATACAATCGTAGAGAATACAACGGGTCACCATGTCTTTCCCGTGTGGCTTAGAAATGGAAAATTATAGAAGTCCTGATTGGAAAGACTTACATTTTTTATATAAAACTAATCTAAGTACTATGAATATAATCCGAATACATGGGATTTAGAAATTCGGATATCTAACAAATAGTTATCACAAATCATCCGGTTATTCGGCCATTTCAGCAAATATAGTTTAAAACGGAAAAATGTGGTATCCGAAGTTCTAGCTGATGAAAGTGCATCAAATCACCATGAATTAAAATAATACTAAAGTTTCATCCGGCTTTGTTAATTTAAACTCAACGGAACAAAGAATTCCAGTAGCTATTTGTAATAAGTGCATCAAAATTGCTATATGTACGACCGTACGTATACCAGTCCACAAATTTGAGCGGGCTTCGTTTAGACTCAACGCATGCTATAGTTTAGGCAGAACCCACAGTGTATTTGTGCCATGAAAGTCAGACCACATTAATAACAACACAACCTGATGGGCCGATATTGATAGACTTTACTTCCAAGTCGTCCAGATTCTGCAAGTCTGCAGTAATGGAATTGGTACTATAGCTTATAAGCTTCTGACGACTACCCTACCTTGTGCCATTGAGGAAGAATAATACCACTGCTAATAAAGTTTGAAACTATCCACAAGGTCTTCAATCAGAAAAGAAACTCGAACGAATCACCCTGGAAAATCAAGAGACTGTCGTTCAATTGTGCGAAAATTTGGTTCTATGGAAAATCGACAGATCGTCTCGTTGATTTGTGCG
This sequence comes from Leersia perrieri, assembly GCA_000325765.3. Classification (NCBI taxonomy): domain Eukaryota; kingdom Viridiplantae; phylum Streptophyta; class Magnoliopsida; order Poales; family Poaceae; genus Leersia; species Leersia perrieri. The sequence goes on from CM002476.1 coordinate 26,856,076, forward strand.
AAAATTTGGTGCAGTGATCTGTTTTTTCGGACGGAGTCTCTGGCGGTTTGGATGCCTTGGTCCATACATTTTCGTTCTTGCCAGAGTTTCCCTACGACCTACAGTTTTGTTCAGAGCTCATGTCGGCCGGTGATCATGGTTCCACTTCCACGAGCGAGTGGACTATTCATTATCAAGTTTTATCTGCCACATATGATCCGAATTTATATATTTAGATTAGTTTTCTATTAGTACTCTCAGTCTTTTTCTACTATGACTCATTTGTTTTCTTCTTTATATATCTCTTATACATCACATAAAAAGACGCAACAACTCATTCTATTTCCTGCGTTTGTATGTTGTTGACGGTGATACCCGTAAAGCGGATAAATTGGGTATGGTGGTATGCTGGTGTAAGGATATACACAAAACGACATTGCAGAAACACAGGGACAAGAATTTTTTATACTGGTTTAGGCCCCGAGGTGGGTAATACCCTACTTACAGTTTATATGGGATTGATATTTGTGAAGTACAAAGTACAATGTATGTACGTGGATCTAATCGACAAGATCGTAGTCAAAAAATTGACTATCTATCTTGGCGATTTGGCTTCTGGCTATCCTGAAATCGTCGGCTTTTTCCGTGAGCTCGATGATCCTGACTCCCTCCAAGGGATCACCTTATATAACATGGGTACGATATCTGGTAAATCCAGGCCTTTTTCAAGTAGGACTATGTAGCCGTCGAGCCTGTGAAAGCCTGAGAGGATTTTTTCTTGTGATCCTGATGATTTCCTTCTCTGTTTATGGAAATACCCCATATACGTTCGGGTATACCATACTCGTATCTTTCACCAATCGTCAAGGATGAGGTATGCCTTATCCGTAACACTGACACCCGTGGTTTTTCCCGCAAGAAAATCTGCATCTCCGTTGTGCCTCGATTTTCCTAACAACGACATATTAAGGGCTTGTTTGGCAGGACTCCAACTTCTAAATATAATTTCAGGAGCGGTGTGAAAGGTGAAGTTGTGGAGCTGCTTAAGCCCACCTCCTCCTTCTGAGTTTATTATCCCAAATCACTCTATTTGGCTTTGTTGTTTTTTAGGTGGAGTTGAAACCATTTGATAGGCTCCATCTCCAGGAGAGGTGGATCTGGATTTCTGCCAAACAAGCCCTAACATAGCGTCACAGTGAGTTGTTTTATGACGCTCTCTTCTCTTCCGATAGTACAAATATATTTTTAGACTTCGTATTTTTACATTGTCATTGAGTATGTCCTGATTCAACAATTTGATATTGATATTGTCACTATCCATAATATACTAGCCATTTCACCTATTGTTACGATGTGCCATTGGAACATACTTTTATTTTCAAAAACACCCTTGTAAAACTGTTGGAGAGCGAGCTCCTCGACCGGGGTGTCAAAGGATGCCCCTTCGATTGTTTGGCCCCGGGGATGCAGGCTAAGTTCGCAGAATCACTATGGAAGAGGTGGGAGTAGATCGTAGTAGGTGAAGAGAGGAAAACTAGGGGGGTCGGGCCCGACCCCTAGGTGACTCAGTAGGTTTATACAGGTTCGGGCCATTGAGAAGCGTAATAACCTACTCCTGTTGGTGATTGATTGGATATATAAACTTTGGAATACAAGTATGTGTATGGTGATTTTTCTGTGCAACAATCAGGTCTAAGTCTCCTAAGAGTCGAACCAACTAACCCCTCAATTGTAGGCATGGGTCTCTTTTTAAGGGAACACCACAGTGACCTACACCCTTCTTCTGCAAGGACCTAGAGTTTCCTCTTCAGTGCTGTTGTGCAATGGTCGACAGGCCAGCACGTGGGAGAGTAGGGCCACGCATGGCTTGTCTTGTGAGGGCGTGTGTCAATCCCATGGTAAAACCATCGATTTATACAGCGGCGGGAGTCGCGGTAGTTGCTTCTGGAGCCCTCACGTCCCTGGGCCCATCGGTTAGGGGAGAGGAGGCGGTTCTTCCTATGACCTAACGGCCCACATGGGGTAGCTGCTCGCTCCTCACACGGCTCCTAGCCGCATTAAATGTGATTGTGACCGTGCGGTGACAAGGAATAAGCGTGACGATGACCCTGCCACCACGTGGTCACCGAGGACGCGCGCTCTTGTTTCCCTCGTCGATTTTGGTGGAGGGAATGATGGTGCTGACGCATGCTTGTTGCCGCATTTATTGCGGCAAGTCGTGCAGCAGGCGCCTTACTACTACATTAAATGTGGTGGTTGGGCGCTGGGCGAGCTGAGCAACGTGAGTGCCAGCTGTCCATGTGGGGGTCGGGCGCGAGTCCAACCCCTGCGCTTGCCAATGTATGAAGGTCGGGGCGGGAGTCCGACCCCTATACTATTTCAAGCACTGTGACACCTCCGGTCCCGACCTCATGAGAGGCGGCCACCTAGCATTTCAGGCTTGACCAGATTGTTATCATATTTGGCCACACCTACCGCCTTGGCCCGAGTCTCACTGGGCAGCCACAGGACTTAATGGGCCATTATACATTGCACAGGTTATACCCCTGAGCCCATAACACGGACATAAGTTAATCATTGATTTGACCCTTTAAAGTATAAAAAAATGAAAATTTTCAGCCTCCCTACACACTATTGTAGTTTGTGTATAAGTTTTAAAAATTTTTCATTTTAAAATTTTGTGTATAAGTAGATATACCCGTCTCTTTATACACAAAATATAGATGTAAAAATCTATTAAAATAAAAAACTCATACACAAACTTTTTTATCTTGTAAGGAGGCTATGATTTTTTCTTAATTCTTTTGATACATCTGAAGTGACAAATCAACGATTAACCTTGCATATTATAAGGGTATTTTAGGTATTTTTGAAAATAATTCTACCCAATAATATATTATATAACAATACGTAAAGTGGTCGATGTATTATGTAAAATGACAATATTGATGATAAATTGTTGAATCAGGATAAACTCAGCGGCAGATATATTCTCATTATTATATTACCAAGTAATTAACAGTTCTGGAATGGCCAAGAATTAAGCTTGAATTGTTGAACAATCTACCACAAACATGACTAGTGTCACATCTGAAATCGGCGAAAATTTCCTCGGATCCCCACTCGGGAGTCCATGCTTCCTCGATTTGACCGGACTTTTGTACTCGAACCATTGCGTGGAGCCGTGGAGGCTGAGAGAAGAGAAGAGTGGTTACTGCTCACACCGTTATACCGTTTTTTTTTTTTTTTGCGACATTACTGCTCTCACAACTTTGGAAAATGCCAGTACGTACTGAGCAGAGCTTGACGTGCATCGCGGTCGCTGGCTTTCCGTTCCGAACTTCCGATGGCTTTGGGCTTTTCGGCTTTGCTTCCCAGTTCGACCGGTCGTACGTACGGTTCCGGTCACTCTCGCTCTCAAAGACTCAAACCCGACTCCGTGTGGGGCCGTTCCGTCCGGGTCGTTGACGCAGTTGGCATAGTCCTACGTTCACAGATACGGCTACATCTTTCACTTCCACTTTCCATCTACTATTCTACTTTATCTCAGTATGTGGCCGTGGCCAGATGCCCAGATTACTTCTGTAGACGTATATGACACTTCAGTAGTCTAACCAACTTCCTCCCTACAAAATTTGACTGGCGATCGAGTGCTTGACTTAATTACCTGGACATTTCAGCGCTTCGACGCGCATGCTAATGCAAGCCAAAAATGTACTAGCTTTAGGCCGCGTTCGAAACAGCCCACTGGACACATTCAGCGGTATTTTTTTCCTTATTTTCCGTAAGTACGCTTCCCGAACTGCTAAACGGTGTGTTTTCTTAAAAAATTTTACATAAAAGTTGTTTAAAAAAATCAAATGAATCTATTTTTTAAGTTTTTAATAGCTAATACTCAATTAATCACACGCTAATGATATATCTCGTTTTGCGTGAAAAAATCCAAACTGCATAAGCAGTTCCGAACGCAGCCTTAGACCCTTTTGGATACGTGAACTTTTTTTTAGTCCCTGTCACATCGAATGTTTGGACACTAATTAAAAGTATTAAATATAAACTATTAATAAAACTCACTCTATACTTTGGACTATTTCGCGAGACTAATCTTTCGAGCCTAATTAGTCCATGATTAGCGAATATGATGCTACAATAAACATATGCTAATCGTAGATTAATTAGGCATAAAAAATCGTCTTGCGAATTAGCCTTTATTTATGCAATTAGTTTTTTTATCGGTCTATATTTAATACTCTTAATTGACGTGCAAACATCCGATGTGACACGAATTAAAAAAAAGTCCCTGATCCTCATTTGTAGCTAGATAATACAGTCCTGACAACTCCAAACAATATTTTTCCTTCTTTTTCCGTGCGAATGCTTCACAAATTACCAAACGATGTGTTTTTTGGAAAAATTTTCTACACAAAAGTTATTTAAAAAATCAAACTAGTCTAATTTTGAAGTTTAAAATAACTACTACTAATAATTGATTAATCACGTACTAGTGATATTTTTCGTTTTGCGTGTGCTACTATTCTTTTTCTCCTCTTTTGCCAACAAACACATTGGAAACACAGCCTTGACACAGCTAAAAACTGCAGGTATAGACACTTTAAAAAGACAGAGCGGTCAGATATATAACTCAGGTCGTCGTGGGGCTTGCCGTTAAAAACTGCAGAATGATACTACGACAAAACGAACGTACATTTATCCATGCATGACAAGACAAACATTTGCGCGTAGTACTATCGTGCAAGAACCCTAATAGCGATTGATCCTCTAGTAAACGGGGTCACGATCAACGACGAGACAGACGCATACACTCATCGTCTCGTTTTTTTTTTCTTTGAACTGTCCATTGTCTCGCTGATTTGGCGACGTGCACAGTTTCTCTTTCTCTGCGCGTCTCCATAATTTCTTGTTTCCTCTACAACTCCTGGCATGGGGACGCGCAAAAACGAGTGTAGAGAGCAGTGGTATGATGACCGGCGAGAGTGTGACCTGTGTCGGGATCCTTCCGTGGCAATTTCAAGTCAGAGATCCAGAGGCGAGGGGAGTCCATGTTCAGACGGAGAGAGCGACGGCGCCACACGTACGTAGGCGCACATCACGGGATTTGGATTTTGGGACCCAAGTCACCGAACTGGAAATGGCCGGATCCCCGCCAATTCGGTTAAAAAATACGGAAAGGCGAGTGAATGCGTCGAGAGTTTGGAGGTCAAGAGGTTGGAGGTAGAGACAGAGAATACAGTCGAGAGTTTCCGGGAGATTCGCCTGCCTCGCGCCAAGCATGCGACCCAGCATAGCTGTTTGTGGGGCCCTCCGTTCAGTCGGCAGTGAACTTTGATCAACGCAGGCCCGAGGTGTGAGCGCTCTTTCCGCTCTGAACCATAGCCTGATGGCAGCGCTCAGTGACGGTGAAGGCTTTGTAGGTCGACGGCAGAGGACTAATTCTCAGATAGTACTAGTCAGTGGCGAACCAGCACAAAAATTACCGGAGGTTTAGTACATACTAATAGTCTAATTATTAAGTAATATAATGATTAATATGATGCTCCCTCCAGTCTGATAATAATAGACGTTTTGGACAAAGATGTAGTCTAAAAAAACATCTTTGATCATATTTTTATGTATAAATATATATAGAAATATTAATAATCATATAATTGTATTATGTATTTTTCAAGATGAATGTATATGTGTGATTTCTACATTCCTAAACTAAGTGTTTTTAAAATAATTTGTAGTCAAATGTTTAAAAGTTTAACTTTATTCTGTCAAAAACGTCCATTTTTTTTTTACCTGAGGAAGTATAAAATAGCTTGAAAATGATAAGCTATTAGGTATCCGGTGCACCGATTAGGCACACCACTGGTACTAGTACGTAATAACTGGGCCAACGTATAGATAACGTTACATTTAAGTTCAGCAAATTTTTCGGGTGTGTTTTATTGGGAAAGTTTTTAAGAGTGAATGAAAGTTTAGAGGAATATTTGTTTTATTTGGTTAGAGGGCATGAGAGTTTTGATAGGATTGGGAAGGGAAATTGAGGGGGACAACTTTCTCCTTTTAAATACTGGGGTGGGGTGGAAATTGGGAGGGAATTTCCTCTTTACGTTTCCAGAAAAATCTAAACCGTCTATTTTTATTTAAGATCTAATCTATATTTAAACTTTATACTAATTTTCACTACCTCTACCAAACGACATATTGAGATTTAAAAAAAATCATTCTTAATCTCACAATCAATTCCCTCGTCAAAACTCATACATTTTTAAGATAAAACTTAAGCAGAGTATGTGATACGGGCAGTCCAGTACCTCTGCTTGATAAACAACATGAGAGCCAGTTTAAGTCCATAGAGCTCTCTCCGGGGGTGTATTTTTGTATCACATAAAGGGGCAAATGATGGGCCTTACGACCTGGGACTAAAAGAGCAAGTTGTAGCAGTTTCGGTTTTCTGCATGCATGGGCCTATAGGAAATTGGTCCACTGCCTCTTGCATAAATTCTTCGTTTTGGATTCCTGCATGGTCCACAATAAGCTCTGACTCTTTGTATTCAAAAGTTTCAGCGTTACAAAAATGGGTCGTTAGGCCCAAATCACGGCCTGTCACAATTTTTCTACAGAACAAGCCCTGGGTCCATGGGAGTATTTCTACGCTGTTTTCTTTTTTAAAAAATAATTGAAACACAGTCTACGCTGGTGCTTTGAATAGGCAAAATTGCATAAAATCATGCCAAATGTTACCTATGACAAAACCTTCATCAATTTTGGTAGTGGTAGCGTCAAAATTTTTTATAACATTTATATGTAATAGGTTAATTTTGGGTAGCAAACCAAACACTACCCATTACTATTTAAAGTGCTAATAATTTGGTATGGCATGTTTTAGCTTCAAACTAGCTCGTTGCCATTGTCAAAATGCTTTCCCTAAAAATCTAATTTATTGGAACAGCCTACCTACATAAACACCCTTCTTGTATACTAAATAGCCAACTCAATCACTCGTGAGCAATTCTGTCAGGGGGCACTAACATGCAAAAGGCAAAATCTATTGCGGTTAGATGTCGATGGAAATGGGTTTAGTCGATTTTTCCTATGCATCGTGAATTGTATTTGGGGCGTTTGTAATTAACAAAGTGGCCTTTTTTTTCTTTGTGTTTTTAAGGGGTATGGTTTCAAAATAAAAATGCCGTTAATGGGTTGTGCAATAATTTTGCTATTTGAGTATGGTATCAAAGGCAACTAATTTAATATTTTCCTCGTCTTTCTCTTCAAACTCATATCCTTCCTGCTGTACTATACTATACCATACCATACAACCTATCATCGCTGGAACACGAGTCAGTGAATTAAAGGATGAAGAAGAGGTGTAGTAGACACGTACATAGCTTCTGTATGTCGCTAACCGCGACCTTGTGGATGTTTTTCATCACATGGTTACTTCTTTAAACATAGCGTAACTAGGCGCCGTTGTTTACTGTGGGTTAAAGACATAGCTAACCCTCGCGCATGGTTCATGGACCATGGTTGAAGTCTCACCAAACGTTTGTCACACCGCTATAGATCAAAATCGATCATAGGACGACTCATCAGGAAAAGAGACACGATGAAGACGGTCCCCATAGTGCTTACAGCAAGACAAAACAAATCAGCCTCGCGCGCGGGACCGTGGAAATACCTTCGATCATGTAGCCATGGTGAGTGCTGCCATGTATAGTACTTTCCGGCCCGTTCTGCTGACTTTGGAGCTAACGATCGTGCTTGTGCTCGCGTCGTCTCGGACGAGCAAGAAGAAGAAAACGGCGAGTCACCACCACCACAGTACATCCACTGATCGAAAGAACGAAAAAGGCCTATTCATTCATCCCCAGCCGTCGGCGCCACGGAAGTGCGTGCCGAAGTTCGTCCCCACCGGGCCGCGCCGATCGATCGAAACGGCAGTGACTCACGCCTCACAGTGGCCGCAGCTTTCGGCGCGTGCATACGCCGGCGCAGTTCACCTCACCGGGCCGGCACGCCGCGTGCGTCACACCCACGGGCACGAGGCGGCGCGCGGTAGCAGCAGCCAGCAACAGATCTCGTCTCGGTGTGCCCACGCACCCTCGTCTCTCCGCATAGCTTTTTCTCCAGGTTCACCTCCCCTTGCTGCCCCCACCAACGTGGCCACGCCAGCGCCCAACCACCGACCGCCCCCACCCACGCAAGCCTCCCCCCTCCACGCGTCGCGCGGTGCCGCGACCGGCCACCCTCCCACTGATTGCGACCGCCTCTCACCACGTGTCCCTTCCCCATCGTCCCTACCCACTCCCTCACACACGATGCGCCGCCGTAGACGCTGTCGTGTGGAGCCCGTTCGTTCTGGTCCCACCGGTCATTGGCTGGTTGGTGGACGATGCTCCTGTCGTGAGGGCCAGGGAGGTAGGCCTGATATTTCTGGGCCGCCCCATGAGACAGACCCCATGTGGAGTGGGCCCCACCGAGCATCAATAAATAAGCTGTCTGAGGCGGACTGCCCCACCCGGTTCCGCCACGTGTTGGATGCACGGGGTTAAGCGATAACACCGGCGTCGTGGTCGCCGTTAATATCAACCCCCTCGTGGGCCCCGGATCGGCGGACCCCGTGCACGGATTCCTTCCACGTGTTGCGGGCTCGGGCAGTGCGTGGACACGCGTCGAGATCAGGTGGTGATTGACGGCTCAGATTCCCCGGACGGGGGCACGTCACCACAACTGGAGCTGTCGGCCCCCCTGCCCGTGACGGCGACGGGCACCTGCCCGCCTCCTCCTCTTCCCTACCTTCTCTTCTACTCCCCACCCCCACCTTCGTGCTATCTTGCTTGCGTGTCGTCGCCTCACCTTGCCCCTCCGCTACTGCTTGTCTGCTGCCTGCCGCTATTACCATCGATCCCGCGGGAGAGGGGCCAGGGCGTGCGAGCTTGAGGTGGAGCCGTTTGTTTCGCGTGCGAGGCGTGCTTCGATTACCTAACGTTTTCCGAGGGCGACGGCGACTGACTTGCTGGGATCGCAGAGGAAATCTATCAAGCTTGGCTTCGGAGTTTGGGTGGCGCTCGCGACTATTTGTGGTTGCTTGCAATGGGCGAGATCTGCTGCGAGGAGGCCAAGTCACCGCCGGCCACTGCCACGGCCGCTATCGCGGCAGCCGTGTCAGCCTCGGCCGCCGCCGCCGTCTCCTCGGCGATCGACAGGCGGCGGCGCAGGCTGGAGATGAGGCGCTTCCGCATCGCAAGTGATCTCGAGCTTCCAGCCGGGGCAGAGGACGCGCGCGCCGGCAAGCGGCAGAGGTTGGCGCGCACGGCGTCTGGCGGCGTCCCGTTTCCTGATGAGGATTCGGTGCCTGAGAAGCCGACCTGTGGCCTCACGGAGGAGTTCCCGAGGTACGGGTTCACCGCCGTCTGTGGCCGCCGGAGAGAGATGGAAGACGCCGTCTCCATCAGACCGGACTTGTTGCCCGCCCCCGGCAAGCACAATTTTTACGGCGTCTTCGACGGCCATGGCTGCTCCCATGTAAGCTTTTGCTGATGTTTCCGAGCCCGTAGTGATCTCTGCACATGCAATTAAGCGTGCTAATTGGAGTTTGTTTGATGACGGATATCAGGTTGCGACGGCGTGCCAGGACAGGATGCACGAGCTGGTCGTGGAGGAGCACAACAACAATTCGAGCTCCTGCGAAGTGATCCCGTGGAAGGACGTGATGGAGAGGAGCTTCGCGCGGATGGACGCGGAGGTCGCTAACCGGGCGTCCACCCGCCGCGACGACGAGCCCGCCTGCCAGTGCGATCAGCAGATGCCCTCGCGTCGCGACCACGCGGGTTCCACCGCCGTCGTCGCCGTCGTGAGCCCGACAGAGATAGTCGTGGGCAACGCAGGCGACTCCCGCGCCGTCATCTCCCGTGCTGGCGTCCCCGTCGCGCTTTCCGTTGACCACAAAGTACGTATGCTCGCAGTGCCTTTTCCCGTCCATCGGCGAAAAAAAATCGTAACTTTGTCCATCATCGATCCATCCATGAGCGTGTGCCTGACCTGACATGGTTGATGCTCTCTGGATTGGTTCAGCCCGATCGGCCCGACGAGCTGGAACGGATCGAGGCGGCGGGCGGCCGCGTCATCTACTGGGATGGCGCCCGTGTGCTCGGCGTCCTCGCCATGTCTCGAGCCATCGGTGAGCTCTAGTTTTACCTTCTCCCATCGTCTCGTCATCAATTTTCGCTTTGGCATCCGAACTCACCTGCGTATGGGAACGCGCGATCGCAGGTGACGGGTACCTTAAGCCGTACGTGACATCAGAGCCGGAGGTGACCGTGACGGAGCGCACCGACGACGACGAGTGCCTGATCCTGGCCAGCGACGGGCTGTGGGACGTCGTGACCAACGAGATGGCGTGTGAGGTCGTGAGGGCGTGCTTTCACAACAACGGTCCGCCGGCGCCGGGCGCCGCGCGGCGGAAGGGCGGCGTGGCCACGTCGTCGGCCGAGGCGGCGGCGGAAGACGAGAACGGAGCCGCGGCGGTGAAGGGGGTGAGCAAGGCTGAGTCCGACAAGGCGTGCTCCGACGCGGCCATGCTGCTGACGAAGTTGGCGCTGGCGCGGCGGAGCGCGGACAATGTCAGCGTCGTCGTCGTAGATCTCCGCCGGGGATCGTGATTCTTGGCGCAATATTCTATGCTCCATGATTGCTTTCTTGCCCCCCTTTTTTTATTCAGTCTGAGCTAATTTTTCCCTTAAATTTTCTTTCCTCTTTATTTTTTGTTTAGTTTTAGTTTTACTAAGTGTAGCTCCTGCCAAGACGGCCAAATGAATGAATATAATAGGCACTCAATTTTCTTTTCCGCACAAACGCGAACCAGACAGATAATCCATAATCAGATGAGTGATCGTAGGCGGAAGATTTTTGGAATCAAGAATCAATACGCTCATCTTTAATCTTGCCGTAGCTAATCGTTATTCGATCCTAGATGTCTCTACATCCGGTGATCCGGATCCGTATGGATGGGTAAACTATTACTACTACGATGCTAGACTGCTCCCTACTACCACAACTAAATTTCGGGCATCTTCATGAAGAAATGCATGGAAAGCCCCATACCCGTCCATCGTGCAGTCTAAAAAAAGAAAAAGATTGGGAAAACACGTCCATCGTGGGAGGCTATTTCGGTGGCGTTCCTAGGACGAGGACAGACAGCACAGCATAGAAATTGATGCTGATCCATGCGGGGGGGCCGCCCAATGGTGGGGTGAACTCGGACGAGATGCTCCTGCTCCACCGCTTTTCTGTGTGGAAATGTATGGTGTTTCTTCTGATAAAGTTTTTAGAGCCTCAATGATGCGACCCACGAGCAATAGCTGGGGTCCGCGTGTCGAGGCTCGGTCCCTTTCCCTTTCGTTCGTGTCCTCGTCGATGCCCTTTGCGTTGGCGACGGAGCACCGAGCGAGCCAAGCACTGTCTGTTGGGTGAGTCGGATGCGTGCCGCGAGTTAGGCGCCGCGACATTATTGACGCACCACGCCTCCTCCTCTCCTCGACGCACGCAGCCGGGCATTTCCGCAACTGCACATGACACGACGCGACCGGGAGAAAGGGAACCAGCTGTCGCGATTACAGGTAGGAGGACTAGCGACCAAAGGTTGGAGTAGCATATGGTGGTGACTCCGTGCTGAGTCGACCCATCAGCGCCCGCCGCCCGCGTGCGTGCCGAATAATCGTTCGTCTGTGGATTCCGGGCCAACCCCTCCTAAAAATAGGCGCGGGGCGACGTGGCGCGAGCAGTGTCACACACGCTCTCGCGGCGTTGGGTAGGACTCGAGTACGCGACACGGGCGTATGTATTTCCCCCGAAGTGCCCGGCACGACACCCCCGCGGACGTAGAGTTGACACGGGAGCAGGCAGGGCGCGTCGCCGTCGCGGATCCAGCAAAGGAAGATATCGCGGGATCCATCGGTGGCAAATGAGTGGGGAGAAAAGCATGCCGCGATAGCGACGGGACGCCGTGCGTTTCGTGCCTGTGCGATGGGAAAGGAGGATGACGGGACGGGAGTGAGTACAGAGCAACGGCGAGTCGGCAATTGTTTTGGGCTAGCTCCTCAACATTATACTCCTGGTTGAGTGGCTGGCTCCATCGGCCGTGACATCAGCGGACGGGCAGGGATAAGGAAGCAACGGCCATTCCAGCTCGAAGGCCTTCAAGCTTCCCATCATGCACAAACTGATTGATGATAGGCGTATACAGACACGTAAGGCGCTTTGTATTAGGGGCATTTGTAAATTTGGCTCTATTTTTTTCCTATTTTGTAATTACCCGTTTCTACTACTGTTATTCTATTTTAGTGAAATTCGTAGCACTAGAATGTGTTGCATCCAGTACCAATATTATGTTTTTTTAAGATAGAAGGATAGCAACATTTCTAACGAGTGAGGTTATGCATTCGAAATAACCAACTAAAGTTAAGTACTCTTTTTAGATAACCAGGTTTAATTATTCTCAGGGTTTATTTGGAACACAAGATTTTAAAAAGTAGAAACATGAGAAACGCAAGAATATGATGTCACGTTGAGTAAAATCCCAAAGGTTTCAAAACACATGAACACTAGAATTGATGTGTTTGGATAGTTCGGCGGAATTCACTGCTTTAGAGAGAGCGGAATTCACTGGTTTAGAGAGAGCCAAGAAAGAGAGTGTATTGGGTTTCTTGGAGGATTTTTTTAAAGAAGGCAAAAGTTTTGCCTTGTATATATTAATATAGGAGGAATTCAAATGAAATAAAACAATCAGGTTTGAGCTCATTCTTTTTTCACTATCAAATATCAAATGAAGGCATGTGGAGCTAATCCATAGGAATTTTGACATCTCTTTTTCCTATAATCCAAATGGTACCAAAGGAAAATTTCCCTAAGGATTTCAATTATCCATAATCCTTCCTTTTAAATTCGTCTGTTCCATAGAAGCCATTAATGATGCAGGAAATCTGAATGCTTATTACTCTGTACTTATTCAGTACCCATAATTTTAACAACACGTTATAGTGACTTGTTTTGGATGTACTACTAAGGACCGTTTGAATGAGCATAGAAATGGATTTTTTTACCTCGTTTTTCGTTAGCACGCTTCGCAAATGATTATCCGTACGTTTTTTGCAAACGAAGTTTATATAAAAGTTTCTTTAAAAAATCATATGAATCCATTTTTTAAGTTTTTAATAGCCAATACTTAATTAATCACATACTAATGACCTATCTCATTTTGCGTGAAAAAAAATCCACCCTGCTTACGCAGTTACGAACGCGGCCTAAGTCAGAACTCGGAATAATCTTCCTAGTTCAGTGTCATTCCTCCGTTCGAAATCGTCCTCACGAACTTGATGAGTCTTCGGCTCTATGCAATGCGCAAATGGTTCGTTTATCATTTTCCGCCTTCCTAGCTGTCTTGTCTTAGAAAGTTCTTTGAGCCTTTTGCTTTTGTTCCACTAAGTTGCTAACTGGGTCTCCACCAGATAATTTCACGACCATTGTACGATGGTGCTTTATTTATGGGTCCACGAGGGATAAGCAGTACCCAAAATCTATTTGTGTGGCTGCACACTTCAAAAAAGGGCCTGGGATGCCCATCAGGCATGGATGGACTCTTCAGTCTTCGGTCGTTGTGACTGGGCCGGGAGATCTAGGTGGATCTGGCTGTTTGATACTTGAGAGTCTCACCTTTCTACCCCCTAAAAAAACCTTTCTCAGTTTCCATGGATCCATGAAAAGATGTCAGGAATCATATGCAATCACTAATCACATATATAGTGTGTTTCTCTATGCAAAATGTAGCTATTAAAGGCTAAAGCCTCTATCATAGGATCGGCTCGAAATCTCGTTGTGAACTTCACAAATCCTCAACTGAATCACAATCACCTAAAGAAGTTTATGCTTAAACACATTTTATGAGTAGTTTTTTTTACCAGGTGCATGGGAATCCCCTACCTAATGCCTATGTAGCTCCGCCCCTGTGTCTACTCCTACTTCGTTTACCAAAGGGAGTTGATTTTGGGCAGACATGGAGTCCAGCGCAGCTAGCATACCATATTGTTTCGAACTTTTTGGCCCCGTTTAGTTCTAAAAACATCACATCAAATTTTTAAACTTATGTATTGAGTGTTAAATATAGATAAAAAATAAAACTAGTTACACAGTTGAGCTGTAAACGACGAGATGAATCTTTTGAGCCTAATTATGCTATAATTAGCCATAAAAGTTACAGTAATCTATACGTGTTAATGACGGATTAATTAGGCTAAAAAATCGTCTCGTAGTTTACATGCTAGCTGTGAAATTAGTTTTTTCATTCGTGTCAAAAATAACACCCGACATCTGGTTTGATATGATTTTTCGTAACTAAACAAGAACTTAGTCCCGAAGAGGTGAATGAAAAGGACGGAGAGAGAGAGAGTTTCCTCGTAAAAACAGAGGGGTTAAGTGGGGGACTGATCGAGTCAGCATGATGGCACCATAGTACAACACCCACCAAAAAAAGCCCACGAATCCGACTCGGCCAATGTCTTTCTTCCCCCAATCGAGCTCCCCCTGGCGCGCGCCGCTTCGCCTTTTCCGAAAGGAAGACAGTCGTCGGGCCCGTTTTAACCCGACTCTGTCGCTGCGCCGCTGCCTGATCCACCACCACCACGGTCTCCTCCTCGCGCCCGCGCCACCGGCTCCAAAACCTTCGAGCCCCATCGACCAGAGCCCGGCGCTGCACGCGGAGCTCTCACCGACGTCACCGCCGCCGTCGCGTGTCGGACGACGAAC